>JAZKJV010006351.1:215000-815000 GCA_037367405.1 Ottelia alismoides | reverse complement strand
TTGTTTTTGTCTTTATAAATATATACAAGTATTTACAAGTCTATTTTAGTCTATTTTTGGGATGAAAATATTTTTATTTTATTTACATAGATATTTACACACATGAGTCCCTATCTCCCTCTACTTTGGTTTTTATGCGGTCAGGCCCATGCTGAGCCCTCCCTTGGGATTAGCTTGCTCAATATTTATTCTAAATATTTCCCTCTTTTTCTTTTTACTCTTTATTCTTTTACTTTTGCACAAAAACATGCTAATTATTAAACTTTTTACAATGCATGCTTTTGATAATTATTTGTATTTACATGAATATACATGCATTTGCAAAGGTTTTTGTAGCTAAAATATAAGAATAAAGAGTGATGAATGGGTATTCATCAACAACCACCAGGAACGTGTTCCCCATTTTAGCAACCTCGGAGGTGGTCAGAAGCCTGTGTAATTGCCATTCAAAAGTCGTAGGAGGCGAGTTCTTCCCAATTCTTTTCGATGCCTTTCCAACCATTGGATTAGGGGGTCTCCTAGTTCTAATCTAGTGCATCCCTTTTGGAGATCGACGTGATCGTTTGATCATCTAGAGGATTAAATACTAGCCACCCATTGTTGAAACGGTATCAGCGGATCGTTATCACTCATTATAAGTGGAACTCCTCATCTCTTCGTTTGTGTCGTGCTAGAGTCGTCAGATCTAAGTAGTGCCATGTGTTGACCCCACCGTGAAGGGTATATTTCGCTCAAACTCTTGCCCTTCATCGCATTTTCGTTTTACTAAAGTAATTGTAGTAAATAGTTAAAACTTTTTGCATTAAGGACCATGTAGTTTTCGTATTTTCATTTTAGTTCAATCAAGTTGCAGTCATGTGAAGCTTCATGTGCTCTTTGGTGTATTTGTAGTTTTTATCTCAAAATTTGAACCGGTTATTGAAATGGTACATTGACGAGTCGCTAAGAATGATATGTAATTTGCATATGTTGTAGTATGTGTACTTAGCGAATCAGTCAGATGCTAAGAGAAGATCTCCATGAAGAGGGCTCGACTTTAATTTATATCCTGGGCAAGTCCGGGATCAAAAACAGGGAGGCAAAAGAACAATTTTGGAGTTAATTCAAAAACTAAGATTTAGATTTCCAATACGGATATTTTTTTATATTTTTGATGCAAAAAGAATGCCAATGCAGGATGCGGGTGAAGTAAGTTAATAAGAAAGCACACAACTTAGCCAAATTTGTTTTAAAAAGAAATTAACCCAATTTAGCCAAATATATTTTTCCAGTAAACTTAATCCAATTATGAATGCAACATATATTTTTTTGGAATTTTCAGGATTAAAATGCAACAACTAAAAATGCACACTTTTTAAGGGTTTTTTCACAAGTTTTCACACAAACAGTAAGTAAAAGTTAAGAAACTGGAAGTTAAACATGATGAAATGAGCCAACAATAATTTTTTTTTAATTTTTTAACAATATACAAAATTTTTATGATTTTTTAGTGAAAACAGAGTGACATTGAGTAATAAATTCCTAATAAATCCATAAGAGCAATTTATCCAGAGTGTGAATTATCTGAAAATGGTATTTATACATGCAATCCAGGAGATCTAAAATTTTACAAAAATATGATGTGTAGATTTCATTAAAAATCATTTACTAAAATAAATACAAAATTTATTTCAGGTATAGGACAACTCTATTTTGCATGAAATTTGGATAGTAATTAGAACACTCTTCAAGGCATCATACCTGATTTTTTAAAAATTTTTGGAGAAACCATTAGTGAGATATGATTTAATAACACTGATTGAGTAAAATATAGAATTTTGCAGTAAAATAATTTTAATTAATTACTCATAATTCACAAAAATACAAATAAATATTCAGATGGTAGATAATTTCTTTCTCAACACAATGACATTTTTCATTGAAGAAAATGATGCAAAATATGGGTCCAAATTAGCTTACAAACACAGGGTTATCCTTGCAAAACTGAAATGAAAACTGACAATATAAAAGCTTGCACATGGGCCTTTCTGTAATTACAGAATCTATGTGGGAAAACTTGCAATTTTTACAATAAAAAAATAAAAAATTGAAAAGAACCTTTCTTCTTCCTTTCCTAGGCGGAGGTTGGGAGAGGCAGCGTCGCCTGCGCGGGAGGCGCGATGACGGCGAGGAGGGTGTCGACAGCGGTCGTGGCGTGCTCGATGGAGGATGGAGGAGGTGCTCGTGGAGCTGCGAAGGTGGCGAGGCTCGCGCAGCAGGATGAAGAGTGGCGGCAACGCATGGGATGCGCGCGTTGCTGCTTGGAGCGGTGACGTGGACACGGCTGGAGGTTCTGAGGAGGGGGTGCGGTGGCGCGTGGGTGGGTCTGGGAAGAGGCGGTCGATCGCTGCGAGCTCAGTGGAGGACGGAGGAAGAAGGAAGGGGGGCGACAGAGCTGCTGCTGCTCCCTTTCATGGGGCTTTTGTATTTTTCTGATTTTTTTTACTAATCTAATGCAATTTTTTATTTAATTTTTTTATTTTTAAATTTTTTTTGTTAATCAGGGGATGCACATGATGTGGAAAGAAGAAAAATGATGTGGTGATGATGGTAAAGATGATGAACAAATGGATCTATGTAGGTGGTAATGTGGTGAGATAAAAAAATGCAAAAATATAAATGATGCTGAACGGTTAAAAAAGAGAACTTACATACGATGAACACGGTCTGCCTGGGGAGTGCTCATGAGAGCACGGTCTTCGCTCAAATCACCGGCTAGCGATGAGCTCGAGCAGCGTGTGGCTGCGGCTGTGAAGTTGGCCAAAAAGCCAACGTATCTCACCAGAGAGAGGGTTCTCATCGCTCGACCGCGGTTGCATCGCTGTCACCGATTCAACTCTGGGAAGTAGGCTCTCCTCACAGAAAGATGGATCAAGTGCAAAATGAGGAGGATGAGATGTATATAAAGAGAGAACATGAGAAGTTATTAAAGTTGTGGAGCGGAGGTTAATAAAATAATGGGGTTGAATTAGAAGTTAGAAAATAAGGTGGAATGATGAAGTTGAATGGTGGTTGTTGCAGAGAATGGAAATTAAATAATAAAATAAATAATAATATAAAGTAGGCTACTAAAATACAATAAAAAAATATGAAGAAAAAATAGTGGAGAATTTACAAAGGAAGACATACAACATGTATATTATTTTGTTTGCCTTTCTAATTTATATTTTTTTGTCTTTTTAATAATTGATATTAACAACAGAAAAATACAATAAAATACTAGAAGTAAAATATAACAAAACAATGATTTTTTTGGATTTTTTAGTAACTAAGAAAGATAAAAGAAAAATGAAGAAAGAATGAATATAGACATAATATACAATGTACATCTAGGTCTCAAAATACAAATTTTGCAAATGAGCTCTGATTTAATGAAACCACTTCTTTTAATTATATAATTTTCTAACTTGAACTTTAAAAGTGAGTTTAGTGAATTTGGAGTTCATACGGAGTGGGAATTTGGCCGGAAAGTTGGACTTTACGCCTTTTTCTCTTTGGGATCTAGGAGCATTTATTTGAGGTGAAATTTATTTTGTATTTTTTTATATACATTTTTTATAAACAAGTTAGAGAAAGAATTAGCTAAAAAGGAGTTGAAATGAAATTATTAAAAATACATGAAGTTTTAGGCTATTTACAGGTGAAAAACTCCTTTAATTTTACAGCTTTTTATTGTTAATTTATTTGGTACCATCTAATATACAATAACTAGTGGGATTTATTTACAAAAGTTATTTGTTAATTTATTGATTTTATGTACATTTATTTCAGATTTTACTAAGGGATTTGGCTAAGATCAAGATATTGAGCTGATGAATAATGGATTCATCAAACATATTTTGATAAATTGCATTTAGTCCCCTATGTGCATTGCTTCATGTGATGTGCACATTTTCCCTAGATAAATTGCATTGTGGCCCCTAAGCTTTTGTTGTTTGTTATTCGATAGGCCCACAGACTCTAAATAACTGCAGATTGGTTCTCGTGCATTGTTTTTAATTCTTGTATTTTATTAACTGCAATAATTATCTAATTAACTTCAACAATTACCTAAAAATCGCATGTGGTTCCTACTTTCTTGTTTTATTTATGTTAATTTTCAGTTGTTAATTTGCTTTTATTTTCTATTTTTTTAAAAAATCAAAAACCCATGAAATTTCCCTGTTTATTTTAGAAAATTCCATGAAAACTTCTGTAGTTGTCTTTTATTATCTTTTAGCTTCTATATATTTTTTGTTGAAAATATCTTCTAAAACCTAAAAATATGCAAAATACTCAAAACAAATAAAAATCATATAAAATTAAAAAAAACCCAAAAATTGCATTGTTGGTTTCTTTTTCTAAATTGTTTTTATATTTTATAAAGATCACTTCTAGGTATTTTGAGCATTTTATCTATTTTTAAATTGAAAAATACCCCTGGCTATTCAGTATTTATTTGTTGTAGCACTGTTTGATTTTTAGAAAATTATAAAAACATCTAAAAAATCTCCAAAAGTCTCCAAAAATGCTAAAAATATATATAACCCAAAAATAATTTTACTTTATTTTTATGAGTATTTTTGACATATTTGAAATATATTAAAAGAAGACTTGTGTAGTTTTCGCTTTATTTTCCTTATTTGTAAAATTAAAAATTTGAAAAAATAAAAACCACTAAAAAAGGATAATAAAAATCCTTTGATCCTCGAATCATCTGCTTAGTTTTTGTTTGTGCTCCTTGAGTTCGACCCTAGCCACTATACCAAGTTAATAAAAGTAGCAAAACCACTCGTCTTTATTGTTTGATTTATTAGTGGTTTAAATAATTTTCTCCTGATCTTGAATTTGATTTGAGTCACAATGACGTAATTAATCACTTAACTCGAATCGCATTTCTATGCTCATCAATTGATTGTACTTCAATGACTTCCATATGACATCCAAAAGTTGTATGAATGCCAATACTACAATATGATGATGTGTTAATAATATGACTATCAAGTCTATCAGAATCCTTAGAGGAGGACTTGGATAGTTCATCGTAATAATCTACATTTGATCATTGAAATAGACTTTCTTATTAGATAATATGAAATTCTAATAATTGCATCTCACTCCTACAATTGGTTGCATATGTTTTAGAAAACTGGAAAATTTGATATTAAGGTTTAATAGTCATCCGCATAGAGGTTGATGTAATTGTTTCACTTGGAGAGATCTTAGTCTTAGAGAATGTCTGTATGACCTAGATATTAGAATACACTCACTGTTTATTTCTAAATGTTGGAAATAAACATGAATTCTGGAATAGACCTATCATAAAGAGTTATGATGGATATTTTTTAGATAGTAATCGGACATCTGGAGGACTATATTAAATTAGAAAATTAATGAATGGTTCATTAACATTTCCAATACCAAAAATTAAACCTTAACAAGATCAATATGAGGATAAAGATCATTTGACAATGATCTAGCATCAAGCCTTGGACATATGTCTGTTGATGTAATCAATAGACTATAAGATATGAAGCTTTAGAATGTCGGAAATTTCAAATCTTACATACGTGTGATTATTGTATTTGAAGATAGATGTCCAATACACTCTTCTTTAGGAATGGTGTAATATGTCAAGGTATTCAAGAACTCATACATATTGATGTATGTGGATCATTTGTATCGTAATAATCATTAATGATATGTGATATCATTCGATAATTATTTGTGATTTCTTCTCTTCACCATAGAAAGCTTTGAAATGTTCAAAGATTTCACAGTTTTGGTTCAGAACCAAAGTTTGAAGGAAGATGAAAGAATTTTATCTAATCAAGGTAGCAAATACCTATTAGATTAATCCAGTGAATACCTTATGGAGACAGGCTTATCATTCCTATCTCACTCCTCCTGATATACCTAAATTAAATAGAGTTGTAGGAAGATGCAATTAGATCATGTGTGACATGATTTGATCAATGATGAATATTAACATAATTACCTCTTAGCTTCCCAGTTATATATGTAGTAGAGACTACAATATATATCCTTAATAAGATTCCATATAAGTAAGCTGGAATCTAGCACCAGAGAGTGCTACTTCATTAGGAATATAAAGGATGGTATTGGATACCTACTTTATGACCCTAAGATTCTTCAATGATTTGATCTATAAGGATATGATTCTTGGAAAATGTCTTTCTTGAGAATCAAGATGAAAATGAAGTGAAGGAACTCATTTAATCTTGAGAAGATAACGAAGCTCCTGAAATCAGAAACTAAAACAACAATTAAAAGTGAAACACTCATAACTCTTGAATTGAGTTTGAGGATGGATTCCATGTGCCAGTTAAGCATGACATTGATCTGACTTCATATGATGAATCTCCTGAGGATCATGACATAGAAAGATGTATGTTAGCAATAAAGTCTAAAGTAGATTTCATATACAAGTGTTGTATATGTACCCTCGAGGATCCACCTATAAGGGTAAGACCTGTTAGCTGTAAATGGATCCTCAAGAAAAAGAGAAAACCTGATGAAAAGGTAGATACCTTCAAAGCATGACTCATCCACGAGAAACACACAAAGAGAAGATATTGCTTGTGATGAGACTTGCTCTTCAGTGGTCATGCATAAACCCATCAAAATATTGCTAACTATAGATACATAACTTGACTATGACATCTAAAAGATGGTAGTCAAGATTGCATTCCTCTATAAATTCCTCACCTAGGTTATTCATATGAAGTATCCCCAAAGCTTCATAGTTGAGGAAAGTAAGGTATGCAAGCTGAATAACTCGATCCATGGACTCAAACAAGCTTCTTGTAGTTGGAACATTTGATTTGATGAAATTATAAATGTTATTATTTCAGATAGAATCTTGATGAACCGTGTGAAGCTTAGTGGGATTACCATTGTGTTCATCATGCTAAATGTATATGATATCCTAATCATTTGGGATGATATAAGGATTATAATAAGTGTTTTATAATTTGGTTGTTCATACCTTGCGATATGATCTCAAGGATACCTCTTAGATCTTAGTTCTGAAAATGTTCAGAGTCAAAGAGAAAAAAAATATTGGAATCGTCACATTAGTGGTAGACCTTGGACATATTCTATTTTTAGGAAAACTCCAAAGAAGGCTTCGTTTCCTCAAGATATGGTACTGACCTATCTAAAGGGAAAACACTTAAAGAGTGGAGGATATGAATACCAAAGCTACATGCCATAGTGCATTAGCTTTGGGAAACTCAGTGTATGCTAAGATGTGTACAAAAGTCAGATGTCTGCCATGCAGTGGAATTGGGATTAATAAGATGTTACTAATCCTACTATGGAGATAGTTTATTGTAGTAATAACAATATCTTCAATGATGAGAAGACTTTTTGAGATACTGATCTCAAAGTCTTATCATCAAGAACTTAAGAATTTATGGATAGCGATTGAAAAGGTCTCAACATCAGATGCCATATAGGACATAGGACTTGGTCTTAATATTAGGAGATAGAGATCTCCAAGAATAAGGGTATTCTAATAAGGATAATAGAAATTATATATTGGTTATAATGATTACTGATTTGTGTCAAAGGCATAATAACTGCTTTAACAAGATTGAGTATTGGTTGCATAAGATGCAACATTCGCATTGGATGCGAGCATTGTTACTAGGAGATATGCAAGTACTGTAAAATAACTTGGCATAGTCTCTTAGGAATAGAGTGAACGATCAGCTTACCTAGATGTTTTTTGAACTAGCCTATGATTGTCACATGAGTGTGGGTTTAAAGATTAGCCCATTAATGGCTCTTTGGGCTAGTGGGAGATTGTTGGACATGCGAGCCCATGGCAAGCCATTATGCAATAAATGCTATTGCAGATATCATTCCCTAATATGAAATGAAGAATAACTAATTTACATAATAGGTCCCTTAGTGAAATTAGGGTTATGTACCATGGCCATCTTGATGATCATACAGTTATTGATACAATTGTTGAATCATAGAGGTTGGTGCTTGGATGAATATCTAAAGAGTTAGATTGAGGACTCAACAAGAATTGTCAGATGATCATTAAGAAATGATCTCCAGCCTGATTAGGCGATGGCAATCCTTTCTCTAATAGGTTGATATCCAACAGACTTCTTGATATACAATGTCGCTTTGCAAGTTTGACTGAATTTGTAGGTTTGATATATACTTTTGGAAACTATATGATCCATACCTAGGTATGACATATGCTTTTGGAAAGTATATGGTCGATACCGTCTCCCAATGATCAAATGAGAAAATTAATGATGAAACCATGAAGGAGACAATCTAATAGATCTAAAACTTTGGATTTATTCTAAGCCTTTCAATATGCATGATGTACAGGTATTAGGAATACCTGAGTGTGATGTGATCATAAACGATTGTATAACCATGATGCTTCCATTACGAAGGAGTTATGAAATAGGCCTGGTTTTTAGTGATTCCTCCCATAAAAAAGTGATTTGATCTTAGTCCAAATGTTGGGCATTGATCTGAATGTGATTCAGATACAATGAGAAGATTAGATCTACGGCTTTGAAATAATCAAACATCTATGAGAGGTCCCCAAGATCTAGATTTGAGATATGATCTCAATATCCAAGTCACTATACGTGGAACGTGCAATCACCATGTCCTTATCTCCAAGTATCTGCGGAGAAAGCGCAATGTTCTTGAAAAGGTTTAAGAATAATTTCATTGTTCATAATGTATCCGGACATTGAGAAATGGATAGTTAAATGTGATTTAATTATCATGAATAATATATACTTTATTCGTATTATTTACACATATAAGGAGAGTTGTCTAAGATAATTGAATGCGAGTTAATTATCAATGATGAGAATAATGTGAATGTGATTCATGTTATATGGGTACATTAGAATAAGAGATCCAAGATGACTAAATATGATTTAGTTATCAAGGATATGAATAATGTGGATATCACTATCCTTTGTATATATTATAAATGTTGTTTATAATATATTAGAGAGATCTTGTTGTAAATAGTATCTTCAATTTAATGGATTCATATTGGAAATTAATCGGAAATACAATTTACATTTTATTTTGGGTTGTGAATATGATTCACATTTATTTAATGGCATGATTACAATATTCATGAAATTAATTTAGAATTATTTTTTGTGAATAAATTTACAACAAAAGTTGTTGTAAATTTATATGAAGGATTAAAGGATCCAACACCATCCATTTAATGGATGGTGGACGGCCACCCTTTGACTTGGTCATAAGAGTGGTCGTCCTCCCCCCCCCCCCCTACGAGGGTGGGAGGCATCCCTCATTATCCTTCTATGTTAATTAATTTAGTTCAAATTTGATTATGTTGAGTATTCAATATATTTAGTTTAAACTAAATTAATTGTTGTTGTATTTTTTACAACAAAATCATGGCCATTGAATAGAAACACAAATCAATATCAACCATTGATTTTGTGTTTCACATGGATTGGAATTCATGGACTCCCAAAATACTATAAAAGAAGTGGTAAACCTAGCTCTTCATGAACACAACATAATATGCTCTCTCTCTCTCTCTCTCTCTCTATCTATCTATCTAGTACGTGCCAAGTCTCTTTCTCTGTCATTGTGGTCATCCACCTTGATGCTCTAGAGAGAAATTATCATCCTCTTCGCCACGTCATTGTGTTGCCGCTTCGACCACTCGTGGATCTCCGTCTCCTTTGATGCACCTCGCTCATGAAGGAAACATCATATCTCGTGAGACGAGATCAGGAGATTCACCATTTGTATCATCAATATGAATTGTGAGGAGCATGTGTTTCATCAATGCGCTCACAAGCATCTCCTCCTTCGAATTGGACTTGAGACATGAGGTCTCTTCATTTATAGACTCGATCGCAACCACGCTTTAAGAGGTAACCTTAATACCAAATTGTGGTTTAGATGAAACGATCCAACAAATATTCTTAGGTCATGGAGTTTCATGTTTTAAATTTTTTAAATTATGCTGCCCCAAGCTACTAGTACAACTAGTCG
Source organism: Ottelia alismoides (assembly GCA_037367405.1). NCBI lineage: Eukaryota > Viridiplantae > Streptophyta > Magnoliopsida > Alismatales > Hydrocharitaceae > Ottelia > Ottelia alismoides. The sequence goes on along the minus strand of JAZKJV010006351.1, from coordinate 804,926 downwards.
CTCCTAATTGTATATGATGCGATCTCCATGCTTTTGTGATGTGCTTAAGGATTATTTTTATCCTTCAGAGGTAAATCCCAACAATTTCAGAAAGCGAGAGAAGGTAGTTTATGATGTCCTGTCCAAATTTGTAGAGTCATGTATTCATGATATGTTTTTAGCTAATGTTGTTACTCGTAGGATCGGTAGGATTTTGCAACCTTCTGTCATCATGAATAGAAAGAATAAAGCTTTCACAGGTGAGTCATCATCTTCTTCTACATTATCCAAACTAGCAGTTAGGTCGAGTGAGGAAGAAGAAGATGACGACGAAGCACCAAGAAAAAAAATGAGAAAAATCAAAACAACAAAAAAATAGCAGCTGAAGCACCAACCAGCCAGCAATGGAGAGGATAGCACCCGCAGCCAATCCGGAGCAAGCAAATGGAGCCATGCTTGCATTTTTTGGATGCTCGCCTCCGACAGATGAAGATACTTCTTTTTGTTATCTTGTTATACAATCAGATTTGGGCATAGAGTTTGCTGTAAATAAGAATAATATTTCTTCTTTTGATTTTGGCTCTATAAATATTCCATTTCCATATGCTTTACAAAATTCCAAAAAATTAAAAATTTAAAAATAATTTTGCCGGATCCTGATGTTGTGAAAATAATTCAAAATCGTGTTCTAAAGATGCCTCTGCTGCAGGCCATTAAGTACATGCCAAACACTAAGAATGGATTAAAGGAGGCATGTACTTAGAAAAGACAGTTGTGTCAAGCAAATAGAGAAACATGAAGTACATTCTGACTGTGATGATAGTAAATACAATCAACAATCTCCCGAGTAAGAAGAAAGACATAGGAGATCTTCTTACCTGATGCTAGATGTTTGATCAAGGGTTCAAATGAACTTTTCTTGGTAGTGAATCATCATCAATTTTATGCATAATTCACTACTGAAGCAATTTGGGTTGGGTTCTCTTAAGTCTACAAGAATGATTCTGTAGCTTGTGGATACATCTATCAAGTGAGCCTGAGGAATTTTGGAGGATGTCATTATCACTATTCAGGGAATGCAGTTCCCCGTGGACTTCATTGTTCTTGACATGGACACCTCATCTCCTCTTCTCCGTTCCCCAATTATACTTGGACTATCGTTCCTTTGAACAGCTGATGCAGTGGTGGATTACGGTAGCAAACAGATCACCTTTTGTTCCAACAATGACAAGGCACCAATTCAGACGATCTAGATGCACAAACCAACAGAGTTTGATCAGATGTGAGTGTGCCTTCAGAACAGATAGAAGACTGTGACTTTCTTGAAGAAATCAGAGACATCAATCTTTTCGTGGATGACATGGAGACCTACGAATTCCTCGTTGTTGAGGAAGGAGCGGATAGCACAGTCGATTTCCACTATGTGGATGAAGATGGAAATTTTGCTGATGTGCTTGAAGAGATTATCGACGGTCACCTATCCTTAGCAGAAAAAGAAGGGATTATTGAAGACTTCTTTGAACAAAATTCGATCATTGAGAATTTTTTTGCATCTTTAGATTCAGAGCTTGAAATGTCAAAGGTAGACAGTGTACAGTTGAAAATTTTGGCAACACCAATGCCTTACACAATCATAGAAGTTACCACTAAAAGATTTAGACCCCACCAGAGCTTATGCAACTTCTAGAGAACATGAAGTATGCCTTCCTTGTAGGTGCACTGAATTTGTTTCCTATGATCATCAATTCACAACTGACCCAGGAATAGGAATCTCATCTGCTCAAGGTTCTAGAAAGAAACTGCAAGACCATATGCTAGAAATTCATGATGTCTATGGGATTAATTCATCATTGTGTTCCCATCACATCTATCTTGAGGAAGATAGCAAGTCGTCCCGTGAATTTCAGTGAAGATTGAATTCGAATTTCATGGAGGTTTTTATGAATGAAATCACAAAATGGTGTGTCATGGGCTTCATTTATCCCATCTTTCACTCAAAATAGGTGAGTCCCTTGCATGTCATGTTGAAGAAACCAGGGATCACCATCGTAAGAATGACAAAGGAGAGGAGATTACAACTAGAGTTCCGACTTCTTGGTGCATCTGTGTGGATTACAAACGCCTGAATCTAGAAACCAAGAAGGATCATTTCTCAATTTCCTTCATCAATCAAATCGTTGAAAGACTAGCCACGAAGGAGTATATCTTCTTCTTGGATGGAAATTCTGGTTACAATCAAGTTGTCATCGCCCCAGAAGACCAAGAGAAAATCACCTTCACCTGTCCATTTGGCACATACGCCTTTCGTATGATGTTGTTTGGTTTGTGCAATGCTTCAGCAACATTTTGGTGATGCATGTTGGTCAAGTTTGCAGATATGGTTGGCAGTTTTCTTGAGGTTTTTGTGGATGATTTCTTGGTATATAAAAATAACTTTGATCAATGCCTATCTTATCTAGACTAAGTCTTGAAAAGATGTTGTGACCTTCCTCATCTCATCTCTAAATATCCTCCTGGTCTCCATGTTTGACAAGCTCAAACTTGGACCAATTAGGAATTCAAGAGCGATCATTGAGTCGTATGACTGATCCATCAAACAATCGAGAGGAACCATTTCAATCATCATTATTTTTTGAGGTGCTTCACTCAGAATGGAATTTACAGTCATTGATATTGATCACCTAGGAGAGTTCACCCTTTCTCCGATTATTCTTGGGAATGTGTTCTTAGCCTTGGCTAAGGTGAATATAGATTGTGAGAGTAGGGAGATCAATTTCCCTTCATTGAGTACACACCGACAGCATGTGACCATTGAGGACACACTCCAACCCGAAGCAACCCAATTAACCACAAATAGTCGTGACCATTGATAGATAGATGATTCCTTCCTCTCATCTCCAAATGATGAAACGACTATCAAATAGACCAATCCCAACACCATCAGGGAGACTTCATACCCAAAAGGTGGGAAATGTTATCACAACTAGAAATCATCCACATCCCCTCTTGGAGTCCTCAAATTTCATCAAGACTCAGGTGGCATCAAACTATCCATCCATCACTAGTTCTCCCCAAAAGGTGAAGGATGAGCCCACCAAATCCATGCCAACTGAGAGTAATACCATGTACCAAAGACGTGTGCTGACCTTACAGGAGATATACAAAATATATGGTGACTCATCTGATGAAGAGCCCATGGTATGCACCTCTTAAGCTCAATATAGATCGGACTCATCCTCGAGTCTAGTTGCTAGTGAAGGGAAGAATCACCCCTCTCCTTGCTTTAGGATATCGCAATAGACATGTATGAGTTGACTCTCCTAGTCCCAGTAGATGCACTGGGATAATTCTTTTATGATCAGTCGAAGACTTCCTCACAAGAATATTCTTTGTCTGAGGTAGAGTTAGACAACCACTTGAGGGGCATCCAAAGAACAAAATTAGTTCGAGAGACTCCACTATACACTAATATGTTTTTGAGGAGGACTCTAACGATGGCTGGGATTCTTCTTCTTCTTCATCCCTTCCATCCACTCCACCTCCATATTCCCTTATGCCTCGTTCACTCAAGAAGGTTTGTTCTTTTGGAGGCATGTATATCACTCCATCTTGTATATTTTTATTCTTTCACTCCCTCCCTATGATTCGTATCACTCTCACCGGTCCCATATCATTATCATTGTGTAGCTGTACTCAGTATGACTAGATCCTAAGTATAGGGGAGAGTGACCCAAGTCACTCCTTTTCTTTTTCCATTTTTATTTGTACATTCCACAACACCATCTGTTCTCACACTACTTTTTCTATACTTAAGCTGACCGAAGCCTAAGTAAGGGGGGACTGATGCCTATTATGTATATTCATCCATCCATTTCTTCTCCTCTTGACCTGGACCGCCCTATTTGTGTGTTTCTAAACTTAGTCTGTCCAGAGCCTCATTATATGGGTTGGGTTCAATTCTAAGCTTTCATTCTTTTTCACTCTCTTATACTTAGCACGAGTTATGTTTTTACTCGCTTCTTGTGCTCTAAGTATATTACACGTGCTAAGTATATAGGCTGAGTGTATATTACATATATACTTTACCCATTGCTCATACTTTTCTATATTTTTATATATTATTAAATAAATACAAGATAAATTTTTAAAAAAATGAAAAATGAAAAAATTGGGTTTATGTAAAATACTTTTATAAAGTGTATGTTGTATGCAAGCTGTAAAATCTATATAATGTGTAATATTGTGTAAAACTTGTATAATCTTGTAAATCATTTATGAATCCCCATTCATCACTCTTTATTCTTTTATTTTAGCTAAATATCTTGGAAAAACACCATGTATATAGTTATAAATACAATAAGTTACCAATAAGCATGCATTTGTTAATAATTAATAATTAGCATGTATTTGTGCAAAAAAAAGAATAAAGAATAAAAGAAAAAAAAGGGAAACATTTAGAATAAATATTGAGTGACCTAATCCCAAGAGAGGGCCCAATATGGGCCTGATCGCCAAATAAAATAAGTAGAGAGAGAAATGGCCACTCTACCTTGCACATACTCCCTTCCTTGTACATATACATATTACCATTATTTTATTCCCACAAAAATAGCAATAAAAAGGTATTTTAACCCCTTTGTATTTATTTCCAAAAATAAAAAAATATAAAATAAAAATAAAATAATTTCTCTCTCTACAACCTTGTACATATTACATGTATGTATGTATCATATCCATATTTGTTTGACATTTGTAAATAACTCATAAAAAGAAAATAATTTTTTTTAAAATTTTATGTGTAAATAAATAAAATAAAATTGGGGTATTTAGGGGGAAACACCGAGCTCTATTCATTCTATTCTTTGATTCGTCATTGAAGTATACTATTCCTTTTCACTTCCCTATACTAAGCACGAGTTATGTCTTCTTCATCGCTCTTGATCCACTCTGAGGACATCGTTCGAGCTAAGTTTAGGGGGGTGTCGTATATATTTCATATATACTTTAGCCATAACTCGTACTTTGTGTGAGTGTGTTAATAAATAAAATGGCCAAAAGTCTTTTATCCAAAAATCATAAAACTTTAAAATTTTTCCTTGTACATAAAATTTCTTTATTGCACATACATAGCTATTTATAAAAATTATTTTTGTACAAATGTTTGTAAAAATAATTTGTGTAAAGAGTTTGTAAATATTTTGATATCAAAATTATGTATATAGTACAACATTTTTGTAAAATGTTTGAAAAACAAAAGTTTGCAAAAACACTTGTGTAAATGTGTGTAAATATTTTGCAAAACCTCATGCATTCATTCATTCAAACATCTTTCAAAAATTTTGCACATTCTCAAAAACTAGCATAAAAACATATATATACATACATATATATATATATGTACAGTTTCTCTGTCATGATTGACATATAAACAGGCTTGGAATTGAATTGAAAAATAGAGCATGGTCAAGACTTAATCCACCTAATTCTAAGAGGAACCTTATAAGGCTTAGGATTAAGACTTTTCAGGTCCATTGTGACTTAATTCTTTGAGTCCACTAGGCTATGATCATATGTCATCTTGACGAGCCTAAGTAGAACATTTAACAACGCACACATGACACTCAGAGACAATGGCTTTACTTACACCAGCACATTACACATAGCTCTCCACGGATGAGGTGGTAAAGAGGCAGTTTCCTTTGGCTTGTGTTAGCATATGAGGGTAGTACTTCTAGGCGGAACCTCTCTTCTTCTTTTCGTGAAGGAAGTGCGTCTCAACTTGGTCTGGTGGTGTTGAAGTCTAAAGACATGAGTTGTGGGTTGCAATAAAGCATCAAAAGAGGGATAATCTACTGGCTCAAGAGGAAAAACTCCTTATGTGTATATGTTGCACCATGTAGATATGTTGTACATATGCACATTAAAAAAATGTGCAAAGAAAGAAAAACTCCAAAAAAGTGGTGGGTCTGATTGGAAAAATATACCCACTGGAGTGTATATAGTCAAATAAAGCAAAGCTTATGTTACACACTCTCATCTCATGAAGCTTGCAGCGGGACACTTAGCTATATTGGTTGGACTCCCAAGGATACATGGCTACATTGGTCATGGTCCATTCTCTTCTTCCTTTTCTTCTTGAGCCGGTTGAACTTGCACTTAGAAGGGAATACCCTGCTCCTTGAGGAAAGAGATGCCAGACTAGGGCATTAGAGTTACCTTGTTAAGGGGGGTTGTCACTTTGTCATTTCTGAGGTGGGGAGCTACATATCACTTACATAGTACAAGAAAAGATTCATGGTCATTAGAGTTTGTGTATGTAGACTTGTTCTGATCTAGATTGTTGAGGAGTCTTGACCATAGATTGGTGGAACTTAGAGGCTGTTGAGTTTTAAGCTTAAGTCCAAATAAGGTTCCAACAAATTAATAACCCAAAGGCCTGACTGAGCTCCATAGTTTAATTTAATGAAGGCAAGTTTAATAATCAACCTTGATTTCCCTTCTTTTTCTTTTTCTTTCTCTATTCACTTCTTTTTCAAATAAGTGTTTGCTAAGGGACTAGCAAAAGTAAAGTATAAGGGGGTGATGAATACCCATTCATCACTCTTTATTCTTTTATTTTAGCTAAATATCTTGGCAAAACACCATGTATATAGTTATAAATACAATAAGTTACCAATAAGCATGCATTTGTTAATAATTAATAATTAGCATGTATTTGTGCAAAAATAAAAGAATAAAAGAAAAAGAGGCAAATATTTAGAATAAATATTGAGTGACATAATCCTAAGAGAGGGCCCAATATGGGCCTGCTTGCCAAATAAAATAAGTAGAGACAAATAGGGCTGCTCTACCTTGCACATACTCCCTTCCTTGTACGTATACATATTATCATTATTTTATTCTCACAAAAATAGAAATAAAAATGTATTTTGACCCCTTTGTTTATATTTCCAAAAATAAAGCAAAAATTAGAAAAATAAAAATAAAATAATTTCTCTCTCTACAACCATGTACATATTACATGTATATATGTATCATATCCATATTTATTTGACATTTGTAAATAACACATAAAAATAAAATAAAAATTATTTTATACTCTAAATTTTATGTGTAAATAAATAAAATATAAAATTGGGGTATTTCTACAAAAATAAGAAAATGAAAATAATTATATAAAATAACTAGGTATTTTATACTTGTATATAATGTGATTTACTGTATATAGCATAATTTATTTTCATAAAAATAAATAAAAATCACTAAAAATAGTTTGAAAAATAATAAACATTTTTATATAGAACATATTTTAAAATAAAATCATTTCTATTTTTAAATTATTTTACAAACAATTCCGACCTAGCTAAGTTCTGATTGGTCCAAGGGGAACGTTGACCTCGGTGAACTGCCCCCTTTGGACCTCATCTCTTCACGGATCTGTTTCTTAAGTGAGCTATGTCTTCTTCCTTGAGTGATGGCAAGTGAGGGAGTGTGTTGCAGTGAGGTCTTGAGGTAAATAGCTCTAGGTCCGGTGACTTCATCGTCGTGCTCCGCCGCGAGGAGAACTCGAGCCTCTGGACACGTCGAACCAGTAAGGAGAAGACCCTCGGAGGTCCCCGACCGTCAGCCCAAATGACCAAAATCACCAGGTATCCTAGATAACCTTTTGTATGTTGTATATTCAATCTTTTCAATTTCCGGTCAAACTACAATCCTCGGATCATCCATCGTGATCGGACCACCCATTTGCCCTTTCGACGATCGCATCATCTCCATCAGACTTCTCCCCACCTGCTATGCCCCTTCATTCATCTCGTTCGCCCAGGAACGAGCCCTCAATCCCTCCTCCGTCGTCGCTTCACCGGAGGGCTACGCTGCACCTTGTTCTTCACTCATTTCGTGTACTAACAAGTCGAGGCACTTTGCCCTTGACCTAGTGATTCATCTGTGCAGGTTCAGCATCAAAAGAACCTCATCCAGAGGTTCGGATATCAGAACACAACATCTCCAGGTCCTCAGCATTGCATGGCCACTCCAGACATCCCCGGCCTCATCGGAGAATAGCCGCAGTTGCGGACAAGCACCATCGTCATTTCCCCATCTGAGCAGCACCAGAGGGACATCTCAACATCATGTAGCATCCGGTCAAAGCTTGCCAGAGGTAAGTTCTTCTCCGTTCTTCCAGGAGGCGTCTCCGTCGTTGGATCGAGGTCCCTGCCAGTTTTGATCGTGTTCGTTCACCCTTGGGGAGATCTCGGCCATCCGATCCATCTGAGGATCATATCTCACACGTCCATCGCCAAACTGGTATCGCCTATGCTCAGCTGCCAGATCGAAGTGAACCTGTTCAAACGTTGGATCTGTAATGAGAAGGGTAATTTGCACTTAGGCATTCCTACCCGTTTACATTTCTGCTTTAGTCTTGTAAATATTTTTCGTAGTTATTTTTAGATTGGATATTTTGCACTTAGGACCTTATGTTTTCAGAATTTGCATTTTAGTCCCTCTATTTGAGCAGCACAAGGTTTGTCACATGCTATCTGGATTATTTGCATGTTTCTACCCGTGTTTTATTGTTGTTACTGATTGAATTTTTATAAACATAAATTGCACTTATACCCCTGCTTGTCTGTTTCATGTGCCGTCCACGTGCGGATCTGGAATTTTTGCATATTTAGCCCTGTAATTTTTCCACGTGTTATTGTCTGGCTGGATACTTTTCCATAATTGCATATTGGTCCATGTGTGCCGTCTGCTTTATGTTAGTTTGAATAAATAGCAAATTTCATCCAAAAATCTTGAAATTTTGACATATGGCTCCTACCATGTTGTAGGAATTTCCATGAATTTTTGGTTGCATTTTGTCTCCATTGAGCATTTTTAAAAATTCAAAAACCTTAAAAATGGCTACTTTTTGTATTTAAAAAACCCATTAAAAATATAAAAAACCCTTGAAAAAATCCAAAAAAAATCTTGTCTGTTTGTTTTGGATTGTTCTTGTTTCAGTCTAATTTTTGTCGCATTTGCTTTTATAAAACCCATAAAAATTGAAAAACATAAAAATCTTATAAAAATCCTTAAAATTCAGAAAAAAAATCAAAAAAATGTGTTTTCTTCTTCTGTAGTTAATTTTTAGTTATAGTTTAACTAAAATTATTGTTATTTTACAAGCATTTTAAGTATTTTTAACTTGCCTTTAGATCTGAGATGTACACTGTTTAGTATTTTTGGTCTTGTTTCATTTTTAGAAAATCATTAAAAAAATCAGAAAAATTCAAGAAATTTAACAAAAACATCTGAATATTTTAAAAATCCAAAAATATTTTTATTCGAATTTTCTGAGCATTTCTGATGTGTTAAATAATTGTTGGTTTGTGAGTTTGTGAGTGTTTTTATACTTTTTCCTAATATTGAAAATTCCAAAAAAAAATTGAAAACCCTAAAATCCACCATTTGTGACCTTTTTGGATTTCTGACTATTTTATTACTTAAGCATACCGTGCTCCTTAAGTTCGACCTTGGTATCTATACCAGGTAAAATAAATAGCTAGACCGCTATTTTTGCTTGATTGATTGATTTTATATCATTGGTGGTCTTCCTTTTTCTTGATTGACTTAGCCTCGCGTTTCAGGTCGTAACGACCTTATTTACACCTTAGCCCGAGTAGCCGAGGTCGAGTCATCAATCATGTAAATAATCCTCTTCTTTAAATTATTGTAAATTAGGAGGTATAACAAATAAAAATAAAAATAAGATCCCAAAAAAAGGCTTCTTATTCACTCTTGCATATCATCCTTGCATTCATTCGAAAGAAGAGAACATCATTTCGCACTTCATCCACTTGCATTTCATATCATCAACATTTCATTTGCATATCATGCATATACAAAGTGGAAAGGCAATGGGTTTTGAACCGAGTTATGAATAGAAATCAAGGATGAACTTGACCTAACCTTAGTCAACTTTAAGTTCAAAGGGACTTCATTGAGAATTAGGATTTTAGAAACTTCACGTCTTATACTTAATTCTCCAAGTTCATAAGACAATGTTAGAATTAACTCTTAGTGTCTAACCTGGTCACCTCATTCTGAGTAGACTCTTGGATAAGAAATTATTATGTTCTCTGCACCGTGCACTTAGCTCAACTCAGATGAGGTATTGGAGGACAGTGTATTTCTTTCTTTGGTAGCGTGGACATATAAAGATCTAAGTACCATGTTGAAATAAAGCTTCAGATGAGGGATGTACTACTAGCACAATTTTTCTAGGACCCCAAAATATTGGCGGACCAAAAGATTTTATATTCATCGGGGCACAAGAGATCGATACGTAGCAATCACAAAATCATACCAAAAAGAAGCTAATCTCAAACAATCCAATATTCAGATAACCTACAGATCTAGTGGAGACTTGGCGACACCAGTCAATCTTCATAGAAGAGTTGATCCACTTCTTTTCCCCTTCTTCTATACTTTTTCCCCCACTCACTGTGAACTAGCACAATCCTGAACTTATAAGGAAATACCCGACTCCCCGAGGACAAGTTACTAGAGGAGGAGATTGCATGGTAGTCCAACATCTTGGATGGGAAGAGCTAACACCCTTCATACACCAGAGATAGTTATTCAGTGTACATGTTAGATTATGAAGGAGGAGGTTTATCTAAGATGACTTCTGACTCGGGTCTTGGATATTGATTTGTGCAAACTTGGAGGTTGTTGTTCTCAAAACCCTAATTTTCATAAGGAGTCCCACCACATTATTAATCCAAAGGTCGATTCAAGCTCCATTTTCACCTTTTTTCAAGACCTTGGTGTAAAACCCAATAACATTTCACTCTTGCATTTCATTTTAGTTGCTTGGGGATGAGCAAGGTTTAAGTATAGGGGGTTGATGAATCATTCACTACTCTAAAAGTTGAAAATAGAGATATATTCCAAAGTAATTAGTTTTATTTATCTATCTATATGGCATTAGTGTAATTCACGCATGTGTAAATAATATTCACATTTTAGCAAGCATATTTACATTAAATAAGAAGACAAAATTCCCTTGTAAATAATTCACTTGTAAATACCCAAAATTCCTGTATTTTTAATAAATCCATACTAACTCCTTTTGACATAATTTGTTTTATAAATTTTATATAAAAATGAATATAAAATACAAAAATATAAAAAAACCTCACCTTGAAGAAAATACTTTTAGATCTTGAACCGAAAAGGTCGTAAAGTCTGACTTCTCAACTAAGTTTCTGCTCCGTATGAACTCCAAATTCACCAAACTCATTTTTAAAATTCAAGTTATAAAATTATCTATCCAATGAAAATGATTTCATTAAATTTGATCTTGTTTGCAAAATGTCGATTTTGGGACCTAATTGTACTATGTATATATTCACTAACTTTGGTTTGTCATTTCATGTATATAACTTCTCTTTTTAAATTATTTTTTTGCATATACTTCCTATATTTTTTTAATAAAATATAGTAAATTTAAAATCCAAAAAAATCTAAAAATAGTTAAAAAAAGGTATTTTGTGACGTTGTATATAATTTACATACTTTTTCTTTCTTTATTTTTATTTCACTTTGTTAAACCCAAAAAATTATATTTGTGTTTTATTTTATTGCTAGTACTTTATGTTTTTTATATTTTATAGATATATTTTTAAATTAAAAATACAAAAAATAGAAAAGTTGTAAATTTGTATTTTAATTATTTAAAATGCATCCAAAAAAATATTTCTTTCATGTACATTTTTATTTTGTTTTGATTTCAAGGTTTACGTGGAAAATGTTGATCTGTTCTATATTCACATTTTTTATGTTGACACTTTTGTAATTTTACCATTTATTTTTATTTTCTCTTTATTTTATTTTAGTAGATAATTTTAATATTCTTTTTATTTTCAATTTTTTCCTCCAACTTCCATTCTTCTCTCTTTTCTCACTACTTCTCCAACTTCCACCACACCTCTTTTCTAACTCTCATTCTTCCTCCTCCTTCTTAATCCTATCATCCTCCTTTATTTTGACCCATCCACCGAAATTGAGAGAGAAGGGAGCCACCAGCTCATATTGCTCGACTGTGATAGTGAACGAGAATGTTTTCGATGCGACAATGTTTCCCATCATGTATGGCAAGATCTGAGGTGAAGAGATCGACCTCGTCGCAACTGCATCCAAGCTGCATAGCTTCTCCGATTTTTTGTCGAACTGCATCGAGGCAATAACATGGAATTGAGCGAGCCCATCCGAGCATGGCTCATCACAGGCGAGATCCCATTTCATGTAAGCTTTTCTTTATTTTTTTTCTGTTCTACAGTACTTCTCCAACCCTCTATACCGCTTACTGTTTTGTTTGAAACCAAAACCTTCATCTACATCCCAATCCATTCCACATCCCTTTATCATCTCCATCTTCTATTCTACCGTCCATAACCTTCCGTTGACCAACTCCGATCCCCCACCTTCCAAAGAGATTCATCCACCCATCTGGTCAGTATAACACACCATAGTCGAGCCTTGTTCGAGTTGTATTTCTGTTTGTTGGAGATCGAGTTTTATTGTGCAACAGAATACAAAGCATCATCCCAACAAGTGCAAGTTAATCCTCTTCCCATTCACAAAATCCTTAGAGGGATTCAAGCAGAACAACAACCCATTGATCCACCCACAACCCCGCACATCACCACATATCACCTCTAGCAGCCACCTCCTATTGCATCTCCGTAGCCAGCACGCGAAGGAGGACCCTGCCCTTCCAGCCACGTGACGTCGCAGCAGAACAATCGCTGCCTGGAGCCACTTGCGCAACCACCATCGCCACTTGGAGCCGCTCATACCACGCCACTACGTGTCCCATGTCGCACGCCCTACGGTCGCACGCAGCATGGTCACCCAACTGCTGCTCCCTGAGTCACTCAATAACCACTCTACCGCCCATCTCCTCCAGCACTTTGCCAACCACGTTGCATGTCACCCTAAACGTGGGTTCCATTTGAGGACCCACAATTCAAAGATAAGAAAAAGAGCGATCCTTTTTTATTTTTGGAGAATTTTCAAAAGGACCCCATAGCAAAAGGTAACTAAAGAAGTTCCCTTAGTCGCAACTTCTTTTTCTTAAGTTTCTATTTCTGAACTGCACTAATACCCATGTGTTCAAGCATTAATTTGGACCTTCACTTTTTACCATTTTATTGAACCAAAATAGATTGATATTCAACATTTATTTCTCCACCAAAATGTATTTAGTTTATAATCTTGCAAGCTTTGGATTATTTATTAAAATTCAAGGAGTGGAGATCAGAGATATTTTACTCATTTTCTCACTGAAATTTGCATGTCATTATTCCCTGCTCCAAAAATTCTCAAAAATTAAGGATTGTGCTTTTAATTGTGCTTTAACTTGTACCCAAATTTCACTGAAATTGGAGGTATCTTGTTCTTTAATTAGTTTATTGAGTGAAATTCATAATTGATTTTTAATTAGATCCACACAAAATATTTTTGCGCAAAGTCAAGTTTACTTTATAGCTTATCGTTAGACCTATATGAGATAATTTTGCTTTGGCGTGATTTTTAATTGTTGATTTATTAAAAATTAATTACTCAATATTACTCTGTTTCAATAGAAAATCTATTTAGAAAATCAAATATCATCAAAAATGCTAAAAATTACAGTTGGTGCATTTCATTATATTTGAGTTTCTATCCAAGTTTCAAAATTTTTGCATTCTGTTTGTTCGCAATATTACATAAAAACCCATAAAAATCACTCATTTTTCATTATATATTTAACCCCAAAAATTCCAAAAAAAAATACATTTTGTGTGCATCATTGAATTATGTTTATAGGAAAAATAACATTTTCCTAATTTGATGTGATTTTGAATTAAAAATTAATTAGGCTAAGTTGCTTGTTTCTCCTAAGAACTTAATTCATTCGCTTTTGCGTTGTCATTCATATTGTATAAAAATACCTAAAAAAATCTCCTTAAAACCATACATTAAGTTGAATAATTTGATCCTTAATTGTTCCTTTGCCTCTTTGAGACGACCGAGGGGCTTGCCCAGGTTAAATAAACATAAATCATACATTGGTTGATTGATTTTTTTTTGTGTGGTTAATTTTTCTTGAATCCTGATCACCTGACTACAACACAAAATGATAAAATTAATTAGAGTAATGTAAGGTTTCGTCAACCACCAAGCCTCCTTTTGGCCTGGAGCTCCTCCATTTTACTCACTTAGCATCTCTTTGGTATCCTTCGGATACAAGATGTTACCACCTCGTTTATACCTCCATTACAATCCCAGGATAAGTCTTCTAAAACCTTCCCCTGAAGCTTGATTGCCATAGCTGGGTTTGTATGTTGGAGCTAAAAAATTAATTTTAACATCAAAATTTTGTTTTTTATATCATAAATATGTAATATTTTCTTGATTTTTTAGTATTTGAATATTTACTCAAACATTATTTATATTAGTTTACTAAATACTATTGAAATCTCGTGTGTGTGTGTGTGTGTGTATATATGTGTGTGTGTGTGTGTGTGTGTGTGTGTGTGTGTGTGTGTGTGTGTGTGTGTGTGTGTGTGTGTGTGTGTGTGTTAGAACGTAAAAAATAAGTTTTAATATGAAAACATATTTTTTTATTGTAATATATATAGCAATTTTCTTAACCTTTTATAAGAATTTTATTTCACTTCATATGGGTGTATTATAACATATAATATGGATAAATTTTAATATATATTTTGGGACATAAATAACTATTTCTACATGAAATTATATATTATTTTACCCTTCCATAATATTTTATTTTTATTTAATTCATTTTGTATCCAAAATATATGAAAAAATAGGATTGATGCCTCCCACTTAGATACACATTACATTCAAAAATCTCTTATAGATATTGTGCATATCCACTAATCATAAAAACATAAAAAAAAACTTTTAAAAGTCATTGAAAATTTAGGTAAATTCAAAATACAAAAACATAAAATGTTCTGAATTCCTCTTTGAATCTATTGTAAAGAGAAAATGTCCATGGAATTTTCACCCCGTTTTGAACAAAAAGGTCCAAATTTGAGTCATTTTACCTCTTTTTCAAGATTTTATTTTTATTTGATTCTATTTTCATTTTTATTTTCTTGAGAAATATGCAGAATTAAAAAAATCCAAAATTTATTTTTTATTTCTTTATTTTTTTTTTTGAAACTTAATTCACGTATCTTATTTTTAAATTAGTATGTATTAAATCATTCTTTCTTTTTATTTTTAATTTTTAACGTAGATTAAAAAATAAAATTTTCAAAACGAAAATAATTAAATATGAAATATCAAAAATAAATAAAATTTAAAATACATAAAAATACAAAAATACATAAACAAGTGTATGCATTTGAGCATATGATTGACTGTGTGTATCCCCAACATAACTTGTGAGATGTCTCCTTGTGTTTGACCCAATGTACGCTTATATGGTTATTATTAAATGTTTTTAGATATTTTTTTCAATTAATGTTCTTTGAGGGTGTTATAATATTGTATTTAGCAAACCTTGAATTTTGATTACCAATATATAAATGAATTTTCTTCCATATTTGTTGTTTGAACATACAAATTCTAAGTAAATATTGAAATACTAAAAAACACAAGAAAATATGATATTTTTTTGTTGAATATAATTTTTGTATGTTGATAGAAATATTAGATTTCAGTGATATTCATGCGTTAAGTTTTACCAACTTTGAGTGAAATTTAAATTTTAGTAACTAAAGAAGATATGATACATATATTGAAATAAAAATATAATAAACTTTAATATTAAATTGATTTTTTGTGCTAGTATACATAGAGATTTATTCATCGTAGGAGTTGTCTATAAGCAAGCATCAAGGCTAAGTAGACGAGCAAATAGCATGACATTTGAGCAGCAGTTGCTTTGAAACATAGGAGAGAGGATCTTTAGACAAAAGGGTGATTTTGAGGTTATCATGGAGTTCTTCTTATTCCAATTTATTCTCATCGATTTTATCGAGTTTTATTCCATATACAATGGGTAAGATCTTTGATATTCCCTATCTATGCACGTTTGTACTTTTGCGACTTGATTTCATTTTATTTGCGGTGGATTTGATCTTGAGAACTGGATGCTGCTCTTTAGAGCGAAACCTATTTCAGATGCACAACAAGTATATAGTGTGTTGATGGTCTTTCTTATTGGATGTTGATCTTTCTTATTGGAGTTGATGGTCTGCTGATTTGGTAAAGATATGACATCCATCGCTTCTAGAGAGGTTGTTGGAGTGCTTTTTTATAGTAGGTCTGATAATTTCAGGGGTCCGGAGCATCCCCGTTGGAATTCGAACATGAGTTCTTTAAAGTGGAGGCACATTGCTCTACCATCTTACCTTTAAAATTGAGTGCCTTGCAAGAGGAGAAGAGTCACTTTTTTATCGAAAAAAGTGAATTGGGGTTTTTTTCATTTAGTTTCTGGTCTTTTTGGGCATCATTCAGGTTCTGCCAACTGTAAACCAAGTCAGATTTTCAGGAGTGGTTATTTGGTAGGGAACATTGCTTACTAACACTGTCATTTCCCGTAAATAAGAAGAAGACACGGAGATCTCTATTGGGAGTTTTTTTGGGCTCAAAAATGCCTCTTGGGTATTTTCATAAAGGCCCTTTGAGATTTCTATAAGGGGCTTCTATTATTGAAAATGAATATTCCTGAGGCTCAATGACTTAAATGAGAAGGATTCAGGGGCTGGAGGAAAGCTTTTCTCTGCTGATAAATTCCCTCCAATCATCTTTATGAAGAAATCGGAATTGGAAAAGCACTATGAAGATCTACAAGAAGTTTCAAAGCGGCAGATTAAACAATCTTATGCATCTGCTATGAAAAGCACTCATTTTCTTCCTACTCTTAGTGATAATCTTCCTGCTAGAGAGGTTAAAATTGTGGAGGGAGATTACATCATTGAGGGTACTGAAAATGAAGTTAACATGTTGCAAACCATTCTGTAGATCTTTGATTGCGAGATCTGCAAGATCAAGGGCAAAACTGATGAGATTTCAAGGTTTTTTGGAAGGAAGATTTTTGCATCTGGGAGAAATCACTCTCGGAGCCAATGATTCAAGACATGTCCTGATTATATATATGGAAGAAAAAGACTTTATCTATTCTTATGATTTGGGGCCTATAAAGTTCAAGAATAAATGGATTTCCATCATAAGAAAATCACCTTATTTCAGACCAGATTTGAGGAGCACCCAGTACCCAATCAGGATTGGACTTACTGGTCTAAGTGTGCATCTTCATAATCCTGGAATTATCAAATCAATTGTACAAGTGTTAAGGAAATACATTTGTGTGCATAAGAATGTAATTGAGTTAACAAGGTCTATCTATGTGAGGATGTATGTGGAGATTGACCTCCTTGAACATGTGATTGACCATACAGTGATTGAAAATGGGGCTCAATCATTCAAATAAATAATAATTTATGAAAGATTGCCCAAATTATGTTCCTCTTGTTGCATACTTGGGCATAGCCAATACAATTACAGTAAGAAGAATGATGGAGGAGATGATAAGCAGAGGAAAAAAGATGAGGATCTCCCTCAGAAAATGTGGAGGCCAACTATAGTTTCCATTCTGCAGCTTGGTGAGGATGAACATCAAAAGAGAGGTCAATAGTTCAAGGAGATATCGAATTACAACCTCCTAAACTGATGTTTTATTGCGGCATCGTCAACATCAGAAATAAGATCAACAGCAACATCATCATCATCAGCTGCAGTAGGAGAGCACTAGCAACTCCATTTGCATATGGATGATGATATAATTTTTATGGTGACTACTAAGGCCAAGATTAGATGCAGCTTTGAGGAATCATGGTTGAAGCTTTTTCCCAAAGACTTCTTTTATTGAGAGTAAAGAAGTTGCTTCTCTCTTTCTAAGGAACATCAACAGACCAAACTCCAGGAGCTCTTTTCTACACCAATAGTTTGCTCTTCTTATGATTCTATCTTGGATGACAGGGGAGCTTTGGATAATCAACACCAACAATAGAGGGATGTACCATTTGTAGGTGTGGAGTTCCAACAACAACCTTCCCCGCAACTTCATGTGGGGGAGGTGGTGCAAAAGCAACAACAACAAAAGCAAAAGAAGAGTGGAGGATAAAGACGGTTGGACCAAAGTGTTAAAAATCGAAGAAAAAGTAGAACAAGAGGAAAACTCCTTCTTCCCCTGAAATCTAGCTAATGCAAGCTCAATAGATGAAAGAGAATGAAACCAACTTTGGAGGTTTTCCATAACAACAAAAATTGGAGGAAAAGCAAGCAGTTTGTGCTGAGACTTCTCCATCACATCAACAAGTGGAAGAGGAGGCGATTGAAAGGATGCTTTTTGATGAGTTGTTTGAGGCTAACTTGAGTAAATATATGTTGCAGTCATCTCCTGTTGTTGTGTTATTGCTAATTAAATCATATAATTTGATGATGAAGAAGGAATTTCTTTAACTCTAAAGCAGAAAACTATGGAGATGCTTGCTTCTCAACGACACGGTCATTTAAGTGTGGATGCAACTCCTTATGCTCCATTTCAAATGGTGAAAGAATCTCAACAACAGGAGCATAAGTCTAACGAGCAACAAGAGCAACGGATGGATATTGAGGCTGAAGCAAAATCTGTTGGTGATGATGAGATCCTTATATCCCCTGTTTTAGTGAAATTGGGGATATGCATCACTAAACAGATAAGGTTTCATGACTACATCAAGGAAGGCATGACAAAGGTTAAAAACAAGTCTAAAAGGGTGAAATACTCATGGATAAAGGAATATCTTTATGGGAACTTTTCTCCCATCCCTTTCAAACTGGAGGAGGAAGGGAAGCATTGCACTGTGGAAGTTCTACTCCAATTCAAACCTTCTTCAACTCTCCATGTTGGAAAAAGCTAAAGCAACAACATGAGCAATCTTGTG
Source organism: Ottelia alismoides (assembly GCA_037367405.1). Taxonomy (NCBI): domain Eukaryota; kingdom Viridiplantae; phylum Streptophyta; class Magnoliopsida; order Alismatales; family Hydrocharitaceae; genus Ottelia; species Ottelia alismoides. The sequence continues at coordinate 785,946 of JAZKJV010006351.1, read as the reverse complement.
GAGTGTCTGCTCCTCACATTCTTTTGAAGCAGTTGCAGAAGAAGCAAAAGCAAGGAGAAGGCATTGAGGATCTCTTTATGACTCCTCCTTGATCATTAACAAAGAATAAGAACAACAACACTTGCATTGCTTTTTGAACATTGAAGTGTTGTTGATTCCTTCAAATAACCTTGAGACGTTAAAAGGTTATAGTTTATGTTGCTAAGTCTTCTAGTTATTAGTTCAACTGGGAGCTTCAGAGAAAATGGGAGTCGCCTAAAAAGAGAACTCCAAGCCTTAGAAAGGCTAAGGAAAGAGCACTTAGAAAGCTGAAAGGTAGTGCTTAGTTTTGTAGTATTGCATGCCTTGTTGGCTAATTTGTGTTATAAGTTTCTGGTAGAAGTTGTATGCCTCATCTGCGCTACATTGTAATATTTTTCTTTATGCAACGAGAGGTTATACCCGGACCCCCAAAATTACCGGGCTTGCTTATAAAAACATGACATTTGAGCAAATGTTAAATATTAAAAAAAATCGAGAAAATGATATATATATATAACAATAATATATATATATAAACTTTTTGTTAAAATTAATTCTTTGTTTGCTAACATACATGTACGATTTCATCCATATTTGTATGTGAATATAAACTAATTTTACAAAATTTATATTCCTAAAGGAATCATGAAATGCGGTATATATATAGATATAACGATAAAAATATAATAAAGATCCATTTTGAAATAAGTGTTTTATTTTCTAACATACATAATATTTCATCTATATTTTGGCGCTAACATACATAGATGTTATGATAAAATTATATTAAGGTTTCAAGTTAAAATTAATTTTTAATGTGTACGAGGTTCCACCCATATTTATAAGCTAATATATACCAATTTGAGTGGAAGTTGAAAGCCTTGACATACTCAATGAAATGTGATACATACACATATTATAACAACAATAGTAAGGTTTCATGTTAAAATGTACTTTTACTTGCTATCATAAATATTCAACTCTATCCATATTAGTGTGTTAACATATACGAATATTAAGAGAAAGTTAGGTGAAAAATAAAAAATGTATTATCGGTATTATGATAAAAATTATAATGAAGTATCATTGTTAAAATTATTTTTTGTGATTTTATAAAAATGGAAATTCATACATAGTTTTGGTGCTAACATGAGTAAAAGTATAATCATAAAACAATTAAAGAAAATATGATATAAATATATATATCATTTTTTTTGAATTATAATAAGGATTAATATTAAAATTATTTTTTATGCAAATATATAATATGAGATTTCATCTATATTTGTGAAATAACATACAGTAATTCTGAGTCAAAGATTGTATCCTTCAAACACTCAAGAAAATGTAAAATATATTATAATAAAATAATAATAAAGTTTAATATTAAACATGATGTTGCGGCTGCTAACATATATGTGATGTTTCATCCATATTTACGTGCCAACATAATCTTTGAATGAAATCTAAATAAAAATCAAGAAAATTTGATATACATTAAGATAAAAAAATATAACAAAAATTGACGTTAAAATTATATTTTTATGCTAACATGTATAAAATATTTCATCTATATTCTAATATATAAAAATTTTAGTACAATTTCAATTCGTAAACAAACATCATGAAAATATGACACACACATTATAAAAATATAGTGAAATTTCATGTTAACATTAATTTTTGTATGCAACATACATATGAAATTTCATCCACATTTGTATGCTAAGAGACACCAATTTTGAGTGAATTTAATTTTCCTACTCCCCATTTATGTGTTCTTTATACCGCTGAGTTCAAAATCTTAAGAAATTGTCAACCTACTTCCAACCTCTATCTCGATTTTGTCTCACACTTTCATTCATATCCAAACTATATATCCTTCATTACACATCTCACAATAACTCTTAAATAATGATAATGGTACCTTGAGCAGCACTGGTTACTTTCCATCCTTATTACTTTTTTTAGTAAATTGTGAGGGTTGGGAGGGTTGGAAGGAGAGGTACACCGGTGTACCCCAACCCAACCCATCAACCAAACATGCCTTGAGAGTCGAGCAGCATTGGTTACATTCCATCCTTATTACTTTTTTTTAACTTCTGGGTAAGCAAATTTTAATAATTTGTTGCAACTGAACCAAACAAGTAAACATTTTGAAATTTATAAAATCCATATAAGGTGAGTATATGGATCGAAGATGAGAAAGCAATTTTTTTAACAAACTTTTGTTTCGCTTTGTTTTTTAGTTTTAGTTTTTTTTTTCTTAAGACCCCTTAATCATTCAAGGACATTACACACAATATCAAAACTTTATGGAAAAAATATTTCACAGCATTCAATAATACACCATGTAGTATACAAATCACAATTTAGGATTTTCGTATTACATCATGCCCTGATTAAAAATAACATATTGCATTTCATTTTGCAAAAATATGTGGGATTATGTGTATTAATTAGAAACATATAGTTCTTTACTATGGTTATAATTTTTTTTGCAAGTAATAATAGTGGTTTAGTAGGACACATCCATGGCCCTTACACCTCCAAGCATGTTGTATAGCAGAACTTTATAGAGAATTGGTGTTTGATTTAGAAAATTTCCCTTTTTTGGATATTTTTTAGCACAAAAATATTTAACTGGGAAATCTGATACAGATAGGTAAACTCCTTGCAATCTGATATGTTTAAAAAACAGTTATTGAACCTAATTATGAGATTTGGATGATATTTACTCGAGCAAGTTTTTTTTTAAATTTATACTTAGGTTTATAACGAAAATTATAATCAAAGCTCCTTCTTCATTTTCTTAAATCGGTCTATTCATTCATTTTCCATTGCTTATTATATATTCCTATGATTAGGAGTTCATTTTCAAGTTGCACAATCTTTAGAAACTTAATCTCATGTGCCCCCCCCCCCAAAAAAATAACGTTAGATATGTCAAAAGCAGGTCTGATTACGCCTATTCCTAATCCGAAATAGAATGTCACGACCGACGTAGGGATCCATATGTAAACATAGTATCTATTTACATACGCTCGAATGACTCCTTCTCATAATGAGAATGTACATAACCCTATTCTGGTCTGGTCCGGTATGGAATGAACTTATAATATCTCTTAGAGGTGATAAGCGGTAAAGAGGAGGGGGAACTGTTTTCCTAGCACTACAACAGTTTTGACCTATGGTGACGGACTGTGGCGACAAATAAATTCTTTATGACGACGGAATCTGAATTTATTACAGCAATTTCGTCGCCAATATTCCGTCGCCTTAGCACTCGTCGCTACAAGTTAAGACAACAAAAAATCTGCAGCCGTAGCTCATTGTAACAACAAATTCGTGGCATTATTTTGTCACCCTAAGAAATAAAATGGATCAAAAAAATATCTGCTAGCTATTCAGTTTTCAGTGAGTTTCACATGTGAATTCAAGCATCCTGCAAAGTGACTTTACCTTACAAAACATATCCAAAATTCACAATATCCAATGCAGCAAAAGCCACTTTTTTGTTCCAGCAACATAAAAATAAAGTGAACAAAGACTCACATTAGTTTATAAGATATAAAAACAATGTTTGATCTCCTAACATGTGAACATCTTAATTCTACCAATGGCAACATAAGAATAAAGTGAATAAAAGTTTAAATATACCATATTTCGAGACCACAACAATATGTTATTTAATATCAATCAAAGGAACATTAACATAAGAAAAAATCTCAAGGATATATCATCACTTAAAAATCTTATAAAAATTCTAATTACCTATAAGCATTACTCTAAAATTCTATTTATATTCTAATAACAAGAAAAAGTATAACATGGGTAAGTACTATTACATAACTACATATGTCAAAAATAAGAAAAAGCAAATTTTTATTCCATGACATCAAGTTTGTTTCCAAATTTCACCCAGCAATGTTTAACTTTATTCTTCCAATCTCTATGTCGATCATGAATGAGCTCAAAAGTAAATGTCAAAGCAATTGAATGGTTGTACAAAATAAAATCTCTATTTAAAAGATAGATTTTGTTATATTAATGAAATAGAAGAGGAATGACAATAAATCAATGCACATTAATACCTTCAGAAGTTTCCAAGTATTCGAAAAAGTTGTCTTAAAAACTGTCACAAATATAAACTAATTAAACCAAATTAACTACTTAAATGAAAGGATAAGTGTGCATGAATGGAAATCCACACATACCTAGAACTTCAATGTTCTTTAAATTCCAAGTCCAACTATATGAACTATTTGATGTATCATAACTACATCTGTGGTGTCATTACTTTTACTTATGTTTAAATCATTTCAGGTGCATGAAGACTAATACATGAGTAATAGCAGAATCAATAGAGAACCTCTATTACAAAAATTTGATCAGCAATGACATCCTTGAATAACAAAAATTATTGAACAATCAAAGAAAGGTTCTAACTTGTCGAACTCACCAACCTCAAGATGAAAGTCTCTAAATTTCTAAAGAGAGCAAATCAAATCCAATTATGAACAAGAATCTATTCACCTCGAAGAGATTCTCCAATTAGATGAACAGTTGGTGATTTTGCAGAAAATTCAAATAAGAAAGCATGGCATTTTTGTCCAAGTAGAAGTCTCTACAGGAAGCTTCGGCATAAAATGTACATAGGGACAACCAATTATGTACCTGCAAGATTTAGGGGAAAGTTACCTTTGTTAAGGACTAAGAGAAGCTAAAACTATAATAAAGAACGATATTACATCATATAAGAAGCTATCAAACAACTGTTAGTTCACATACTTTATTTCCTTAAGCATGTGATGTCATTAACAACCAACTGAGCAAGGTGATGTCACCAACAGATAACAACCAAGAATTGAATCATTAGCTTTAACGGTTGAAGAAACAGCTCTTAAGGCTTTTCAAGCATTGATTGTTCTATTTCCCCAAAAAATCAGCCCACTTTAATCGTTCTTCATATGCTAGTTAAGAAAACCATCCAAAAAACTGACAAGAATCATCAGTTACCAACTTAGCAGAAAGCCATTCAAACAGGATATCAAATGGAGGGATCTAACAATGGTATAATACTCGGTGCATTTTCACAATCCAACCTCACAAGCATGAATGATGCTTAATGTTCTTCATATTGGATTGCTTTGTTTGTAACACATTTAATCTCAATGGCATCCAGTCCATCGGTACGCAGAGATCAAGGGATTACGTATCAAGCATCAATCTTTAAGAAACATCTCATCACACTAGCTGCATCATAGGAAGGGCTACCACCATCACTGAAATAGATTTATCCTGAAATATATTTAGAATAGCTTCCTCCAGGAGTGATGACCCTGATATACTTCAGATAGATATCCTTGCTACCATCAGAGGCATCATCACAATAACATCATGGAATAGTAAGGTAGAAATCATAGAAACATTGCATCCACCAAAACAAGCAATTCTGGGGAACCAGTTCTCTTTGGTTGGGCGTTAAAGCAGTAGTAGGCCACATTGCTCTTAATGCCAACACATTAGTCCTTTTTTTCAGTAAATGGGTATTCAAAGAATTATAGATTAAGACGGGCCATCATCTATTGAATGTTCATCAGATCCTCGTTAGACAAAGATTTGAAATACAGAATGTGGATCAACCTTAGAATATGGATTCTGAATTGGTCTTGCTATATTAATTAGAACTGGACGTGTTCACAGACTTCATATAAGTTTGTTACGAATAGTTTTGTCATAAAATCGTGTCAAACTTCAAGTTTACTATAGTTTAAGCTTCATCTAATGAAATTTCTTATAATATCTGATCTTATGAAAATGTAAACAAGGTATACTAAAAGTTCAACACACTTTGTAAACATAAAATTTTAAGCCACACAATTCACCAGACATTGCTATGTAATATGGAGATCAAAGGGAAGTCAGAGAAATCACCCCTAGTAAAAGTGTAACGCACTGATTCATCAGACACTGCTGAGTTATTTCAGAATCCAGAGGGAAGTAAATTCGAGGAGGACGTGATTCTCCTACCACCATCTGATATTGAAAGAGGGACACAATTCAGCATCCCTTAATTACCATCAATAGACACACATGGATCTCGATGTCATCAAGAACATTGACATCTCCAAGCTCCGGTAGGTGATTCCATGTGAGTTATAATTATGTTTCTGGAGTACATTTTTTATGCCTTTGCAGGGAAAGGGATTTCATTTGTCGTGTCCATATCCTTGTCTATTACTTATATGTCTGATTTGAAAAACATATTTTGTCTCTTTACTCTTTTTTCATAATATTTATATATCACTCCGAACATATTCACACATTTAGTAATCATAAAGCTATTTTGGGATAAGAGAGCAATTCAGATGGCATACCAACACTGTCTAAACTTTTTGAGTGTATTACAACACCAATTGTAATTGCAATCCCATGAGATAGACGATACCCAAAAGGTCCAGAAAATGATGCCGGAATTCTAACACATCCAGTAACATCAATCCCTGCAAATCAAAAGCCACCATTATATAAAAATACAAAACAAAGACTAGAGATAAATCAAAAGCAACCATTTTTAGCTATCATACACAAGAAGAGATAAAAAATAAAGTTGAGATTCAAATTGCAGAAGGCAAGAATCCAATGTATATCAACATCCAACCGGTATAAATCTGTGGATTTTTTAGAATAATTCAAATTAGTAGTTGTTTGCACACGATGTCCACTACAAAAGGTTAGTAGTCATCCAAGAATTCCCTGAAATTTTGTTCGAAAAAGAAGAATGCCCGCCTAAGGTTAAACATTTCTCACGTTCCAATAAAAGCGATCCCATGGTCTGTAGCGAATTTAATAAATTCATGAGATCTATGCATTTGCAACTAATCAAATAGTCTAACACTTGAATCTTGCACCCATATGGGTTAAATGGGAATTATAACAGTAAAGCACATGACTTGTGTTGAGTAAGACGTTACTGCGGAATTCAAATCTTGTGCAGGATGACGATTCACGTTTGCGCACAACAGTATTTTGAGACACCTTCAACATCTACCGAAGTGAAGCAAATTGATCATTCACTTCTATTTTCCCATTAAGAACCTTGGCCTCCACAGATTTATGTTGTACAGATCAGTGCATGTTCCCTTGATTCACACCCTTTCTGCCAATAGCTGTAGCAAACGAGAGGTTTATGGGCATGAATTGGCATATGTCTTGACAAATGCATTTGCCGGAAATTAAGGCTACTATTACAAGAAGCAATTGGCTATAAAGTCGTCTCTTGATCAACCATCAAAGTTACTTGGGGATTATTGGATAGAGTTGACTGTATCAAAGTTACTGAGGAGAAACTTCAGATATCATCTCCCGAAAGCCCTTTCTTTTGATTTTTTCCTTAATGAGTAATCCACAAACGACTCCATGTAACTATGACACAGAGTATCCTGCTTGCCGCAAATTCTTTGGCACGTGGGCCAACTGAGGAAACTGTAACTCAACTTTAGGGCTGGAGACAATGGATTGTGATTATCCTTGCTCTCCTTGATTTGCAATCCTCCAAAATATTCCCAAACACATAACAATTTGGAAAAAAATTCTAGAAGTTTTTCATTCAGAACTCTCTGTCTGCATTTTGCACCTTTTTTATCGTGAATAGTATATTGCGGATGTTTCCTTAAAGGATTCCCTCTATTCTTAAAAGCATTATTCTCTCCCCCAAAATATATATATTTCATTTAGATCCAAATAATAAATAGAGAAGAGTCTTACGTTATACTCATTTAATTGAAACATCAATCACCCAACGATCGTTAAATGAAGTTTTAGAATAGTCACATATTGTTTGGTAAGGGAAATGGATATGGAGTACCTCGAGATCTGGCGGCTGAGGGGAGCGGAGAAAGACCAAGTGACGGCAGATCTCCTCGATGGAGGCGATTGGACGCCGATGGAGATCGCCTGTGCAGATCGTCGTTGTCAGGCATCGGAGATAGGGGATCGCCGATGAGATCGGCCTCGAGAATGCGTCCCGAGTAGGAGATCGAGAATGGGGAGGTGAGAGGTCGAGAATGCGGAGAGGGGTTATAAGAACGGCGAACGGGAGGGGTGGAGAACAGGGTTTTGGAAAGAAGTGAATGGGGTTTAGGGTTTCTCAAACAAAAAGGAGGGGGTTGTACATTTGTTGTCCAAGGACATATGGACACGATTTGTCTGTGACCCCTATTTCCGTCGTCTTAGCACTGTCGTCATAGATCATGTCTGTTGTAGTTCTGGTCTCCTTCTTTTGATAGTACATGTGAACATTTAACAGTGTAAGGTCTTAAAATGTGTAAAGTGTATAAATTACCATTGAACTTAATAATTATATAGGTCGTGCTGCTATTATAATATGTTATTTAATATGTTAATGTTTTAATAGGTCGTATAGTGTTCAAGATTTTGGATTACAAAGAACTTAGGTATCATGCATTATTTATACAACTACATCATTTTTTTCTAATACCACAATTCAGTTCATGTGTCTTTGTCCTAGCCTGTATATTTTATGGTTGGTAATGCACATTATTTAACTCTATTTATGGGTTTATACAATCAAATGATGGAATGAGAATTCTATCTTATTTTACATGGTATACATGTGAATATGAATTGATGTTCGCAATGCAAGTATCAGTCATGTTATAGTGATGAAACATGGTTTCATCAATGGGGAGCATACTTCACCTACATTGGTGGCTTCTGGAAGTGTCTCCTTTGTCTGCTCTTCAACAAAAGGGTGTTAAAATACTCTAACCCTCAACTCTTCTTTATACAAATATAGATTGAGAATAATGGAAAAGGGCACATATGCATTTCATAAACACCTTGATAACTACATAAAGAGTGGGGCTTGGGATCGAGAGAGGTCTGAGAAGAAGATGCAATCTTTGATGGTCTAAGTATTAAGAAGATATTGTTTGGATGTTTATTTAACAAATCAGACTCACATATTAATCAACCTCAAAAATTATGTGGGGCTTTTTACTCCTTACAACACTTAAGAAAACATGATTTACATATTAATATAAAGTTATGGCAAATCTTCATGTTAAAATAAAAGTTACTTGTTAATATTTACATTTGACTTATCCATATTTGTATGCTAAATACAACAACTTTGAGATAAAGTTTATTTTAAAAAATCAATAAAATATGACATGTATGCGTATTTATACTACGATAAAAATATAACGTAGTTTTCATTATTAAAAATATTTGTCATCATTCTTTCATACAAATGAAATCATAAATATATAATGTGCTAACATACACCACTTTCGATTAAAAGTTCAAATCCAAAAATAATCAAGAAAATTTGGTGTGTGTGTGTGTGTGTGGAACTAAAAATCTAGTAAAATTTGAGGTCAAAAATAATATTTTTTGTGCTAACATACATAAGATATTTAATTCTTATTTGTATGCTAACATTAACCGATTTTTAAGTGGAAGTTAAATGTAAAAAAATAAATAAAATATGATATATATATATATGTATTACAATTAAAATATAGTAAATTATTATGTTAAAATTGATGTTTTGTCTACTACCATGTATTTGATATTCATCCATTTTAGACTGCTTACATAAACTAATCTAACTAACGTTGATTTTCAATAAAATTTCAAATCTTCGACACACTAAAAAAATGTGAAATACTAATTTAAATAAAATATAATAAACTTCCATGTTAAACTTTATTTTTGTTTCTTAACATAGATACCAAAGTTTATCCATTTTTGTGATTATATACATTAGTTTTGAGAGAAAAATAAATAAATAATGTGACAAATTTACATCCATATATTATGATAAATAAATAACAAAGTTCAATACTAATATTTTTCTTTATATGTTGACATACATAAAAAAATCTACCTTATATGGTGGGCTAGCATACACTAATTTTGACTAAATGTCAAAATCCATAAAAACTCAAGCAACTACAAAATATATAAAGATAAATATATAATAATGTTTGTCGTTAAAAATAATATCTTACTAACATATACATTTGATTTCATACATATTTGTGTCCTAACATATATAGTTGATTTCATCTATATTTATGTGCTAGCATTTCACCCATCTATTTTAAATCACACAGCTGAAATAAATGGCCTATTAGTTACATTAATTGTATGATGAGAAATCTATTTTGCTAAATTTGTCATTCTAAAAATAAAATGTGACAACACACGACGTTATTCGAATGGGTGGTGGTAGCGACGACTCTCTCTCATGGTTGTGGGGACAACGATAGGTGTAGCATGGACATCTAGACATGGTGCCCACAACGAGGAGTAGTGCGACCCCACCCCCCAACGACGGTGTGTGGACAGGAGAATTGTGGCTCCCCTTTCCTCGCTCACTCTCACAATATATATATATAGAGAGAGAGAGAGAGAGAGAAAAGTGATCCTATGAGAGCCAAAATTTGTGAGAGCATGCATTCTGGACCACATGATCCGACCAGGAGAGACAAGAGGATCATGTGGTCCACAATGCATGCTCTCATGCTCTCACATTTTTTTGCTCTCATTGGATCACTCATATACATACATACATGCATACATATATATATATATATGTATGTATGTATGTATGTATGTATGTATATATATATGGGGCAATGCTCAACAAAGGGGAGCTTGACCCCCCCTCCCAACGACAATGCATGATGAGGAGGAGCACAACTCCTCATTTCTCTCCCGACAAGGACGTGTTTAGGTTTGTCGAGATTTTTTGTTTGTGAGTTGTACGTTCTTCCATTTTGTAATTAGAGATTTTTTTGCTTTTGGATTTCCCAACAATGCACAGGGATGGGGGTTGGGAGGGAGGTGACAGTGATGGAGGTATGGGTGGCAGTCATGATGAGGGCAAATGGGAGGTGTAGTTTGAATGAGAGCATACTTAATACATTTTTTACTAAAAATAAATTGTATTTTACAAATTTCAAATCATTTTTACATATCTCAATTACTATTTGCAATCTCAATTTTTTTACATTTTATCAATTTCTAACCATTTACTTTTTGTTGCAAATCTGCAGTCAAATATTACAAAGTGATCATATATTTTTATAAAGGAATGCAGAAAATTTATAAAGGAATATAGATAATTTCAAATATCCATTCATTGTTACACAAGAAGACTTATAAAGGAAGAACGAAATTTATAAAGACACTCGAAGATATTATAAATACTTACGATAAATTTCAAAAGAAAATACAAAATTTATAAATAAAATACCAATTTACAAAAAAACTAATGAATGGGAATGTAAGAAAGTGTATGGTTTGAACATTCAAAATTAAATCTAAATTCTACATAATCCATTCGTGTATACAAATATCTTCATTAAATTACATTTTTTGAGAACGTATTTGAAAACTGATAAATTAAGAATTAATGAAAAATCTAAATCAAAATGAACCTTAAATGGTAATTGATCCAATAAATCTCGTTGACGATCCACCACAAAAGCGGTGCACCCCAATCTCATTTTACATGTACTATATATATGGAAAAAATGAGGCTGCCCTCGTGCTATTTTTCCGCATTTTTTTATTTTTTAAACATAGATCATTATATATTCATCTATATACCCCTCCAATGTGACACTCAAATTTCAACAGTAACGGAGACTCCTATGCCCTCCATCTAGAACAGGTAATTTTAATAGTCTAAACATTGTTGTAATTGGCATGTTTTAGATGATGGGCATAGGGGTCTCTGTTTCTGACGAAACTCAAATGGCATATTGGAGGGATGTGTGTGTGTGGGTGGGTGGGTGGGTGTGATGATATTTTTAGAAAAAAAATAAAAAAATGTGGGAAAATGGCATGGAGGCAGTCCCATCAAACTCAATATATATAGAGAGGGATGATCCTATGATAGACAAAAGCTTTGAGAGCATGAAAGAAATGATTCTGGACTACTAGATTCTGTCATCTCACTCCTTATTGATTGCAAGAGGAGAAAAAAGAGCAGAATCTAGTGGTCATGATTCAATGCTCTCATGCTCGCAGTTTTTGGCTCTCAGATGATCAGCCCTAGGAAAAAAAGAGTATGCTCCCTAGACATAGCCAGCTTACATGCGTCCACCCTTTTTACCTCATATTTTTTAATTTTTCTAAAAAAAATGTATTGGAATTTAGGTCATAATATGTCACCCTGGTGTCATTCAAAATTTTACTTAATTCGAGACTTCATCATCTCCATCAAGGTTGTCAAATTTTAACAATTTTAAAATTGATGAAATTGACCCCCTTCAGATTGAGGGCATAGGAGTCTCTGCTTCAGATGAAATTTGAACGACATGTTAGGGGGATATAGTGATGAATATACATATTTTTATTTTGCAAAAAAATAAAAAAAATGAGGGAGAAATTGGGGTGGGAGCAGTCCCTTGGCTATACCCGGGATGCATCCCCATTTAACCCAAATATTAGGGTTATATGGGGCTGCCTCCACCCCGTTTTCGCAATTTTTTTATTTTTGTGAAAAATATACCATGTATATTCATCTATATGTCCCTCCGATATGTCATTCAAATTTTGTTAGAAACGGAGACTCTTATACCCTCTATCTATAACATGTCGATTGCAGCAATGTTTAGACCGTTGAAATTACTTGTTCTAGATGGAGGACATAGGAGTCTATGTTTCTGATGAAATTCAAATGACATATTGTAGGGATATATAGATGAATATTCATGGTGATGTTTTTCAAAAAAATAAAAAATTTCACGGGAAAATGGGGCAGGGGTAACCCAATTTTTTTCATATATATATATATATATCTTTGTGTATGTGTATTTGGTGTTCTAAAATAAAAATTGTTAGCAAATGTTCAATCGTATAAAGATCAATAAAATGTAATATATATTATAATAAAATATAAAAAACTTTCATGTAAAAATTAATATTTTGTGTTCGTTCAATTCCTAAAGAAATCAAGAAAATCTCAATCCTCACGTCAAATTTGAAAGGGGTGGATCCCATAGGAACCTATCCTAATTTTTCTTTTGATGGGCCCATAATTAAAATCTTACTTTATGAAGGTTTATTCGAATATGAAATCGGAAATACAACATCCTGCTTTTTTACTCTTCGAGACATTTTGAAATCGAGAAATCTTGACCGTAGCATGTGTTATCATAGAGAAGTTAACTGTTTTGGATTTGTGAGTGAGGTCGTTCATCTCACAGATGTTTTAGCTCCATGGTTGCCAATTCTCTAGGTCTAAACTCAGGTAATAGTGAAGCTTGAACCTGGATGTGAGAACATTGGATATGCATTGACAGATGAGAGAGTACAGGACGATCAGAATTAGGATGCGATGAGGGGCGTATGAGACATAGACGGCTTACACATATACATATTTAAACACATATGTATGTATTTTACAACGAAAAGATAATAAAGTTTCATGTTAACTATAAATAGAGTATTACATATGTGCGATAGAAATATAGTAAGAATTCAATTTAAAAGTAGGTTTTTAGATTCTAACATACTTATAATATCTCATTCATATTTGTATGTAATGGTTGTTAGGCTTGTAAGCCCTTGGTGACCTAGTAATGTAAGCAGTTCACTATTTTAATCACCTGATATAGCCAACAAGGTTGAATACAAGGAGCACAATTGAAAAACTCAATAGTCAAACTTCAAAGATGAAATGATTTTTAGTGATTTTTTTATTTTATTAAATTTTTAAATTTTAATAAAACAAACACGCAAAAATGAGAGAAAACGATCACAACACTCTTTTTTGGATTTTTAAAATGATAAAAAATACTCAGAAAAAAATAAAAATAAAAATATTTTTGGGTTTTTGGGGTTTTAAAGTATTTTTGTTAGTTTTTCTAAAATTTTCAAATATTTTTATGATTTTATAAAAATCAAACAGTGCTCAAAATTCAAAGCAGTGCACGACTATGACTAAATTGCAAATTATAAATATTTCAAATGCCCCAAGGTCCTAGATAGCAATTTTATGATAAACTACAAATAATTTTTTATTTTTCTTTGATTTTTATAAGTTTTAGTTCTTTTCAGATTTTAAGGGTTTTTATAGTGAATTTTCAAACAAAATTAGTATTGAAATTAAAACACAATAAAAGGCACACAGAGGAGCTTTTGTGGAATTTTTAAACATTTTTTCGAATTTTTATAAATTTTCTAAGGAAAATGTGGCTATTTTTGATGGTTTTTTAATTTTCAGAAATAGAAAACACAAACAAATTAATCCAAGAAAATCATAATAAAAACTACACACTAGTAGGAGCTAACAGTAATGTTTTTGGCAATTTTAAGAATTAATTTAGTAACTATTACGTTCAATAAATGACATTGATGAATACTCATTCATCACTCTTTATTCTTATATATTAGCTATTTATCTTGTCAAAATACCATGTATATAGTTGTAAATACAATAAGTTACCAAAAGACATGCATTTGTTAATATTCTATAATTAGCATGCATTTGTGTAAAAATAAAAGAATAAAGAAATAAAAAAAGAAGGAAATATTTAGAATAAATATTGAGTGACCAGAACCCAAGAGAGGGCCCAACACGGGCCTTATCGCCAAATAAAACAAGTAGACAGAGATAGGACCATTAAACCTTGTGTACACTCCTTCTCTTTGTATATATTTTATTTTTACAAAAATAAAATAAAATTGTGTCTCTATTATCTTATATATACTTCTAAAAATAAAATAAAAATCAAAATAATAAAATTAAAATAAAAATGAAATAAATTCTCTCTCTCTCCACATTGTACACACCTTATATATATATGTATCTATCACTATGTATTTCACCCTTGTAAATAATCAACAAAAATAAAATAAAAATTATTTTATACTTCAAATTTTATATTGTAAAAAAATAAAATATGAAATTGAAGTATTTGTACAAAAATAAACAAAATAAAAATTAAAACAAAAATAAATAAGTATTTTATATATGCACATAATATAATATAATGTATATACCTTAATTTATTTTGCAAAAAAATAAATAAAAATCATTAAAAAATAGTTTGAAATTAAATAAACATTTTTCATGTTGAAAATATTTTTAAATAAAATCATTTTTTATTTTCAATTTAATTTACAAATAATTTTGACCCCGGATTTTTGTGATTGGTCTACGGGGGATCGTTGACCCCCGGTCAACTCCCCTGCCCGGGTCCCCTTTTCGCAGATCCTACTCACCGACCCGATTTCTCCAATATCTCTGGAGCGGATCCAACCACCATTTTCCCCGATTCCACTGCCCGCCTCTTCCCCTTAGATCAGCCACCCTCACAGATCCCTAGGGTGAGGCGGATCTTTCTTGGTTCGCGTGCCCGCGCCCATTCAACCTCGTCACCTAGAACTGCGTATAAATCCTTCCATTTGTTTCCTAGCTTCGTAGCTCGTGCCGCAGGCCCTCATTCTACCCTAGAGAGTTTCCTCTCGGTGATAGCGACCAGAAGCATCCTTTGGTGGCCGGATTGAGGCGATGTAGGTGTAGCTCGACGTACGTGGCCGGGCACCGCCACGTTCGAGCCTCCCCACACGCCGCAGCGTGGTCGAGGTGAAGACCAACATCGTCGCATCCTCCTGGAGCTTAGGATCGACTTCAGATCATCAGGTAGACCTCTCATTCACCCTAGCTCCATTTATCGTCAAACCCTTCATTGGACCTCCGCCGTCTCCGACCTAGTGGTCGGAGCTCCATCGACCACCCTCATCCACTCTGATAGACTCCCCCACTCGCCGGCATCATCCTTCTGCAGTCTAATCACCCCGATCGAGGCTATCCGAGCCAAGATTGGGATAGGTTCCCTCCGCTGCCTTTGTCGGAACCTTCCTCTGCCTCCCACTGTCGCTTCCCTTCGTGTTTTATCAAATAATCCTCGCCGGAGCATTCCTCCGAGCAGCAACTTCCATTTGTAGGCCAGAACGTGCGCGATTATCCACCTCGCCGAAGCTATCCCAGGTCGTATCCCCCTCCTTAGAGATTTGACCGACGGATGCTCCATTCGCCACTACCACCCGACGCGGTGGAGCATCGCGAGTCGAGCCCTCCTCCTGATCATCCATCAGCCGCTTGGAGCACCCCTGACGGGTCCGCAAAAGCCGCGTTAAAAATGTGTTTTTAATGCTCGTTCGTGAAAACAATTAAAGTCGTGCGTTGTAGGCGGCAATCGGAAACAGTCAAGAAATAACCACAAATTTTATTCAATTTCAATCAAGTGGTTTTTATGTTTATTTTACTTGGGCAATTCCCAAGGTCGATCACAAGGAGGCAAAGGAACAACCTAGAGTTGTGTCTATCCAATGTTTAGTTCGGTTTTCAAGGCGGTCCTTTTTTTGGAATTTTCCAATGCAATATGAGATGCAAAATGCAAATTCGTCCTATTTTAGGGACTAAAATGTAAATTTCAATCAAACGATGTCCGAAAAATACGAAACTTGGCCACAATGTAAATGACGATGAGATGAGTGCACTGTAATTTTTTTGGAATTTTTAGATGAAATATGAATTTTTTATGAATTTTTTTAAATGCAAACAGAATGATTTTCAATATTTAATTATAATAAATATTAAACCTACTTATTTTCGAGAGATAAAATTATCTAAGATCTATCACTAAGTGATGGATCTCAGAAAATCCTAAATCTCAAAAATGTGGGGTCTAATACCTATTAAAAAATAAACAGTGAAATATGCAAAATGCTTTTTACAGAGCAAAATATGCTTGCAAATGCAAAGATTTTTGGGCACAATGTTAATCAAAATAATCTCTACAATATTTGATTTTTGGGGAATTTTTAGAGCCACGGTTAATTAAATATAAATTTCAGAACACAGATTGGGCAAAATATTTCAATTTCCATAAAACAATTATTTATTAATCAACCTTAAATCACAAACATGTCCACAGCATGTCAAAACGTAGAGAATTAAAAGATGAACAAAATGCTATTTTTAAATAAATAAAATGATGTGGAGAATAGTTCTAAAATGACTGGAGAACACAGGGGTATACGTACAATATAATTAAATGAAATAAATAAAAATAAAAGTGCAGACGGGGACCTAATAGTAATTATCTAAACAGGGGGGTTTCTGCAAATATTCCAGAGGAGCACGTGCAATGCACGTACCTCTGGAGGCGGGGACTCGTGCAAAAAATGTGATGAATCCGGGGCTTTTCTGTAAATTACCAAGGGGTCACGTGATGTGCACGTGACCCTTGGACTGCAGTGTAATCTGGGGGATCCTCAAGGGGCCTGAGTGCAAGATGTCCCCTCACTCACGTGCGATGCACGTGAGGAGGGTCTCGGGCTCTGGGCCCGGTCCTGGGCGGTGGAGGAGCTGGCTGGAGGTCCGGCCTTGCTCGTCGGTCGTCCTCTAGCTGGCGGTGAAGAACGGCGGCGAGGGCCTTCAGGAGCTGCTGTGGTGGTCGAAAGACGGAGCAGCAGCCCTTGGTCGTAGCCGGCGGCGTTGTAGCGGCGGAGGAGAAGCCGGTGATGGTCGGTCAAGGCGGAGGTGGCCCACTGCTGTGGCGAGCTCGGTGGCAAGCCGGCGATGACGCGATGGAGGTTGAAGATGGAGTCGATGACGGTAGACCGGTGAAAGCTTCGTTGGGGGAGCCGAGCTCCTGGCGGTCGGTGGTCGGCGTTGTTGTGGTTGTCGAAGACGTCGGCTCGACGGGGAAGGAACCCGGAGCAATGGCAGTACGGCTAGAAGAGGCGCTGCGACGAGCCACGAAGGCTCGGATCTCGCCGGAGATGGAAGAGGGCGCTGTCACCGCCCTTCTCTTGATGAAGGTCAATCGGCGGATCAATCGAGTAGGGGCGGCGGTGGCGTTTAAATAGGAGAGAGGGAGATAAGGGAGATGGCGGAGGGCGTTGGGACGGTGCGGAGAAGGCGGTGGAGGTTGGCGAAGGCGGGCGACGATCACGGGCGGTTGCGGAGTCGAGGGCGGAGGAATCGGGGCTGGGTGGCGCAGGAGGTTGAAGGTGATGAACGCGGCACGTGCGGAGCACGTGCGTTGGTTTTTTTATAATTTTTTTTTATAAAAACGATATAATTAAACACCCAAAATAACGCTGACACGTGGCGGCCTCTGGGGCTGCCACGTGTCAACACCAGAAAATTCGAAGGAAAAACATTTTGTAAAATCGAAAAGAAATAGCAAATAACCTCGGATCGAAAAAGTTTCTTCACGAAAAATGCTCGTCTCGACGAGATCTACAACTTTCATGAATACATCAAAGCCAAAATCGGTCAAATGTAAAAAGTGAATTTTTTAGGGTATCCCATGTACATAGAATACCTTGGTTTTTGGGATTTCTATTTTTTTTGTCATTTTTAAAACAATATAAAAATCCGGAAAATATGATAAATAAAAGATACCTTATTCTATTTTTTTGGATTTTTATTTATAAAGAAAATATATACATAAAATACAAGGTCAAAAGCCGCGAAAATATACAATGTACAAAAGAGGCCCAAAACCCAACTTTCACATACGAGCTCCGATTCACTTGAACTTGGTCTTGTTTTGGAGGTAATTGAATGTGCATTAGTTCAAAAGTGAGTAGGATCAAATCGGACACTAGATGGGGAAGATATGTGGCTTTTAGTCTGAAAATCCTGAAACTAGGGTTTGGGTTTTTGGTCCGCTTATTTGGGTTAGTGATTTTTTTGTATTTTTCATTTATTCTTGTTAGTGATGTGTACACAGTGGAGGTGGTTTTGTGGCATGTGGTGTTAGCATGGAGGAGTTAAAAATAGGGGAAGTCAGGCTATTTACAGGTCAATTTGGGCTTGGATTTTTGGCTTCTTAAAATATGCAGAAATTAACGCTAAAATGTAATTCTTATGAAATCATGCCTGAATGCTAATTATGTGAAATAAATGTAGAAATGCAGTTGATTTTTAGGGACTTAAGCTTAATAAATGAGATTTAGAGTGATGAATCCGAGATTCATCATCCCCCTATACTTAAACCATGCTCGTCCCTGAGCATCAAAAAGACATGCCATGAAGTGAAATGAGACTGGGTTCCATACCAAGACCATGAGCTGAAGGTGAGAATGAAACTAAACTCGACCTTTGGATTAATAGTGTGGCGGAACTTCTGTGAGACTTAGAATTTTAAAATCAACAGTCCTCAAGTTCTACACATCATTGTTACAGTTTTGGCTCAGAAGTCATCTTAGATCAATCCTCTTCCCAAAGTATACCCTATGAACATTGAATAACCGACTCGTGTGTGTGAAGTGTTTTAGCTCTTCCCATCTAGAATGCCGGACTACCATGCTCCTCTCCTTTCAAGTAACTCGTCCTCGGGGAGTCAGGTATTTCCTTCTAAGGTCTGTCGTGCTGTGTTCACAATCGAAATGGGGGAGAAGCTAGAAGAAAGAGAAAAGAACTGGAGGGAGTGGCCAGTGTAGTCACCTCTCCTTGTGAAGATGACCAGTGTAGCCAAGTCTCCACCAAGATCTGCAGGTTTCTTAAAGCTTGGACCTTTTTGGTCGAATTTTTATTTGGTAGACTGCTTCTTTGTATTTGGAATTTTTGGTGGTTCTGCTTGGATCTTGTTTTGCCCCTACGGATATAGCATCTTTTTATTCCGTACATTTTTGGGGGTCTTAGAAAAATTGTGCCCAGCCGTCCATCCCTTTTCCGAAGCTTTATTTCAACCCGTACTCCGGTCTTTAGATTTCCACGCTACCAGAAAAGAAACTCACAAAGTCTTCCAACATCCCATCTGGGTTGAGCTAAGTGCATAGTGTGAGAGTGCGAATTAATTCCCTATTCCAGAGTTGTACCCAGAATGAAGAGACCAAGTTAGACACTAAGAGTCAAATGCTGTACATTGTCATGTGGAAGTTAAGGAATTAAGTCAAAAGACCTGAAGCTCTTAAAATCCTATTTCTCGGTGAAGTTCCTCTGAAAATTAGGTGGATTAAGGCCAAGTCCAGACCACTCTCGGTTTCGGCTCATAACTCGGTTCAGAACCCAATGACTTTTCACAGATGCAAATGCATGTGATGTTGGATGGAGTGCATGTGTGTGAAATACAGACACATTTTTTTTGACATTTTATATAAGGGATTTCTTTTATGCAAAATGAAATAAGAAGCCTTCTTTTCTTTTTTCTTTTTTTCTTTTTTCAAAAATTTGGGCAAAGTTAGTGTTAGTAGGAAAACCTTCTTTTTTTTTAAGTTAGTACCCACCCCGTAAATACATATAGACTTACGTGAAAGTACGAGATATGGGTAAAATATATACAAAGTATATATACAGACCCCCCTATACTTAGCGAGTGATGTGTCCTCAGAGCACAAAAAAGCGTAATGAAGACATAGCTCGTGCTAAGCGTAAGGGAGTGGAAAATTTATATACAATGGATTAGGAAGTAAAGCGGAACAGAGGGAATGAGGAGAGTATATACAGGTGGATGTCGGCTCCCCCTATACTTAGGCTCTGGACAGCCTAAGTATGGAAGAAGGGTGGAAATGGAGCGGTTGGGAGGATGAGAAGGATGGTATAAACAGATGGCATCGGTTCCTCCTATATTTAGGCCTGGGCCTAAGTAGAGGAAGAAGCTGTACAAGGAGACCGATGTGGTCGGGAGGGAGGGTGGGTAGCCGAATGATTAAAGCGGTTTTCGGCTGATCTTCTTGTGAGGCTGCGGTGGGAGATCATAATGATGAGGTGAAGATGGAGCATATGATTCCCAACTACAATCGGTGTCTTATTCAGAAAAATCATGATGGATAATAGATGAAGTGTTTGAGTCAGATGAAAGATATCCATCATCAGAGTTATCCTCAGAGGAGTAGTATTTGAAAGTGGACATACTCCAAGTCTGCATATCTCTTCGTTTCTTTAATTGTTTCCTCAGAATTCGTTCCTTCTTGGGATCAATCAATTTATCCTCAGATGATAGCTCAGAAGCACCGGTCTCAGTCATCTCATACGAAAGAATTCCAGTGTACTTGAAGAGGGCAGGAGCATCATCTTTGGATGAGTAGTAGTTAGGAACGGGAGTTGTCCAATGAGAATTGAATTTTGGATCCTTACGAAGATATGGCTTTAGGGCTGCCGAACAGACTTCACTCATGTAGATAACCTTTTCCGGACCTGATGAGGGGCCATCAGACGATACCTTTTCCGGACGGTCAAAGGTGACTCTCTTTTTATTTCATCGTGAAGGTGTCGGTTCACTTGAGTATCCAGATGAATAGCCATTTGAAGTTTCCTTGGTCGGTGCTCGATCTGCGTGCTTGTTCTTAGTCTCCCGAATGTTTGAGCATTCTCGATTTGGGATGATTTGGTCAAGATATTCAGAGAATGTTTCTCCCGGGTGTGACGATGCATATGTCTCAGGATCGTAGTAGAAAGATTTGTCTATTTTGAGATCCTCGGGGATTTGAATATTGGGGAGAGTCTCTGCATGTTCTTTCTCCATTGATTCGATGTTGGTGCATTCCTGAGTCAAGTTGATGTAATCCATGTAGTCAGAGTAGGTTGACCCAGGGTGTGCCCATGCATAAGTCTCCGGATCATATGATTCATATACATGATTCTCCCTGGTGAGAGCGGCTGGGAATAGAGTATGGGGGAGATTTCCTAAACCAGTAGTCTCATCAACAACCGCTATCTCAGGTGTGGCTGTGGGGTAGGGCTCTTCTACCGCTTCATGGTTACGGTTGTCGGGGACTTCGTGGTTTGCCTCAGAAGATCGTGGTTCCTCAAAGACATGGTCAGATCTAAGTGCTTCCAATGCTGTGAAATTGATTTCCCGAGTCTCACAATCAATACTCGCCTTGGCCAATGCCAAGAATGGCTTTCCGAGAATGATTGGAGACTGGGTGAATTCTCCTTGATGCTCAATATCAATGATTGTGAATTCTACTTTGAGCGGAGCACCTTGGAATTTAATGATGACAGAAATGGTTCCTCTCGGCCGTTTTATCGATCGGTCCGCTAATTGAACAATCTCTCGTATCTTTCGAATCGGTCCGAGTTTGAGTTCATGGAATACAGAGGTCGGGAGGATATTAATTGGTGAATCGTCATCAATCCGAGCATGGGTGAAAATTATGTCTTTGAGTACACATTAAAATCTGGGCAACCGCTTCACTATGCGGCTCTTGGTTTTTCTCCTCAACACCAAGAGGAGGCCATTGACAATATATGTCTCTCGGTTTTTGTTCGAATCCTGCCCGGTTTCTTCATCGTTAATTTGTCCAATACAAATCCTTTAAGATCGGGGAAGTGTTCAATGGCCTGTAGAAAGGGAAGTTCAAAAATCAATTTCTTTCCTATTGCTTCCTGTACAGTTGGATCCAAATTCCTCAAATCGTCTTCAGTCTCAATTTTTATGAAATTTTCTAAATTTTCAATTTTTTTGTGGTTTTCAAATATTTCCATTTTTTTGGTATTTTCTGGGTGGTGTGGGGTTGTGGGGTGTTCTTCAGATGGGCTCTGGAGTTCAGGTTGAGGGTCAACGACATAGTCATTTTCAGAATTGTCCATAGGTCCCTGAATATCCGCAAAATTTTCAATCTTAGATCCAATCATTTCCTCATTCATTTTTATATCCGAGCTACCAGTGATTAATCGATCGACAAGTTCTTGAAATTTATCTTCCATTAAATCAAATTTCTTATTTATCCTCAAAATATTCTCCAAAATCTCTTCTTGGCCAAGTATGAGAGCAGTTGGGGTATGTTTTTGTAATTCAATGTCCTCTTCCATTTTTCTATATGTACTAGGAGAGGGATCTCTGGAAATATCCGATGTACGATCATCATTTTCTGAAAGTATCTCCTCAATAATCATAGAAGGTGGCTGCTCATATGGTGTAGGTAAGTGGAGTTGATCCAAGGGGAGTTGTGATCTTATGTGATCGGCCCAATCCTCTGTATGAGTGAAGAGGGGGTTATTATGTTCAATCCAAGGTAATGATTTTTCTTTGGTGTTCAAGAGTGATGGAAGAGGTGAAGAAGTGTTTAATTCGATCATGTGGTTATCTTCTCCCATGAATGATGGATTGACATTTACCGAATATGAGGGATGAATTGTATGATCAACGTAAAGAGGATTAAATGAAGAAGTAGAGCCCTCAATCATTTGTTGGTTTGTCTGCTCTGAATACAAAGGGTTGTCATTCATGAAATAGGTCAGATTAGCAGAAGGAGATGGATTTATTGGTGGTTGAGGGGGAGGTGTTTTGGGTCTAACCGATACGAATTCATTTTCATAGTATAGCTCTGATGGATTCTCGGATAAACGTTCGGCTATTTTTGAAAGAGCTGAAAGGAATGAGGGCTTGGGTCTGCAAGAATTATTGGACAAGAAATCCATGATGAGGTTAAAATCAAGAGAGGAAAGAGATGATCACACGGGAAGAGAGTTTTTATCAAATGTGCGGCTTTTGATCTTAGGCCTTGGTTTACGCACGCCAATGCAAACACAAATCAAACCCCAGATTCACCAACTCACACAATGAAGCCGTAAGAGTTCGGCTATTATCTTTTCGATTTTAGTTGGTGATAAATCAATCTTGACAGGAATTTAGCAAGCTGAGATTTAGGATTTGGGCTCTAACCTTAAGTGTCGTCTCTCACTGACTCAGAAAAATAGAAACATACAAGGTCGGGGTTGCTCTCCCGCAGAAATTCTTGATTTTATGGATTATTTTGATCGGCTATATTTAGCAGTCCCAATTTTTAATAAGGTGATCACTGAAAAATTATATGAGCACAAATACACGTCTACCGTCCAGTCCCAATTTCCTTTAGATTTATGTGATAAAACAAGGGGGAGAAAGTCGGGAAAAGCCGATGCACGCGGAAAACTATGATGAATGCTCAGTTAGAAGACTTACAGTGCCTCCTCGCAATCTTCATGTGGGATGCTAGACAGAATTTTAAAAATTATACTATATGCGTGCAAGCCGATAAAAACCGCACCTATGCAGAAAGTTCTATTAGCGGTAAGAATTGAGTTAAATTTTTGGCTAAGTTGAACGATCTAAGGTGCGTCTCAGTTAATGTGCAGTGTGGCTTAAGATCCTACGAGCACAATCAAAAATAAAAATGCTCTAAGAGCCGTATGTGCAGGTCTATCCTAATCGACACTCAAGTCGGGCCCCACCCTCTCCGGAGAGTGAAACAGGCCACGACACACCACAAATAAAGTTCAAGGTCTTTTTACACACGCGAGAGTCCAAACGGACACCGCCATAAATGAGCAGAAATTAAAAGTGCAGAAATTAAAAACCTAGACTCTACGCTCTCTCACAACTCGACTCGAACTTAATTTAATTGCGGTTTCTTCGGGTGTCGGTGAAGATGCGTCGGTTCCTTGAAAAACCGCTCCACGTGCGCCGGGTACCTCGCAAGAAAAATAAGAGAGAGAATGTAAGAGAGTGACTCAGAAACTAATCAGAAATAAAATAAATGAAATAAATGCTGTAAAATAAATACAAGAAATAAAATGGGATTTACAGTGAAAGATTCGGGGGTCAGACTACCCGCATTCGAAAAATCGAACAAAAAATTTTCAAAACAAAAAACTAAGCCGTTTGCCTCCCCGGCAATGGCGCCATCTGACGGTGGAGGAGCTGGCTGGAGGTCCGGCCTTGCTCGTCGGCCGTCCTCGAGCTGGCGGTGAAGAACGGTGGCGAGGGCCTTCAGGAGCTGCTGTGGTGGTCGAAAGGCGGAGCAGCAGCCCCTGGTCGTAGCCGGCGGCGTTGTAGCGGCAGAGGAGAATCCGGCGATGGTCGGTCAAGGCGGAGGTGGCCCACTGCTTTGGTGAGCTCGGTGGCAAGCCGGCGATGATGCGATGGAGGTTGAAGATGGAGTCGATGACAGTAGACCGGTGAAAGCTTCGTTGGGGGAGCCGAGCTCCTGGCGGTCGGTGGTCGGCGTTGTTGTGGTTGTCGAAGACGTCGGCTCGACGGGGAAGGAACCCGGAGCAATGGAAGTACGGCCAGAAGAGGCGCTGCGACGAGCCACGAAGGCTCGGATCTCGCCGGAGATGGAAGAGGGCGCTGTCACCGCCCTTCTCTTGATGAAGGTCAATCGGCGGATCAATCGAGTAGGGCGGCGGTGGCGTTTAAATAGGAGAGAGGGAGATAAGGGAGATGACGGAGGGCGTTGGGCCGGTGCGGAGAAGGCGGTGGTGGTTGGCGAAGGCGGGCGACGATCACGGGCGGTTGCGGAGTCGAGGGCGGAGGAATCGGGGCTGGGCGGCGCAGGAGGTTGAAGGTGATGAACGCGGCACGTACGGCGCACGTGCCTGGGGGCACGTGCCTCGCACGTGCGTTGGTTTTTTTTTAATTAATTTTTTTTATAAAAATGATATAATTAAACACCCAAAAAAATGCTGACACGTGGCGGCCTCTGGGGCTGCCACGTGTCAACACCAGAAAATTCGAAGGAAAAACATTTTGTAAAATCGAAAAGAAATAGCAAATGACCTCGGATCAAAAAAGTTTCTTCACAAAAAATGCTCATCTCGACGAGATCTACAACTTTCATGAATACATCAAAGCCAAAATCGGTCAAATGTAAAAAGTGAATTTTTTGGGGTATCCCATGTACATAGGATACCTTGGTTTTTGGGTTTTCTATTTTTTTTGTCATTTTTAAAACAAGATAAAAATCCGGAAAAATATGGAAAAATCAAAGATAAATAAAAGATACCTTATTCTAATTTTTTTGGATTTTTATTTATAAAGAAAATATATACATAAAATACAAGGTCAAAAGCCGCGAAAATATACAATGTACAAAAGAGGCCCAAAACCCAACTTTCACATACGAGCTCCGATTCACTTGAACTTGGTCTTGTTTTGGAGGTAATTGAATGTGCATTAGTTCAAAAGTGAGTAGGATCAAATCGGACACTAGATGGGGAAGATATGTGGCTTTTACTCTGAAAATCCTGAAACTAGGGTTTGGGTTTTTGGTCCACTTATTTGGGTTAGTGATTTTTTTGTATTTTTCATTTATTCTTGTTAGTGATGTGTACACAGTGGAGGTGGTTTTGTGGCATGTGGTGTTAGCATGGAGGAGTTAAAAATAGGGGAAGTCAGGCTATTTAAAGGTCAATTTGGGCTTGGATTTTTGGCTTCTTAAAATATGCAGAAATTAACGCTAAAATGTAATTCTTATGAAATCATGTCTGAATGCTAATTATGCGAAATAAGTGCAGAAATGCAGTTGATTTTTAGGGACTTAAGCTTAATAAATGAGATTTAGAGTGATGAATCCGAGATTCATCAACCCCCAGTTAGGGATGCAAACGGATACGGATAAATCCGTATCCGATCTACCACTGTATCCATTTTATACAGATTTTGACAACCGTATCCGTATCCATTTTAAAATGGATACGGATATATATATCGTTTTGATATCCGCAAACATTCGTGTCCGTATCCGTATATACATTTTTGTATGTAAATATAGTCATAGATTTAATTTTAACCCTATATAACATACTTATCTACCTCCTTTTACCACATTTGTATAATTTTTATGATGCAAACACATTTAGTAAATTAATATCATGTGTTTTCCATCCAATTCTTATATTTTTAAGTCGATTTTATAGAGTATTTCTAGCATTACTCGTGTGCGATCAATATCCTTTTTACATCCATATCCGTTTTTTAAGGATATGGTAAGATAATTTTAATATCCGTCAATATCCGTATCCGCATCCGTATTAGTATTGAAAAACGGATAAGGATACAGTAATACCTATATCCATATCTGTATCCGACCGTTTCCATCCCTACCCCCAGTCCTCCGGCAAACTTCGCCAGGGAGGAGTTCCTCTAGCCGCCTTCTCCATCGTCGGATCTCACCTCCGTCCCAGTTGCATCTGGACTGTCCAGCACCTGCTCGTGTCAGGCCATTAGATCTGATATCTAACGGCCACATACACCCCATGTTCGTGATCCTGTCAGAGCTATTGGATGCGCCGGCCGTCAACATTATCATCGTACGTCGTCCGCCATTCTCCGCCCGCCACCTGTCACCCACGTGACTGGCACGCTTAGGCTGGGTAATTTGTGCCCACTTCCCTACAGTTTCTTCGTGTTCTTACTTAGTTTGTAAAATAAATATAGCATCGTGGACTTTTGCAGTTCTTCTCTGTTCTACAGTTCTTCTCCAACCCCCTATACCGTTTATTGTTTTGTTTGAAACCAAAACCTTCATCTACATCCCAATCTATGCCACATCCCCTTATCATCTCCATCTTCTGTTCTACCATCCATAACCTTACATTAACCAACTCCGATCCCCCACCTTTCACAAAGATTCACCCACCCATCTGATCAGTATAACACACCATAGTCGAGCCTTGCTCGAGGTGTATTTCTGTTTGTCGGAGATCGAGTTTTATTGTGCAACAGAATACAGAGCATCATCCCAACAAGTGCAAGTTAATCCTCTTACCATTCACATAATCCTTAGAGGGATTCAAGAATAACAACAACCCATTCATCCACCCACAACCCCTCACATCACCACACTTCACCTCCCGCATCCACCTCCTACTGCATCTCCGTAGCCAGCACGCGAAGGAGGCCCCTGCCTTACCAGCCACGTGACCTCGCAGCAGAACAATCGTTGTATGGAGCCGCTTGTGCAACCACCATTGCCACTTGGAGCCGCTTGCGCAACCACCATTGCCACTTGGAGCCGCTTGCACCACGCCACTACGTGTCCCATGCCGCATGCCCCACGATCGCACGCAGCATTATCGCCCAACTGATGCTCCATGAGTCACGCAATAACCACTCTACCGCTCATCTCCTCCAGTACTTTGTCGACCATGTTGCATGTCTCCCTAAACGGGGGTTCCATTTTGGGGAGCCACGATTCCAAGATAAGAAAAAGAGGGATCCTTTTTTATTTTTGGAGAATTTTAAAAGGACCCCATAGAAAAAGATAACTAAAGAAGTTCCCTTAGGCGCAACTTCTTTTTGTTAAGTTTCTATTTCTGAACTGCACTAATACCCATGTGTTCAAGCATTATTTTGGACCTTCACTATTTACCATTTTATTGAACCAAAATAGATCGATATTTAACATTTAATCCTCTATCAAAATATATGTGGTTTATAATTTTGTGAGCTTTGGATTATTTATTAAAATTCAGGGAGTGGAGATCAGTGTTATTTTACTCATTTTCTCTCTGAAATTCGCATGTCATTATTCCTTGCTCCAAAAATTCTCAAAAATTAGGGATTGTGCATTTAATTGTGTTTTAATTTTTCCTCAAATTTCACTGAAATTGGAGGTATCTTGTTCTTTAAACAATTTATTGATTGAAATTTGTAATTGATTTTTAATTAGATCCACACATAATATTTTTGTGCAAACTCAAGTTTCCTTGATTTCTTATCGTTAGACCTATGTGAGAAAATTTTGCTTTGGCGTGATTTTGGATTCATTAAAAATTAATTACTCAAGATTACTCTGTTTCAGTAGAAAATCTATTTAAAAAAACAAATATCATCAAAAAAAGCTAAAATTTATAGTAGGTGCATTTCATTATATTTGAGTTTTATCCAAGTTTCAAAAATTTTACATTCTGTTTGTTCGCAATACTACATAAAATCCATAAAATCACTCATTTTTCATTGTTACATTTAACCCCAAAAATTCCAAAAAAATACATTTTACGGGCATCATTGAATTATGTTTACAGGAAAAATAACATTTGCGTAATTTGATGTGATTTTAATTAAAAATTAATTACGCTAAGTTGCTTGTTTCTCTTAAGAACTTAATTCATTCCCTTTTACGTTGTCATTCATATTGTATAAAAAATACCCAAAAAATCTCCTTAAAACCATACATTAAGTTGAATAACTCGATCCTTAATCGTTCCTTTGCCTCCTTGAGACGACCCAGAGGCTTGCCCAGGTTAAATAAACATAAATCATACCTTGGTTGATTGATTTATTTTTTCGTGTGGTTAATATTTGATTGAATCCTGATCACCTAACTACAACACAAATCGATAAAATTAATTACAATAGTTTAAGGGTTCGTCAACCACCAAGCCTCCTTCGGGCCTGGAGCTCCTCCATTATACTCACTTAGCATCGCTTTGATTATCCTTCGTAAAACCTTCCCCTGAAGAATCATTGCCATAGTTGGGTTTGTATGTTGGAGCTAAAAAATTAATTTTAACATCAAACTTTTGTATCTTTATATCGTAAATATATAATATTTTCTTGATTTTTTAGCATTTTAATATTTGCTCAAACATTATTTATATTAGTTTACTAAATACTATTGAAATCTCATATATGTGTGAGAACCTAAAAAATAAGTTTTAACAAAACATATTATATTTTTATTGCAATATATGTAGCAATTTTCTTAACCTTTTATAAGAATTTTATTTCACTTCAAATGGGTGTATTATAATATATAATATGGATAAATTTTAATATATATTTTGGCACATAATTATAGTTCTACATGAAACTATATATTATTTTGTCCTTCCATAATATTTTATTTTTATTTAATTCATTTTTTATCCAAAATATATGAAAAAATAGGATCGATGCCTCTCACTTAGATACACATGATATTCAAAAATCTCTAAGAGATATTGTACATATCCACTGAAATCATAAAAACATAAAAAAAACCTTTTAAAAGTCACTAAAAATTTAGGTAAATTCAAAATACAAAAATATAAAATTTTCTGAATTCCACTTTGAATCTATTGTAAAGAGAAAATGTCCATGGAATTTTCACCCCATTTTTGAACAAAAAGGTCCTAATTTGAGCCATTTTCCCCCTTTTTTTCAAGATTTTATTTTTATTCGATTTTATTTTCATTTTTATTTTCTTGAGAAATGTGAAGAATAAAAAACTTCAAAAAAATTTTCCTTTTATTTTTACTTTGAAACTTAATTCCCTTATCTTATTTTTATATTAGTATGTATTAAATCATTCTTTCTTTTTCTTTTTCATTCTTGATGTAGATTATAAAATAAAAATTTTCAAAATGAAAATAATCAAATATGAAATATCAAAAATAAATAAAATTTAAAAAACATAAAAAAACAAAAATACATAAACAAGTATATGCATTTGAACAAATGATTGAGTGTGTGTATCCCTAACATAGCTTGTGAGATGTCTCCTTGTGTTAGACCCAATGTACACTTATATGGTTACTGTTAAATGTTTTTTAGATATTTTTTCAATTAATGTTCTTTGAGGGTGTTATAATATTTTATTTATCAAACCTTGAATTTTGATTACCAATGTACAAATGAATTTTCTTCCATATTTATTGTTTGAACATACAAATTCTAAGTAAATTTTGAAATACTAAAAAACACAAGAAAATTTGATAATTTTTTGTTGAAAACATTTTTTGTATGTTGATAGAAATATTATATTTCATTGATATTCAAGCGTTAAGGTTTACCAATTTTGAGTGAAATTTAAATTTTAGTAACTAAAGAAGATATGATACATATATTAAAATAAAAATGTAATAAACTTTAATGATAAAATGATTTTTTGTGCTAGTATACATAAAGATTCATTCATATTTGGTTAACAGATTCACAGTCGTAGGAGTTGTATATAAGCAAGCACTAAGGCTAAGTAGATGAGAAAATAGCATGACATTTGAGCAGCGGTTGCTTTGAAACATAGGAGAGAAGATCTTTAGAGAAAAGGGTGATTTTGAGGTCATCATGGAGTTCTTATTCCAGTTTATTCTCATCGATTTTATCGAGTTTTATTCCATATACGATGGGTTAGATCTTTGATATTCCCTATCTATGCACGTTTGTACTATTGTGACTTGATTTCATTCGATTTGGGGTGGATTTGATCATGTTCTTGAGAACTGGGTGCTGCTCTTTAGAGCGAAACCTATTTCAGATGCACAACAAGTGTGTCTCTCTGCACTAATATACCATATTTGTATGTTGATCTTTCTTATTGGAGCTGATGGTCTGCTGATTTGGTAAAGATGTGACATCCATCGCCTCTAGAGAGGTTGTTGGAGTGCTTTTTTATAGTAGATCCGATAATTTCGGGTGTTCGGAGCATCCCCACTGGAATTCGAACCCGAGTCCTTTAGAGTGGAGGCACACTGCTCTACCATCTTACCTTTAAAATTGAGTGCCTTGCAAGAGAAGGATCACTTTTTTTGTCGAAAAAAGTGAATTAGGGTTCTTTTTCATTTGGTTTGTGGTCTTTTTGGGCATCATTCAGGTTCTGCTAACAGCAAACCAAGCCAGATTTTCAAGAGTGGCTATTTGGTAGGGAACATTGCTTACTACCACTGCCATTTCCCGTAAATAAGAAGAAGACACGTAGATCTCTATTGGGAGCTTTTTTGGGTTCAAAAATGCCTCTTGGATATTTGCATAAAGGCCCTTCGAGATTTCTATAAGGGGCTTCTATTATTGAAAATGAATATTCCTGAGGTTCAATGACTTAAATGAGAAGGATTCAGAGGCTGGAGGAAAGCTTTTCTCTGCTGATGAGTTCCCTCCAATCATCTTTATGAAGAAATAGGAATTGAAAAAAGCATTATGAAGATCTACAAGAAGTTTCAAAGCGGCAGATTAAACCATCTTATGCATCTGCTATGAAAAGTACTCATTTTCTTCCTACTCTTAGTCATAATATTCCTGCTAGAGAGGTTAAAATTGTGGAGGGAGATTACACATTGAGGGTACTGAAAATGAAGTTAACACGTTGCAAAACCATTCTGTAGATCTTTGATGGCGAGATCTGCAAGATCAAGGGCAGAAATGAAGAAATTTCAAGATTTTTTGGAAGGAAGATTTTTGCATTTGGGAGAAACCAATCTCGGAGCCAACAATTCAAGATATATCTTGATAAGATATATGGAAGAAAAAGACTTTATCTATTCTTATGCTTTGGGGCCTATGAAGTTCAAGAATAAATGGATTTCCATCATAAGGTGGTCTCCTTATTTCAGACCAGATTTGAGGAGCACCCAGTACCCAATCAGGATTGGACTTACTGGTCTAAGTGTGCATCTTCATAATCCTGGAATTATCAAATCAATTGTACAAGTGTTAAGGAAATACATTTGTGTGGATAAGAATGTGATTGAGTTAACAAGGTCTATCTATGTGAGGATGTATGTGGAGATTGACCTTCTTG
This sequence comes from Ottelia alismoides, assembly GCA_037367405.1. Lineage (NCBI taxonomy): Eukaryota > Viridiplantae > Streptophyta > Magnoliopsida > Alismatales > Hydrocharitaceae > Ottelia > Ottelia alismoides. The sequence continues at coordinate 753,651 of JAZKJV010006351.1, read as the reverse complement.
AACATGTGATTGACCATACAGTGAATGAAAATAGGGCTCAATCATTCAAATAAAGAATAATTTATGAAAGATTGCCCAAATTATGTTCTTCTTGTTGCATACTTGGACATAGCCAATACAATTACAGTAAGAAGAAAGATGGAGGAGATGATAAGCCAAGGAAGAAAGATGAGGATCTCCCTCAGAAAATTTGAAGGCCAACTAGAGTTTCCATTTTGCAGCTTGGTGAGGATGAACATCAAAAGCCAGGTCAATAGTTCAAGGAGATATCGAATTACGACCTCCTAAAACTGATGTTTTATTGCAGCATCGTCAACATCAGAAATAAGATCAACATCAACAGCATCATCATCAGCTGCGGTAGGAGAGCACTAGCAACTCCAACTGCATATGGATGATGATATAATTATTATGGTGACTACTAAGGCCAAAATTAGATGCAGCTTTGAGGAATCATGGTGGAAGCTTTTTCCCAAAGACTTCTATTATTGGGACTAAAGAAGTTATTGTTCTCTCTTTCTAAGGAACATCAAACGGCCAAACTCCAGGAGCTCTTTTCTTGACCAATAGTTTGCTTTTCTTATGATTCTATCTTGGATGACGGGGGAGCTTTGGATAATCAACACCAACAATAGAGCGATGCACCGCTTGTAGGTGTGGAGTTCCAACAACAACCTTCCCCGCAACTTCATGTGGGGGAGGTGGTGCAAAAGCAACAACAACAAAAGCAAAAGAAGAGTGGAGAATAAAGACGGTTGGACCAAAGTGTTAAAAATCGAAGAAAAAGTAGAACAAGAGGAAAACTTTCTTCCGCTGAAATCTAGCAAATGCAAGCTCAATAGATGAAAGAGAATGAAACCAATTTTGGGGGTTTTCCATAACAACAAAAATTGGAGGAAAAGCAAGCAATTTGTGCTGAGACTTCTCCATCACATCAACAAGTGGAAGAGGAGGCGATTGAAAGGATGCTTCTGATGAGTTGTTTGAGGCTGACTTGAGAAAATATATGTTGCAGTCATCTCCTGTTGTTATGTTATTGCTAATTAAATCATATAATTTGATGATGAAGAAGGAATTTCTTTAACTCTAAAGAAGAAAACTATGGAGATGCTTGCGTCTCAACGACACGGTCATTTAAGTGTGGATGCAACTCCTTATGCTCCATTGCAAATGATGAAAGAATCTCAACAACAGGAGCATAAGTCTAACGAGCAACAAGAGCAACGGATGGATATTGAGGCTGAAGCAAAATCTGTTGGTGATGATGAGATCCTTATATCCCCTGTTTTAGTGAAATTGGGGATATGCATCACTAAACAGATAAGGTTTGATGACTACATCAAGGAAGGCATGACAAAGGTTAAAAACAAGTCTAAAAGGGTGAAATACTCATGGATAAAGGAATATCTTTATGGGAACTTTTCTCCCATCCCTTTCAAACTGGAGGAGGAAGGGAAGCATTGCACTGTGGAAGTTCTATTCCAATTCAAACCTTCTTCAACTCTCCATGTTGGAAAAAGCTAAAGCAACAACATGAGCAATCTTGTGGAGTGTCTACTCCTCACATTCTTTTGAAGCAATTGCAGAAGAAGCAAGAGCAAGGAGAAGGCATTGAGGATCTCTTTATGACTCCTCCTTGATCATTAACAAAGAATAAGAACAAGAACACTTGCATTGCTTTTTGAACATTGAAGTGTTGTTGATTCCTTCAAATAACCTTGAGACGTTAAAAGGTTATAGTGCATGGAAAGTGAAGTTGAGGATGATTTGGAGGATAATTTCAATAAACCTTGGGTAAGTGTTCTAGTTATTAGTTCAACTGGGAGCTTCAGAGAAAATGGGAGTCGCCTAAAAAGAGAACTCCAAGAGTTAGAAAGGCTAAGGAAAGAGCGCTTAGAAAGCTGAAAGGTAGTGCTTAGTTTTGTAGTATTGCATGCCATGTTGGCTAATTTGTGTTATAAGTTTCTGGTAGAGGTTGTATGCCTCATCTGCGCTACATTGTAATATCTTTCTTTATGCAACGAGAGGTTATACACGGACCCCCGAAATTACCGGGCTTGCTTATAAAAACATGACATGTGAGCAAATGTTAAATATTAAAAAAATCAATAAAATGATATATATATATAACAATAATATATATATATATATAAACTTTTTGTTAAAATTAATTCTTTGTTTGCTAACATACATATCGGATTTCATCCATATTTGTATGTGAAAATAAACTAATTTTACAAAATTTATATTCCTAAAGGAATCATGAAATGCGATATATATATATATATATATATAACGATAAAAATATAATAAAGATCCATTTTGAAATAAGTGTTTTATTTTCTAACATACATAAGATTTCATCTATATTTTGGCGCTAACATACATAGATGTTATGATAAAATTATATTAAGGTTTCAAGTTAAAATTAATTTTTAATGTGTACGAGGTTCCACCCATATTTATAAGCTAATATACACCAATTTGAGTGAAAGTTGAAAGCCTTAACATACTCAATGAAATGTGATACATACACATATTATAACAACAATAGTAAGGTTTCATGTTAAATTGTACTTTTATTGCTATCATAAATATTCAACTCTATCCATACTAGTGTGTTAACATACACGAATATTAAGAGAAAGTTAGGTGAAAAATAAAAAATGTATTAGCGGTATTATGATAAAAATTATAATAAAGTATCATTGTTAAAATTATTTTTTGTGATTTTATAAAAATGGATATTCATACATAGTTTTGGTGCTAACATACACTAATTTTGAGTAAAAGTATAATCATAAAACAATTAAAGAAAATATGATATGAATATATATATATATATATATCATGTTATATGAATTATCATAAGGATTAATATTAAAATTATCTTTTTATGCAAATATATAATATGAGATTTCATCTATATTTGTGAAATAACGTACACTAATTTTGAGTCAAATTTTGTATCCTTCAAACAATCAAGAAAATGTAAAATATATTATAATAAAATAATAATAAAGTTTAATATTAAACATGATGTTGCGGCTACTAACATATATGTGATGTTTCATCCATATTTATGTGCCAACATAATCTTTGAATGAAATCTAAATAAAAACAAGAAAATATGATATACATTAAGATAAAAAAATAAAACAAAAATTCATGTTAAAATTATATTTTTATGCTAACATGTATAAAATATTTCATCTATATTCTAATATATATAAATTTTAGTACAATTTCAAATCGTAAACAAACATCATGAGACATCAATTTCATGTTATAAAAATATAGTGAAATTTCATGTTAACATTAATTTTTGTATGCAACATACATATGAAATTTCATCCACATTTGTATGCTAAAGGACACCAATTTTGAGTGAATTTAACTTTACTACTCCCCCTTTATGTGTTCTTTATACTGCTGAGTTCAAAATCTTAAGAAATTGTCAACCTACTTCCAACCTCTATCTCTATTTTGTCGCGCTCTTTCCATCATATCCCAACTATATATTCTTCGTTACACATCTCACATTAACTCTTGAACAATGATAATGGTACCTTGAGTGCATGTCTGGTTGCTAGGTTGGATTGGGTTGGGTTGGGTTGCCCCTGTGAATAGTAAATTGTGAGGGTTGGGAATGTTGGAAGGAGGGGTACACCGGTGTACCCCAACCCAACCCACCAACCAAACATGCCTTGAGAGTCGAGCAACACTGGTTACTTTCCATCCTTATTACTTTTTTTAGTAAATTGTGAGGGTTGGGAGGGTTGGAAGGAGGGGTACACCGGTGTATCCCAATGCAACCAACCAAACATGCCTTGAGAGTCGAGCAGCACTGATTACTATCCATCTTATTACTTTTTTTAGCTTCTGGGTAAGCAAATTTTAATAATTTGTTGCAACTAAACCAAACAAATAAACGTTTGAAATTTATAAAATCCATATAAGGTGAGTATATGGATCAAAGATGAGAAAGCAATTTTTTTAACAAACTTTTGTTTCGTTTTATTTTTGGGATATTTACCCAGCAGACCCTGAAATCTTTCTAAATTACCTCTACGACCTTTGAAACATTGATATTCCTCCGTAGACCCCCGTAATCTTGCTAACCATTACTGCGTAGACCCTGTGGTTTAGGGTCGTCAAATTTTCCACTGACGGACGTTATGTCTCGGATGAAAGCCCTATTTTACCCCCAATCTATGGACCGTTGGAGGTGGATGTCCAAACATACCCCTCCATTTCCATGCGTGCGTAATTAAATCAAAACACAACAACTCACATAGGAATTGGGTACGTGATGTCGAGCGTGAACGGCAGCAGGCCGCTGTCGCTGCCGCCGCCACGCCCGGGTGTGTCGAAGATGGAGAGGAGATTGTCGCTGATGAAGTCAAAGAAGTTGAACCGGAGCCAGACAGGGGAGTTCGATCACAACCGTTGGCTGTTCGAGACGAAGGGGACGTACGGGTACGGGAACGCCATATGGCCTGATGGAGACGAGATCGACGACGGGGATGGGAGGGTCAATGGGCACCCCTCGGAGCTTATGAGCAAGCCGTGGCGGCCGTTGACCAGAAAGTTGAAGATCCCGGCTGCCATTCTGAGCCCTTATAGGTAGATTAAGATCAAGATTGGCACACATGTATGTTACAAAGAATCTATAACTCTAATGTTTGGTCCATACAGGCTCCTGATCGTAATACGTATGGTGGTGCTCTCCTCACCTTTGAGGCCAGTTGAGAAGTTGCATCCATACAGGCGAGTACCCAGTTGAGAAGTTGGCATGCTACGTCTCCGACGACGGTGGTGCTCTCCTCACCTTTGAGGCCATGGCGGAGGCCTCGATCTTCGCAGAGATATGGATCCCATTCTGCCGGAAGCACGACATCGAGCCGAGGAACCCCGAATCCTACTTCACCCAGAAGAAGGACCCGTACAAGAATAAGGTGAAAACGGACTTCACCCGCTCCTTAGATGCCACCTTCACCATAGCCTCTACCGCCGCCTTCGACGCGGTGTAGACCCCGTTCCCAGGTACGGGACCAGCCACCATTGAGGAGGTGATCATGACGATCCTTCCGCCACCCCCGCGGGCGATACGGTTCACCGCCTCGTGTAGGCAGAGGAATGCGCCGTGCGCATTAACGGCGAAGACGGTGTCGAATTCCTCGAGGGAGATGTCGGCCAATGCCAGGCATTTATCGTCAACGATGGCGGCCGAGTTGACGAATATGTGGGGTTTGACGAGGAAGGTCTCCTCGGCGAAGTCGAAGAGGGACTTGACGTCCTCGGGACGGGAGACGTCGACGCGGGCGGTGACGGCGCGAGGAAGGGAGGTGGTGGTGGTGGAGGAGGAGTTGATCTCGGTGGCAAGCGCTTCTGCGAGTGAGGAGTTGGCGACATAGCCGATGATGAGACGGGCTCCGAGGGAGGCGAGGTGGGAGGCGATGGCACGACCGATGCCAGGGGAAGCACCGGTGACGATGGCGACACGGTCTTGGAGTGGGAGGTTGCTCGTGATGGCCACCATTGTTGCGTGTGTGCTCTCCACAGGAAGGGAAGGGAAGGAAACTCTCGTGGATGAAATCAAATTGAGAACAGAGAATGCTCTTTTATTACTCATAATCGATCTTAAACATCCAAAACAAGATTACGGTGTTAAAACATCCAAACATCTTAAACATCAGAGCTTCCCGCCATAAACATCACCGAGGACACGTGGCATGCTTCGGACAATTTTACCGTACAAGGGTTACTCAGACAACTTTGGTTAGGTTACGAAGGAGACGGTGCGCTGACGGAGGGTCCATGTGGTAAGACGGAGCAAGATTACAGGGTCTACGGAGGAATATCAATGTTTCAAAGGTCGTAGAGGTAATTTAGAAAGATTTAAGGGTCTGCTGGGTAAATATCCCTTTATTTTTTTAGTTTTAGTTTTTTTCTTAAGACCCCTTAATCATTCAAGGACATTACACACTATATCAAAACTTTAAGGAAAAATATTTCACAGCATTCAATAATATACCATGTAGTATACAAATCACAATTTAGGATTTTTGTATTACATCATGCCCTAATTAAAAAAAACATATTGCATTTCATTTTGCAAAAATATGTGGGATTATGTGTATTAATTAGAAATATATAGTTCTTTACTATGGTTATATTTTTTTTGCAAGTAATAATAGTGGTTTATAGGACACATCCATGGCCCTTACATCTCCAAGCATGTTGTATAGCAGAACTTTATAGAGAATTGGTGTTTGATTTAGAAATTTTCCCTTTTTTGGATATTTTTTTGCAAAAAAATATTTAACTGGGAAATCTGATACAGATAAGTAAACTCCTCATCTGATATGTTTAAAAAATAGTTATTGAACCTAATTATGAGATTTGATTGATATTTACTAGAGCAAGTTTTTATTTTTTAAAATTTATACTTAGGTTTATAACGAAAATTATAATCAAAGCACCTTCTTCATTTTCTTAAATCGGTCTATTCATTCATTTGCATTATTCATTCATTTCCATTGCTTATTATATATTCCTATGATTAGGAATTCATTTTCAAGTTGCACAATCTTTAGAAACTTAATCTCATGTGCCCCCCCCCAAATAACGATAGATATGTCAAAAGCAGGTCTGATTACGCCTATTCCTAATCCGAAATAGAATGTCACGACCGACGTAGGGCTCCATATGTAAACATAATATCTATTTACATACGCTCGAATGACACCTTCTCATAATGAGAATGTACATAACCCTATTCCAGTCTGGTCCGGTATGGAATGAACTTATAATATCTCTTAGAGGTGATAAGCGGTAAAGAGGAGGGGGAACTGTTTTCCTAGCACTACAACAGTTCTGACCTATGGCGACGGACTGTGGCGACAAATAAATTCTTTATGACGACGGAATCTGAATTTGTTACAGCAATTCCGTCGCCAATATTCCGTTGCCTTAGCTCTCGTCGCCACAAGTTAAGACAACAAAAAATCTGCAGCCGCAGCTCATTGTAACAACAAATTCGTGGCATTATTTTGTCACCCTAAGAAATAAAATGGATCAAAAAAATATCTGCTAGCTATTCAGTTTTCAGTGAGTTTCACATGTGAATTCAAGCATCCTGCAAAGTGACTTTAACTTACAAAACATATCCAAAATTCACAATATCCAATGCAGCAAAAGCCACTTTTTTTGTTCCAGCAACATAAAAATAAAGTGAACAAAGACTCACATTAGTTTATAAGATATAAAAACAATGTTTGTTCTCCTAACATGTGATCATCTTAATTCTACCAATGGCAACATAAGAATAAAGTGAGTAAAAGTTTAAGTATACCATATTTCAAGACCACAACAATATGTTATTTAATATTAATCAAATGAACATTAACATAAGAAAAAATCTCAAGGATACATCATCACTTAAAAATCTTATCAAAATTCTAATTACCTATAAGCATTACTCTAAAATTCTATTTATATTCTAATAACAAGAAAAAGTGTAACATGGGTAAGTACTATTACATAACTACATATGTCCAAAAATAAGAAAAAGCAAATTTTTATTCCATGACATCAAGTTTGTTTCCAAATTTCACCCTGAATTGTTTAACTTTATTCTTCCAATCTCTATGTCGATCATGAATGACCTCAAAAGTAAATGTCAAAGCAATTGAATGGTTGTATAAGATAAAATCTCTATTTAAAAGATAGATTTTGTTATATTAATGAAATAGAAGAGGAATGATAATAAATCAATGCACATTAATACCTTCAGAAGTTTCCAAGTATTCGAAAAAGCTGTCTTAAAAACTGTCACAAATATAAACTAATTAAAGTAAATTAACTACTTAAATGAAAGGATAAGTGTGCATGAATGGAAATCCACACATACCTAGAACTTGAATGTTCTTTAAATTCCAAGTCCAACTATATGAACTATTTGATGTATCATAACTACATCTGTGGTGTCATTACTTTTACTTATGTTTAAATCATTTCAGGTGCATGAAGACTAATACATGAGTAATAGCAGATTCAATAGAGAACCTCTATTACAAAAATTTGATCAGTAATGACATCCTTGAATAACAAAAATTATTGGACAATCAAAGAAAGGTTCTAACTTGTCGAACTCACCAACCTCAAGATGAAAGTCTCTAAATTTCTAAAGAGAGCAAATCAAATCCAATTATAAATCAGAATCTATTCACCTCAAAGAGATTCTCCAATTAGATACACAGTTGGTGATTTTGCAGAAAATTCAAATAAGAAAGCATGGCATTTTTGTCCAAGTAGAAGTCTCTGCAGGAAGCTTCGGCATAAAATGTACATAGGGACAACCAATTATGTACCTGCAAGATTTAGGGGAAAGTTACCTTTGTTAAGGACTAAGAGAAGCTAAAACTATAATAAAGAACGATATTACATCATATAAGAAGCTATCAAACAACTGTTAGTTCACATACTTTATTTCCTTAAGCATGTGATGTCATTAACAACCAACTTAGCAAGGTGATGTCACCAACAGATAACAACCAAGAATTGAATCATTAGCTCTAACGGTTGAAGCAACAACTCTTAAGGCTTTTCAAGCATTGATTGTTCTATCTCCCTAAAAAATCAGCCTTCTTTAACTGTTCTTCATATGCTAGTTAAGCAAACCATCCAAAAAACATACAAGAATCATCAATTACCAACTTACCAGAAAGCCATTCAAACAGGATATCAAATGGAGGGATCTGACAATGGTATAATACTCAGCGCATTTTCACAATCCAACCTCACAAACATGAATGATGCTTAATGTTCTTCATATTGGATTGCTTTGTTTGTAACACATTTAATCTCAATGGCATCCAGTCCATCGGTACGCAGAGATCAAGGGATTACGTATCAGGCATCTATCTTTAAGAAACATCTCATCACACTAGCTGCATCATAGGAAGGGCTACCACCATCACTGAAATAGATTTATCCTGAAATATATTTAGAATAGCTTCCTCCAAAGAGTTATGACTCTGATATACTTCAGATAGATATCCTTGCTACCATCAGAGGCATCATCACAATAACATCATGGAATAGTAAGGTAGAAATCATAGAAACATTGCATCCACCAAAACAAGCAATTCTGGGGAACCAGTTCTCTTTGGTTGGGTGTTAAAGCAGTAGTAGGCCACATTTCTCTTAATGCCAACACATTAGTCCTTTTTTCAGTAAATGGGTATTCAAAGAATTATATATTAAGACGGGCCATCATCTATTGAATGTTCACCAGATCCTCGTTAGACAAAGATTTGAAATACAGAATATGGATCAACCTTAGAATATGGATTCTGAATTGGTCTTGCTATATTAATTAGAACTGGACGTGTTCACAGACTTCATATAAGTTTGTTACGAATAGTTTTGTCATAAAATCATGTCAAACTTCAAGTTTACTATTGTTTAAGCTTCATCTAATGAAATTTCTTATAATATCTGATCTTATGAAAATGTAAACAAAGTATACTAAAAGTTCAACACACTTTGTAAACATAAAATTTTAAGCCACACAATTCACCAGACATTGCTATGTAATATGGAGATCAAAGGGAAGTCAGAGAAATCACCCCTAGTAAAAGTGTAACGCACTGATTCATCAGACACTGCTGAGTTATTTCAGAATCCAGAGGGAAGTAAATTCGAGGAGGATGTGATTCTCCTACCACCATCTGATATTGATACGGGGACACAATTCAGCATCCCTTAATTGTCGTCAATAGACACACATGGATCTCGATGTCATCAAGAACATTGACATCTCCAAGCTCCGGTAGGTGATTCCATATGAGTTATGATTATGTTTCTGGAGTACAGTTTTTATGCCTTTGCATGGAAAGGGATTTCATTTGTTGTGTCCATATCCTTGTCTATTACTTATAAGTCTGATTTGAAAAACATATTTTGTCTCTTCATTCATTTTTCATAATATTTATACATCACTCCCAATAAAGTCACACATTTAGTAATCATAAAGCTATTTTGGGATAAGAGAGAGCAATTCAGATGGCATACCAACACTGTCTAAGCTTTTTTAGTGTATTACAACACCAATTGTAATTGCAATCCCATGAGATAGACGATACCCAAAAAGTCCAGAAAATGATGCCGGGATTCTAACACATCCAGTAACATCAATCCCTGCAAATCAAAAGCCACCATTATATAAAAATACAAAACAAAGACTAGAGATAAATCAAAAGCAACCATTTTTAGCTATCATACACAAGAAGAGATAAAAAATAAAGTTGAGATTCAAATTGCAGAAGGCAAGAATCCAGTATCTATCAACATCCAACCGGTATAATCTGTGGATTTTTTAGAATAATTCAAATTAGTAGTTGTTTGCACACGATGTCCACTACTAAAGGTTAGTAGTCATCCAAGAATTCCCTGAAATTTTGTTCGAAAAAGAAGAATGCCCGCCTAAGGTTAAACATTTCTCACATTCCAATAAAAGCGATCCCATGGTCTGTAGTGAATTTAATAAATTCATGAGATCTATGCATTTGCAACTAATCAAATAGTCTAACACTTGAATCTTGCAGCCATCTGGGTTAAATGGGAATTATAACAGTAAAGCACATGACTTGTGTTGAGTAAGACGTTACTGCGGAATTCAAATCTTGTGCAGGATGACGATTCACGTTTGTGCACAACAGTATTTGGAGACACCTTCAACATCTACCGAAGTGAAGCAAATTGATCATTCACTTCTATTTTCCCATTAAGAACCTTGGCCTCCACAGATTTATGTTGTACAGATCAGTGCATGTTCCCTTGATTCACACCCTTTCTGCCAATAGCTGTAGCAAACGAGAGGTTTATGGGCATGAATTGGCATATGTCTAGACAAATGCATTTGCCGGAAATTAAGGCTACTATTACTGAAGCAATTGGCTATAAAGTCGTCTCTTGATCAACCATCAAAGTTACTTGGGGATTATTGGATAGAGTTGACTGTATCAAAGTTATTGAGGAGAAACTTCAGATATCAGCTCCTGAAAGCCCTTTCTTTTGATTTTTTCCTTAATGAGTAATCCACACACGACTCCATGTAACTGTGACACAGAGTATCCTGCTTGCCGCAAATTCTTTGGCATGTGCGCCAACTGAGGAAACTGTAACTCAACTTTAGGGCCGGAGACAATGGATTGTGATTATCCTTCCTCTCCTAGATTTGCAATCCTCCAAAATTTTCCCAAACACATAACAATTTGGAAAAAAAATTCTAGAAGTTTTTCATTCAGAACTCTCTGTCTGCATTATGCACCTTTTTTATCGTGAATAGTATATTACGGATGTTTCCTTAAAGGATTCCCTCTATTCTTAAAAGCATTATTCTCTCCCCCAAAATATATATTTCATTTAGATCCAAATAATAAATAGAGAAGAGTCTTACATTATACTCATCTAATTAAAACATCAATCACCCAACGATCGTTAAATGAAGTTTTAGAATAGTCACATATTGTTTGGCAAGGGAAATGGATATGGAGTACTGATGACCGACTCCTGACCACTAGGGTATAAGGTGCTAAATGGCCGTTGCGACCCAAGCTATCAGGCTCGATCAATCAAGAAAAATAGACCACCAACATAAAAATCAACTCGAAATCAATAGCGGTCTTGCTATTTTATTAACTTGGTATAGCGACCAAGGTCGAACACAAGGAGCACGTAATGGCCTCACAGCCTACGAAGTAGTAAAAAAGAATGGATAAAATATAAGACAAGTGTTTTTGGTGGTTTTTAATTCTTTTTATATTTTTTTTGGATTTTTAGAGATTTAAGAAAATAAAGAAAACTAATAAGCAAGGCAATTCAACAATTTATTTAATGCATCAAAAATCAATCAAAAATTCTAACAAAAATATTTTTGTATGTTTTATGTTTTTTTACTGTTTTTGGTGAATTTTTGGGATTTTTCTGAATTTTATTTTATTTTCTAAAAATCAAACAGTGCAAGAAAATAAAGGGACTGTCCAGCCGAGCTAAAGGGAACTAAATAAAATATCTAGAAATCCCCTATAAGCCTGAAGGTAATTTTCCTGTATAGAGAAAGAAACAAGGAACATTTGAGCACCTTAATTATTGTTTTTGGATTTTTAGATTAATTATTAGAATTTTTATGAGTTTTCAAGTGTTTTTCAATTTTTATGAGTTTTAAATGATGAAAAATAGCCAAAGTTGGCTAGAAAATCAAGCACAACAAATTAAACAGTAGGTAATTTTTTGTAATTTTTAGATGAGTTTTAATATTTTTTTGTTATTTTCAAAGTTAAACAGTAAAGAAAATACGTTTTTTTGAATTTTTAAAAACATTAAATCAACATAAAAATGTCTCCAAAAATCCCAGAAAATTTTACACAATGGCAGGAGCCATGTATCCGATTTTCATTGGATTTGGAGTATGTTTGCTATTTTATTCAAAAATAAGAAGAAGGTATTGTGCACAGGGACCTAAGTGCAAATACCAAGAGTCCTGAGGAGTCCGGTGCAAAATTCCCAGGTAAACACGCGCGTCACGCGTGCCTGTGGCACTCAGGGACCTAAATGTAAGGAAAACAAGTTCCGAGGGCTATTTGGTAACAGGTACCAAAAGCCCAAGGGCTTGCCTGCAAAATGCCCAATAAAAAGCGCACATGCACAATTACTCTACGCACATGGGTATAAAAGCAATATTCCAAAACTATTCATTCATTCCATAACATCTCAGAACTACAAGGTATAAAATGCAAATATCCCAGAAACCCATGTGTCGAAGCACGTGCTACACCATACACAGGGCTATAAATGCAAAGAAAGTAAAGTGCGGGGTCCACAATGCAAATGTACCAAAACAAAATAACTACACTATGTATTTACAGGATTAAATGCTAAATAAGATAAAAAGAAGGGCCTAAGGGTAAATTACCCTTTATTAATGGAGGCGCTGGATGGATGCCACGTGGTAGATGGACGGTCCGGATCAGATGGCTCTCCAAAGCTAGGCTCCTCGGGCGAATCCGACGGTCTGGGCCTTGCCACGTGTGGATCTGACGGTGGGGATGCGTCACGGCTACACCTCAGCCATCGGACGGCTGGGATCAATCCTCCACTGATCTGACGCTATCTGTAGCTCCGCGAATGAATGGTCATGGTCTGATCTGGAGCTCTGAGGCTGATCGGACGGTCAGGGAAGATGCTGGAAGAACAGTTGGCCGGCGAGCTTCGCCGGCCTGACACACGCGCTGAGATCCTCCCCTGCTGCTCCTGAAGATCGGAAAAGCTCCGCGACGAAGCTCCGCAGCTGATGGTGCCCTCTGATGACCCAACCGAGCTCTGGAGAGCTCCGGCGAGGTCGGAGGAGGTGGAGCTACTGGACCTGAGTCAAAGGACCTCAGATGGCCCTCGATGTACCTGCAAAATGGGTCCAAAAGACTCGCGGGTCGAGGGCAAACTTCCTCGACCCGGTTAGGCGAGGTGAAGGTGGTCGGGGGGTCGATATGGGCGAGCTCCGGCGAGGGTGTGGACGAAGGAGCTCGAACCCCAGCTCCTGTGCGAGCTGGGTTGAGTGGATGGGTGCAGAACGTGCGCGGGAGGAAAGCGGAGGCGAAGGTGGATTCCGATGATTGAACGGAACGATGAGGTGGTCGGAATCGAAGGAAGGCGACGACGGCGCGAATTGGGGCTAATCAAAAATTAAAGAAAAAGAAAGGGAGGTGGGTCTACCTGGGTGGACGAAGCGACTGTGGGCGAGCTTGCGCAGCTCCTGGTCCTTGCCTCAAGGAGCGTCGGTCTCCGAGGCTCGAGCTCCGGCTCTGGGCGGAGCACGGCGGTGTATCTCGCCGGATCAGTGGGCCACTGCCTCTCTCCTCGCTGCGACAACACCTGGAGCGAGCTGTCACTCTCACTCACGCACTAGAGGTCACTGGGGGTGGAGCGAATGAGCCAAAGATAGAGAAATCGTACGACGGAGCTGGGTATTTAAGTGGCTAGGGGTCCGGCTAAATGGGAGTCGGGTGCGAACGTCGAGGCACGGACCCCTAAGATCCACCCCGGGCGGTGGTCTCGGATCTGCAAAGAAGGATTAGGACCCGGGGTTTAGGGAGATGGCGAGCGGATCGAGCGCGAAAAAGAGGAGAAGTCGGGTCGGGCGCGAGGTCCGCTGGAGAAGAAGGTCCGCGGAGGGAGTTGACCGGAGGTCAACATCTCCGTGGACGAATGAGAAGCTGCCACGTATAAAAGATTTGAAAAATCAATTATAAATAGTAAATGGCAGAACTATTAAAAAGTCAAAACATGAAATATTTTTGTTTTAATGTTTTCTATTTTTTAGTGATTTTTAATTAATTTTTTAAAATAAAAATAGTGTATTTACATAGTAGGTCTATATATAGGTATATATACAATATATAGATTTTTAATTTTGATTTATAATTTGTTATTTTTATACAATTTTATTCCCATTTTATATTTATTTATTGATATCATAAAATTAGGAATAAAAAGATATTTTTATTTTATTTTTTATTATTTATATACATAGGTGAAATAAATAGATATGTACATATATATACATGGTATATTTACAAAGTATTTTTGGATTTTTAATTTTTGTTATTTTTATTTTGTTTTTGTTTTAATTGTTTTTATTTTATTTATTTACACCATATCATATAGAATATTTACAAAATTTTTGGAAATTAATTTTATTTATTTATAAAGCTAAATAAATAGGGATGAGTGGACTATATACAAGGTGACTATGTACATGAGTGATGTTTTTGTTTTAATTTTTCTATTTTTATCTTGTTTTTATATTTTTAATATATACAAATATTTACAAATCTATTTTTGTGAGGAAAATATTTTTATTTTATTTACATAAATATCTACACACATGAGTCCCTATCTCCCTCTACTTTGGTTTTTATGCGGTCAGGCCCATGCTGAGCCGTCCCTTGGGTTAGGTTGCTCAATATTTATTCTAAATATTTCCCTCTTTTTCTTTTTACTCTTTATTCTTTTATTTTTGCACAAAAACATGCTAATTATTAAACTTTATACAATGCATGCTTTTGATAATTATTTGTATTTCCATGAATATACATGCATTTGCAAAGGTTTTTGTAGCTAAAATATAAGAATAAAGAGTGGTGAATGGTTATTCATCACCCCCCTATACTTAACTTTTGCTAGTCCCTTAGCAAACACTTATTTGAAAAAGAAGTGAAAAAGAAAGAAAGAAAAAGAAAAAGAGGGGAATATACATGGATCAAGGTTGAATATTAAACTTTCCTTCATTAAATAGAATTATGGAGCTCGATCAGATCTTTGGATTATTAATATGTCGGAACCTTATTTAGACTTAAGCTTAAAACTCAACAGCCTCTAAGTTCCACCAATCTATGGACAAGACTCCTCAATAAACCAGCTCAGAACAAGTCTACATACACAAACTCTAATGACCATGAATCTTTCCATGCAGTGTAAGTGATATGTAGCTCCCCACCTCAGAAGTAACAAAGAAACAACCTCCCCCAACCTGGTAACTCTAATGCCTCGGTCTAGCAACTCTTTCCTCGACAAGCGGGGTATTCCCTTCTAAGTTTAAGTGCAACTGGCTCAAGAAGAGGGGGAAGAAGTATAGACTTTTAGCAGCTCAGCCAGTGTAGCTAAGTCTCCCGCTGCAAGCTTCATGAGATGTAACACGGATACCATAAGCTTTTGCTTTATTTGACTATATACACTCCGGTGGGGTTATTATATTTTCAATCCGACCCACCACTTTTTTGGAGTTCTTTTTGCATTTTTGCATTTTTTTCAAGCGCCTCTGTACAACATATCTACATGGTGAAGCATATATACAAGAAATTTTCCTCTTGAGCCAGTAGACTATCCCTCTTTTGAAGCTTTATTGCAACCCACGGCTTCTGTCTTTAGCCTTCATCACCACTAAACCAAGTTGAGACGCACTTCCTTCACTAGAAGAAGAAGAGAGGTTCCGCCTAGAAGTACTACCCTCATATGCTACCCCAAGCCAAAGGAAACTGCCTCCTCACCACCTCATCCGTGGAGAGCTATGTGTAAGGTGCTGGTGCAAGTCAAGCCATTGTCTCTAAGAGTCATGCGTGTGTTGTTAAGTGCTCTACTTAGGCTCATCAATATGACATATGCTCATAGCCTAGTGGACTCAAAGAATTAAGTCCTTATGGACCTGAAAAGCCTTAACCCTAAGCCCTATAAGGTTCCTCTTAGAATTAGGTGGATTAAGATCTTAATCAAGCTCCATTTCTCAATTTAATTCCAGGCTAGTTTAAATGTCAAATATCATCCAGGAAAAACTATATACATATATACACAAAGATGCTATTTACAAATATTTACAATCGTGCAAAATTTTTTAAAAAAAATGTTTTGAAATCATGAATGGATGGATGCATGAAGTGCAAGTTTTTGCAAAAGTATTTACAAACATTTACACAAGATTTTTGCAAACTTTTGACTTTCAAAACATTTTGGAAAAATTTTGAACTATATACATAATTTTAATAAGAAAATATTTACACAAACTTTTTGAAAACTTTTTTACAAAAATAATTTTGTACACTAGCTATGTATGCGCAAATAAAAGAAGGGTTTTTATCAGTTGTGCCCCTCCGAGATATCGCAATATCAGTTATGCCCCTATCTTTTTGGTAATATCAGTTGTGCCCCCGACTTCTTGCCAATATTTCACTTGTGCCCCTCAGAGGGGCATAACTGATAAAAGATTATTATCAGTTATGCCCCTCTGAGGGGCACAAGTGAAATATTGGCAAGAAGTCGGGGGTACAACTGATATTACCAAAAAGATAGGGGCATAACTGATATTGCGATATCTCGGAGGGGCACAACTGATAAAATCCCATAAAAGAATGATTATTTACAGGAAAAATTTTTAATTTTTGTGATTTTTAGGGTTTTTAGCCATTTTATTTACTAACACACTGACACAAAGTACGAGTTATGGCTAAAGTATATATGAAATATATACACACCCCCCTATACTTAGCTCGAACGATGTCCTCAGAGTGATCAAGAGCGATGAAGAAGACATAACTCGTGCTTAGTAAAAGGGAAGTGAAAAGGAATGGCTAGGTACAGAAATGAATAAATGAATAGAATGAGGAGAACTCGGTGGTTTCCCCCTATACTTAGGATTAAATAATCCTAAGTATAGCAAGCTGTACATGAAGGGAAATCTGAGTGAAGAATGTACAGAGTCTGCCCCCCCTATACTTAGGGTAAAATATCCCTAAGTATAGGCAGCAAAACAGGGGCAGAAAGAATGAAAAGAATACCCGCAGGTCCTACATCCCCCTATACTTAGGGTAAAGTACACCCTAAGTATAGCATAATCATAAGATGAGAAAAGGGATGAGGGACTAAAGAATAGAGTGATATAGACAACTGGATCTATACAAGTCGGAAGAACAGTGATAATCAGGCGTGAGATGCAATAGATGTGAGTCAAGAGACCACATCTCACGCAAAGTGAATAGGGGCAACATCAACGTCCCGCGGCTCATGATCTAGAAATGGCTTGAGCCGCTGGCCGTTCACTCGAAAGGTACTCTCAGAAGACAACTCGGATATATCAATGCTACCATTGTCGTGTACCTTTCTCACAAGATAAGGTCCCTTCCATTTGCTCTGTAGCTTCCCTGGAAATAGACGAAGCCTCGCATGAAACAACCATACTCTCTGTCCAGGCTCAAAATGCTTGTGGCTGATATGAGAATCATGCCACTCTTTCACTCTCTCCTTATACTGTAGGCTGTTTGAGAAGGTTGTATCTCTAAGCTCCTCCAACGCTGCTAACTCTGCCCTCCTCTGGTCTCCTACACTCTCTGGATCTAAAAGAATATCCGTGACTGCCCAAAGTGACTTGTGCCTCAACTCAACAGGTAAATGGCATGGCTTACCATAAACTAGCGAAAGGGAGATGTGCCCAATGGTGTCTTGAAAGACGTCCTATATGCCCACAAGACCGAGTCCAAAAGCTGTGACCAATCCTTTCGGTCATGGCGGACGACTTTCTGCAAGATAGTCTTGATCTCCCTGTTCGAGACCTCGGCTAGACCATTCATCTGTGGATGGTATGGAGTGGCAACTCCATGGTCTATGCCGAACTCACTGGCAAGTGCCTTCACCTGGTCGTTGATGAAATGAGACCCCCCATCTGAAATCAATACTCGAGGTACCACGAACCGCGTGATGATGTTCTTCCTCAAAAATCTGCAAACAGTCCTCGCATCAGCGGCTCGGGCGGGGATAGCCTCAACCCAACGACTAACATAATCAACGGCCAGCAGAATGTACTCAAATCCCTGACTCTTAGGGAATGGACCCATGAAATCGATGCCCCATGCGTCAAAAACCTCACAGAAGTGAATGGGCTGCATCGGCATCATATCACGCTGTCCACAAGTGCCCATCCTCTGACAGTCAGTACACCTCTTCACGAACTCATCAGAGTCCTTGAAGAGGGTAGGCCACCACAAGCCGGATTGGAGCACTTTCTGTGCCGTTCTCCTCCCAGAATGATGTCCTCCTGCCTCAAGCTTGTGGCAGTAAGTGAGGACGCTATGTGCTCATCCTGAGGGATGCACCTACGCCAGACACTATCCCTCCTTCGTGGTAAAGGATGGGATCCTCCCAATGGTAAGACTTGGCCTTCGCGAGGAAGGCCACAAGCCTCTGTCTGGGCCAACCTTGTGGGACTTTCTTAGCAACAAGAAAGTTCACAATATCGGCATACCACGGGAGTGAGGCGATAGCAAGGATCGCCTCATCCGGGAAGGTCTCACAAATGGGATCAATCTGCTCAGACTCCTCAGGCTGCTCTAAACGGGAGAGATGATCTGCCACCACATTCTTGACTCCAGGCTTATCCTTGATCTCAATGTCGAACTCCTGGAGTAGAAGGATCCATCTAGTCAGTCTGTCCTTGGCATCCTTCTTTGCCATGAGGTATCGGATGGCGGTATGATCTGTGTACAAAGTCTCTCTAGATCCAATGATGTACGATCTGAACTTATCTAGGGCGAACACTACTGCTAGCATCTCCTTCTCTGTGACTGTATAATTCCGCTGGGCAGAATCCAAGGTGCGGCTAGCATAGTAGATAGCAAATGGAACTCCATCCCTCCTCTGTCCCAGCATAGCCCCCACGGCGAAATCGGAGGCATCCGTCATGATCTCGAATAGGAGAGACCAATATGGTGGATGGAGGACAAGAGCCTCAACAATACACTGCTTGAGAGTATCAAAGGACGAAAGACACTTGTCATCGACAAGGAACTCGGTGTCTTTCGTCAGCAGGTCAGTCAACGGTCGGGCAACTCTACTGAAATCACGGACGAACCACCGATAGAAACCGACGTGCCCCAAGAAAGACCGTAACTACCGCAAATTGGACGGTGGTGTGAGTTTTCTAATGACATCAACCTTGGCCGAATCAACCTCCATGCCCCTGTTGGAGATGATGTGGCCAAGCACCGTCCCTTGAGTCACCATAAAGTGACTCTTCTCCCAAGAAAGAACCAAGCGTACCTCAATGCATCGCTGAAGTACTCGGTCTAGGCAGTCAAGATAGGAGTCAAATCCGTCGCCGTAAACCGAGAAATAATCCATGAAGACCTCTAAGCACTCCCCTACCATGTCCGAAAAGATCGACATCATGCATCTCTGAAAAGTCACAGGGGCATTGCATAGCCCAAATGGCATGCGTCGGAAGGCGTACGTGCCGAAGGGACAGGTAAAGGTGGTCTTCTCCTGATCCTCAGGAGCGATGGCCACCTGGTTGTAGACCGAGTACCCATCCAGAAAACAATAATGGCTCTTCCCTGCCAGTCTCTCAATAATCTGATCAATAATGGGCAGGGGGAAATGATCCTTCTTGGTGGCATGGTTGAGTCTCCTGTAGTCAACACAAACCCGCCAAGAAGTGGGTACTCGTGTAGCAATCTCCTCTCCAGACTCACTAATCACTGTAGTGATGCCCTTCTTCTTGGGCACCACATGCAAAGGGATGACCCACTTGGAGTCGGAGATGGGATAGATAAAATCGACGCTCCACCATTTCGAAATTTCTTTCATGACAAACTCTCTCAGATTTGGGTTCAGCCACCGTTGGAACTCACGCGACGGCTTCGCCTCATCCTCGAGATAAATATGGTGGGAGCACAGGGCTGGACTAATCCCATGGAGATCTGCTACGCTCCATCCTATTGCCTTGCGATTCTTTTCAAGAACCCCCATCAGACGGGATTCCTGCTCTCCAGTCAAATCGGCTGAGATAATGACTGGGTACATCTCATGCTCAACCGCAAGGAATCTATACTTCAACGACGAAGGAAGTGGCTTCAGCTCTGGACAACTGGGTACTGGCAAATCTGGCTTCGAAAGAAGATGCGTGTATGCTGCCAAGTCTGCCTGGGAGAATGAGAGCGTACTCTAGCAAACTGGATCTGAAGAAGGCTGCTCAACTGAACTGTCTCTGATCTGCTCGGCATCTACCTCCTCCTCAACTGTAGGCTCAGTGGGAATCAGGTCTGGCATGTAATCATCACAATCTGCCCACTCAGACTCTGACTCCGAGGGATCTGCATCACACAAGGTGGCATCAGTACCACCAATATCACAAAAATCCGTGTTGCGGTTGAGAACCTGCTCTGCTGCCTCTAAGGTATCCTGAACCAGGAATGTGCTCTCCAAGCTCTACTCTGCCGTCATCTCTGCATCAGCAGTGTCTGAAAATGAGAGGATGGCCTGTGTTGCTGGGTCTGCCCAAACTTCCTCATCATCTGTGATCACAAAGTCACAGTCCTGGTGGATGTCTAGCCCTGCATCTGTTAGCTGCTCTGTATCTGAAGAGGTCTCTGAGCATGCTCTGTCTCTGGCTCTGTAGTCCTCAACCGTCTCTATTTGTACACTCTTGCCCTCGACGCGAAAGTATACCTTCCCGCTATCATGATCAGTCACCGCCTTGCCTGTGGCCAAGAACGGACGACCGAGAATGATGGGGGTATCGGCCACTGAATCAGGGATCTCCATGTCCAACACTACGAAGTCCACGGGGAATTGCAGGCCCTGAATAGTGACGATGACGTCTCGCAACAACCCCTTTGGCCTCTTGACAGATCTATCAGCAAACTGAAGGACTGTCCTGCTTTGTCTAAGAGTGCCCAACTCGAAGCGGTCGAGAAGGGCTGCCGGAAGGAGGTTGATAGACGATCCGCTATCCAATAGAGTCCGATCGAACCTCTGCTCTCTCATATGACATCTGACATATGGGGCTCCTGAATCTAGCCTCTTGGCCGGCAGACAGTTCTGGATCGCGAAGCACGTTGCTTTCGTCAGCACATGAATGTCTGAATGGTGGTTCCTCCTCCTCCTCCTGACTGTAGTCCTGTCTCTCAACGATCGTTGAAGAAGGGGGATGTGCTGTAAAGTCTCCTGAAGGGTCAGCTGTATGTGAAATCTGTCAATCATGCTCTGGATGAACTCCTCCTGCTCTCACTTTTTTGGATCTTTTTCTCTTTTCTTCCCCTTCCCCATCTGAAGGGCTATAGGGAAGGGGATCACAGGGTCCTCAGATGAAGGACTAGGAATAGGTCTAGACGGCTCGACGGCTGGATCCGCACATACATCAATCACCACAGTGGGACCAGAATAAACTAAACCTTTTCCTTTATTCACAATATAGTTCTGAGGTACATCAGTGGAAGGAAAAACAACAGTTCTCTCTACATGAACACCGGTGGTCTCAGTACCACCACGGGTTGGCTCTGCTGGACGTCTCGCAGCCTCAGTACCGCGTGCTGGCTCGGCAACTCGGGTGGCGTCAGTACCACCTCCTCGAACTGGTGAAGTGGCCGCCTCAGCACCGCATGGGGGATCAACATCCTTGGTGGCATCAGTACCACCATCATCATCATGTGCGGCCTCAGTACCTCTCTCCTCCTCCTCATCTGACGCTCTAGGTGTATCCTCATGTTGTCGCTCAGACGAGGCGCCGCCTGCTGGTGCCCTACCGCTCCTAAGTGTAACAAAATCAGCATCAAAAAGATCTGAAGACATCATCAAACGGATCACTAGGAGTGGCATGCTCAGTGTAAACTACCTGCTCAGACTTCCGCTTCAGGCTGTTGGGATTCGGCTCTATCTGGGCAGGGATGGCGGCCTTCCCTCTCACGATGTCCCGCATCTCCTGGCAGAACTTGTGCATCTCCCGTCTGAAAGTAGCCTGCTGGTCCGTGAGGAGGCGGGCTATGTCGTCCATGGCGGGGCTCTCGTATGGTGGACCATGAGAGCCCGACGGGTAGCCTCTCTGGTAATGAGGCTGCTGGAACTGGTGTTGTTGCTGCTGAGAGGGGTAGGTAGGAGGGTGCTACTGCTGGTGTGGCTGATGAGGCTGCTCTCGCCTCCAAGTCTGTCCCTGCTGATAGGGACGAGGAACGAAGGATGACTGCTGCTGTGACTGGTAAACTGGAGGCTGCTGCTGCTGGTGATCCCTCTGCTGGCTGTACTGGCCTCCTTGGCCATATGGCTGCTGCTGGGGCTGGGTACCTCCACTCCCCCACCTGAATCCGAGATGGTCTCGTCGGATCCCAGGCTGAGGACGGTCATACCAAATCCCGTTGACATCCATCAACGGCTCTGCATCGTACTGGGCTGGCGGGAGTACTGCCAGAGGCTGATCCGGCTGGTATACCATCTGCATGTCTGGAGATGGTGGTGACTGGTAGGAGGGTTGCTGCTGGTACGACTCTGCCTGTACAAGGTGAACCTGTCTAGGCTGCTGGTGTGAGCTGGAGCGCTGTAACGAGCTATTGCTGCCGCCGGTATCGCCTCGCGATTGAAGACGGGGCTGTGGAGCCGTATGTGACTCCTGGAGACACATGAGCTGGGTCTTCATGTCGCTCAGAGTCTGTGCCATCTGCTCCATCTGAGTGATGCTCTGGCACTACTTCTTCTCTATCAGCTCCACCCGATCCAACTTCTCGCTAATGATGCCCATGTCCGCATCTGTGGACTCTACATGTGCTGCTGCTACTGCGGACGAACTGGAAGGACCGACGTCGACCCGTGCTATCCTCTGGTACTGCACAGGTCCTGGCTGCTGGGGTCTGCCCTGAGTGTACAACCTGGTCTGGGACATCACCATGTAGTTCTCGGCCATCTCCTCGTAGATGGCCCAGACCTGGTCGTGATCCTTGGCGAAGTAAGACCCGCCACAAGAAGCATTCACCAAGCCCTGGAGCTCTGGTGTCAGCCCGTTGAAGAAGCTCTGCACAAGGTTGGGCTTCGAAATATCATGGTGCAGGCATCGGTCAGTCAGCTCATGAAACCTCTCCCATGCCTCATGGAATTGCTCGTTGGGGAGCATGGAGAAGTTGCTGATGAGGGCTCTCGCTGCATTGGTCCGCCCGAATGGATAGTACTTGTTCATGTACTCGGTGCGGAGCTGCTCCCAGGTGTAAACGAACTTCCCCAAGTGCTTCAGCCAGGTGGCTGCTCTGTCTGCCAAGGAAAAGGGGAAGGCAATCATCCTGATAGTATCCTGGTCCACCTGACGATCGTGGACAGTACTGCAAATCATCTCAAACTCCTGCAGGTGGAGATGAGGCTCCTCCGTGGCCAAACCGTGGAATCGGGGAAGAAGCTGCAAGGTGTTCGGGGGGAACTTGAAGTCCCCCACGATCGCTGGAAGTACCACCCAGCGGTGTGTCAAGGTCGACCCGGGATTGTGGTTCTCCCGCATCGATCTAAGTGGTGGTGGTGCTCCTCCTCCTCCTGCTATTGCTGCTGCTGCTGCGGCTGCTGCCGCATCGTCGGGTCCTCCTCCGCGGTTGGCTCTCATCTGCTCAAGCTCTCTCCTCATGTCCATCATGAATGCTCCCTGATCCCTCAACTGTTGCTGCACTGACTCGAGGGAGGTGATCAGGGTGGAGTTGATCGGACCCTGGTCCAGAACGAAATGCTGCTCTCCCTGTGGACCTCTGGTGCGATCATCAGAACTGCCGGCCATCGTCTCTGAAAAACCAAAATAACCGAACTCAGGTGCCGATAAATCATCTGGCTATCTCTCCTCTGGCACTGGTATCTCTGAGTTAGAAGAAGAAGGGTGGTCGAGGGGGAACAGGGTGGAGACATACTCGGGTTCGGAGAGCGGGTCTGAGCTCCCACGAACCGACCTAGATGAATGGTCAGGAGTGCTAAAAAGCGGTGCAGGCAGAGGCTGCCTAAGAGACCTCCTGCCCATCATCGTGATCTGGCGAGTAAGGCGGATGAGATCTGGAAAAACTATGATCAAAAGCAAACCCCCAGTTCACCAACGCAACGCGAGCTGAAGACCGTAAAGGCTCAGTCAAATTATCTTGTCAATTTTTATTTTGGTGAACAATCAAAATATCAGAGCGATTACGTGACCTGCTGGGATACCCGATACTCTCTCAACCGACTGTCCCGCACAAAAGAGTCAGTAATCAGTCGAGATGAGCACCAGAGGGCTTTACCTAGTGTACGGGTCACTCTCTCGCACAATCAAACCAAACAATGAGGGGGTTGCTCTCCCCAAGACAGATTTTTAGGTGAGGTGTCTTTTAGGGTCGATAGTTTTAGCAGTCCCAATTTTATGGTTTTTCTTTTTTTTAGAATTTTTTAATACAAACAAAAGGCCTAACGAATTTTTCGGTTCTCCTAGTTATTAAGTCCAAAATAGGGGAAGAAGACGAAAAAGCCGATGCGCGAGAAATCAATGATGCATGCAGAGATAGAAATGCGTACCTGACTCCAGCAGTCTACATGCAAGATTATCCATGCAGAATTTAAAGATAGAAATAAAACTACCTAAATGGTCTAAACAGCAGTGCTACTCGAAAGAACGGCTAGCCGACCACCAACCTCAATCCAAAGAGTCCGGTCTAGACCCACCCCTCCTCTTCTCGACAGGTCGAGTTCAGGAGTAGCGCTTGACGGGGCGGGCTCGTGGCGCGTAGGCTCGGAGGTGATGGGACGGCTATTTTATTATTTTTTTATTATAGGTCCAATTACCGCACTATAGGAACATGCAATTATATTAGGATGTTTGGATCCTATGAATTACGTCACAATCAAGCAGAAAATCCTACGGCTAGGGGCTCAAAAATCCACGTGAAACCGGAAAAAGCAGTAAGGGAAAACCGCATAAAAACCGCGAAAAACTTAAACTAGTCTAAAGGGCCCCCCCGAGCACACCGGTGCTCGGCGAAACAGACCCGAGAGTCCAACTGTCTCTGAGTGTACCTGTATTATTACAATAGTACAAATATTGCGGAAATAAAACCCAATCTAAAGTATGCTACTCCGCGGCTATCCCGCGACTCCCACACTCCTGCTCGCTCCTCGCGCTCTCCTGCGGCTCTGTGAAGAAGAGAGCCGCCTCCGGTTCTCGCGGTTGCTCGGCTTCCGAAGAAAGTCGCCTTGGTCCTCGGGCCCTCGCAAGAAAACAAACAGAACGTCAGACCAGATTATTTAAACAATTATGCAATTAAATGATCTATACAAAATATGCACAAAAAACTGCGGAAAAGAAAACCGCGGGAAAAATTGAAAACCGACTACTAAGCCGTGCTCCCCGACAACGGCGCCATTCTGATGACCGACTCCTGACCACTAGGGTATAAGGTGCTAAATGGTCATTGCGACCCAAGCAATCAGGCTCGATCAATCAAGAAAAATAGACCACCAATATAAAAATCAACTCGAAAATCAATAGCGGTCTTGCTATTTTATTATCCTAGTATAGCGACCAGGGTCGAATACAAGGAGCACGTAATGGCCTCGCGGCCTACGAAGTAGTCAAAAAGAATGGATAAAATATAAGACAAGTGTTTTTGGTGGTTTTTAATTCTTTTTATATTTTTTTGGATTTTTAGAGATTTAAGAAAATAAAGAAAACTAATAAGCAAGGCAATTCAACAATTTATTTAATGCATCAAAAATCAATCAAAAATTCTAATAAAAATATTTTTGTGTGTTTTATGTTTTTTACTGTTTTTGGTGAATTTTTGGGATTTTTCTGATTTTTATTTTTTTTTCAAAAAATCAAACAGTGCAAGAAAATAAAGGGACTGTCCAGCCGAGCTTAAGGGACCTAAATAAAATATCTAGAAATTCCCTATAACCTGGAGGTAATATTCCTGTATAGAGAAAGAAACAAGGAAAATTTGAGCACCTTAATTATTATTTTTGGATTTTTAGATTAATTATTAGAATTTTTATGAGTTTTCAGGTGTTTTTCAATTTTTATGAGTATTAAATGATGAAAAATAGCCAAAGTTGGCTAGAAAATCAAGCACAACAAACTAATCAGTAGCTAATTTTTTTGTAATTTTTAGATCAGTTTTAATATTTTTTTTGATTTTCAAAGTTAAACAGTAAAGAAAAAACGTGTTTTTGAATTTGTAAAAATATCAAATCAACATAAAAATGTCTCCAAAAATCCCAGAAATTTTTATACAATGGCAGGAGCCATGTATCCAATTTTCATTGGATTTGGAATATGTTTGCTATTTTATTCAAAAATAAGAAGAAGGTATTGTGCACATGGACCTAAGTGCAAATACCAAGAGTCCTGAGGAGTCCGGTGCGAAATTCCCAGGTAAACACGCGCGTCGCGCGTGCCTGGGGCACTCAGGGACCTAAATGTAAGGAAAACAAGTTCCGAGGGCTATTTGGTAACATGTACCAAAAGCCCAAGGGCTTGCCTGCAAAATACCAAATAAAAAGTGCACATGCACAATTACTCTACGCACAGGGGTATAAAAGCAATATTCCAAAACTATTCATTCATTCCATAACATCTCAGAACTACAAGGTATAAAATGCAAATATCCCAGAAACCCACGTGTCGAAGCACGTGCTACACCATACACAGGGGCATAAAAGCAAAGAAAGTAAAGTGCGGGGTCCACAATGCAAATGTACCAAAACTAAATAACTACACTATGTATTTACAGGATTAAATGCTAAATAAGATAAAAAGAAGGGCCTAAGGGTAAATTACCCTTTATTAATGGAGGCGCTGGATGGATGCCACGTGGTAGATGGACGGTCCGGATCAGATGGCTCTCCAAAACTAGGCTCCTCGGGCGAATCCGACGGTCTGGGCCTCGCCACGTGTGGATCTGACGGTGGGGATGCGTCGCGGCTACACCTCGGCCATCGGACGGCTGGGATCAATCCTCCACTGATCTGACGCTATCTGCAGCTCCGCGAATGAATGGTCATGATCTGATCTGGAGCTCTGAGGCTGATCGGACGGTCGGGGAAGATGCTGGAAGAACAGTTGGCCAGCGAGCTTCGCCGGCCCGACACACTCGCTGAGATCCTCCCCTGCTGCTCCTGAAGATCGGAAAAGCTCCGCGATGAAGCTCCGCAGCTGATGGTGCCCTTCGATGACCCAACCGAGCTCTGGAGAGCTCCGGCGAGGTCGGCGGAGGTGGAGCTACTGGACCTGAGTCAAAGGACCTCAGATGGCCCTCGATGTACCTGCAAAATGGGTCCAGAAGACTCGCTGGTCGAGGGCAAACTGCCTCGACCTGGTTAGGCGAGGTGAAGGTGGTCGGGGGTTCGATATGGGCGAGCTCCGGCGAGGGTGTGGACGGAGGAGCTCGAACCCCAGCTCCTGTGCGAGCTGGGTTGAGTGGATGGGTGCAGAACGTGCGCCGGAGGAAAGCGGAGGCGAAGGTGGATTCCGAGGATCGAACGGAACGATGAGGTGGTCGGAATCGAAGGAAGGCGACGGCGGCGCGAATTGTGGCTAATCGAAAATTAAAGAAAAATAAAGGGAGGTGGGTCTACCTGGGTGGACGAAGCGACTGTGGGCGAGCTTGCGTAGCTCCAGCTCCTTGCCTCAAGGAGCGTCGGTCTCCGAGGCTCGAGCTCCGGCTCTGGGCGGAGCACGGCGGTGTATCTCGCCGGATCAGTGGGCCACTGCCCCTCTCCTCGCTGCGACAGCACCTGGAGCGAGCTGTCACTCTCACTCACGCACTGGAGGTCACTGGGGTTGGAGCGAATGAGCCAAAGATAGAGAAATCGTGCGGCGGAGCTGGGTATTTAAGTGGCTAGGGGTCCGGTTAAATGGGAGTCGGGTGCGAACGTCGAGGCACGGACCCCTAAGATCCACCCCGGGCGATGGTCTCGGATCTGCAAAGAAGGATTAGGACCCGGGATTTAGGGAGATGGCGAGCGGATCGAGCGCGGAAAAAGAGGAGAAGTCCGGTCGGGCGCGAGGTCCGCTGGAAAAGAAGGTCCGCGGAGGGAGTTGACCGGAGGTCAACATCTCCGTGGACCAATGAGAAGCTGCCACGTATAAAAGATTTGAAAATCAATTATAAATAGTAAATGGCAGAATTATTAAAAAGTCAAAACATGAAATATTTTTGTTTTAATGTTTTCTATTTTCTAGTGATTTTTAATTAATTTTTCAAAATAAAAATAGTGTATTTACATAGTAGGTCTATATATAGGTATATATACAGTATATAGATTTTTAATTTTGATTTTTAATTTGTTATTTTTATACAATTTTATTCCCATTTTATATTTTATTTATTGATATCATAAAATTATGAATAAAAAGATATTTTTATTATTTATATACATAGGTGAAATAAATAGATATGTACATATATATACATGGTATATTTACAAAGTATTTTTGGATTTTTAATTTTTGTTATTTTTATTTTGTTTTTGTTTGAATTGTTTTTATTTTATTTATTTACGCCATATCATATAGAATATTTAAAAAATTTTGGAAATTAATTTTATTTATTTATAAAGCTAAATAATAGGGATGAGTGGACTATATACAAGGTGACTATGTACATGAGTGATGTTTTTGTTTTAATTTTTCTATTTTTATCTTGTTTTTATATTTCAATATATACAAATATTTACAAATCTATTTTTGTGAGGAAAATATTTTTATTTTATTTACATAAATATCTACACACATGAGTCCCTATCTCCCTCTACTTTGGTTTTTATGCGGTCAGGCCCATACTGAGCCCTCCCTTGGGTTAGGTTGCTCAATATTTATTCTAAAAATTTCTCTCTTTTTCTTTTTACTCTTTATTCTTTTATTTTTGCACAAAAACATGCTAATTATTAAACTTTATACAATGCATGCTTTTGATAATTATTTGTATTTACATGAATATACATGCATTTGCAAAGGTTTTTGTAGCTAAAATATAAGAATAAAGAGTGATGAATGGGTATTCATCAAGTACCTCGAGATCTGGCGGCTGAGGGGAGCGGAGAAAGACCAAGTGACGGCAGATCTCCTCGATAGAGGCGATCGGATGCCGATGGAGATCGCCTGTGCAGATCGTCGTTGTTAGACATCGGAGACAGGGGATCGCCGATGAGATCGGCCTCGAGAATGCGTCCCGAGTAGGAGATCAAGAATGGGGAGGTGAGAGGTCGAGAATGCGGAGAGGGGTTATAAGAACGGCCAACGGGAGGGGTGGAGAACAGGGTTTTGGAAAGAAGTGAATGGGGTTTAGGGTTTCTCAAACAAAAAGGAGGGGGTTGTACATTTGTTGTCCAAGGACATATGGACACAATTTGTCTGTGACCCCTATTTCCGTCGTCTTAGCACTGTCGTTATAGATCATGTCTGTTGTAGTTCTGGTCTCCTTCTTTTGATAGTACATGTGAACATTTAATAGTGTAAGGTCTTAAAATGTGTAAAGTGTAGAAATTACCATTGAACTTAATAATTATATAGGTTGTGCTGCTATTATAATATGTTAATGTTTTAATTGGTCGTATAGTGTTCAAGATTTTGGATTACAAAGAACTAAGGTATCATGCATTATTTATACAACTACATCAATTTTTTTCTAATACCACAATTCAGTTCATGTGTCTTTGTCCTAGCCTGTATATTTTATGGTTGGTAATGCACATTATTTAACTCTATTTATGGGTTTATACAATCAAATGATGGAATGAGAATTCTATCTTATTTTACATGGTATACATGTGAATATGAATTGATGTTCGCAATGCAAGTATCAGTCATGTTATAGTGATGAAACATGGTTTCATCAATGGGGAGCATACTTCACCTACATTGGTGGCTTCTGGAAGTGTCTCCTTTGTCTGCTCTTCAACAAAAGGGTGTTAAAATACTCTAACCCTCAACTCTTCTTTATACAAATATATATATTGAGAATAATGGAAAAGGGCACATACGCATTTCATAAACACCTTGATAACTACATAAAGAGTGGGGCTTGGGATCGAGAGAGGTCTGAGAAGAAGATGCAATCTTTGATGGTCTATGTATTAAGAAGATATTGTTTGGATCTTTATTTAACAAATCAGACTCACATATTAATCAACCTCAAAAATTATATGGGGCTTTTTACTCCTTACAACACTTAAGAAAACATGATTTACATATTAATATAAAGTTATGGCAAATCTTCATGTTAAAATAAAAGTTACTTGTTAATATTTACATTTGACTTATCCATATTTGTATGCTAAATACAACAACTTTGAGATAAAGTTTATTTTATAAAATTAATAAAATATGACATGTATGCGTATTTATACTACGATAAAAATATAACATAGTTTTCATTATTAAAAATATTTGTCATCATTCTTTCATACAAATGAAATCATAAATATCTGATGTGCTAACATACACCACGTTTGATTAAAAGTTCAAATCCAAAAATAATCAAGAAAATTGGGGGGGTGTGTGTGTGGAAATAAAAATCTAGTAAAATTTGAGGTCAAAAATAATATTTTTTGTGCTAACATACATAAGATATTTAATTCTTATTTGTATGCTAACATTAACCGATTTTTAAGTGGAAGTTAAATGTAAAAAAATAAATAAAATATGATATATATATATATATGTATGTATGTATTACAATCAAAATATAGTAAATTATTATGTTAAAATTGATGTTTTGTCTACTACCATGTATTTGATATTCATCCATTTTAGAATGCTTACATAGACTAATCTAACTAACGTTGATTTTCAATAAAATTTCAAATCTTCGACACACTAAACAAAATGTGAAATATTAATTTAAATAAAATATAATAAACTTCCATGTTAAACTTTATTTTTATTTCTTAACATAGATACAGAAGTTTATCCATTTTTGTGATTATATACATTAGTTTTGAGAGAAAAATAAATAAATAATGTGACAAATTTACATCCATATATTATGATAAATAATAACAAAGTTCGATACTAATATTTTTCTTTATATGTTGACATACATAAAAAAAATCTTCCTTATATGGTGGGCTAGCATACACTAATTTTGAGTAAATGTCAAAATCCATAAAAACTCAAGCAACTACAAAATATATAAAGATAAATATATAATAAAGTTTGTTGTTAAAAATAATATCGTACTAACATATACATTTGATTTCATACATATTTGTGTCCTAACATATATAGATGATTTCGTCTATATTTGTGTGCTAGCATTTCATCCATCTATTTTAAATCACACAGCTGAAATAAATGGCCTATTAGTTACATTAATTGTATGATGAGAAATCTATTTTGCTAAATTTGTCATTCTAAAAATAAAATGTGACAACACACGACGTTATTCGAATGGGTGGTGGTAGCGATGACTCTCTCTCATGGTTGTGGGGACAACGATAGGTGTAGCATGGACATCTAGAGATGGTGCCCACAACGAGGAGTGCGACCCCACCCCCCAACGACGGTGTGTGGCCAGGAGAATTGTGGCTCCCCTTTCCTCGCTCACTCTCACTCTCTCTCTCTCTCTATATATATATATATAGAGAGAGAGAAGTGATCCTATGAGAGCCAAAATTTGTGAGAGCATGAGAGCATGCATTCTGGACCACATGATCCAACCAGGAGAGAGAAGAGGATCATGTGGTCCACAATGCATGCTCTCATGCTCTCACATTTTTTTTCTCTCATAGGATCACTCATATACATACATACATACATACATACATACATACATATATGGGGCAATGCTCAACAAAGGGGAGCTTGACCCCCCCTCCCGACGGCAATGCATGATGAGGAGGAGCACAACTCCTCATTTCTCTCCCGACAAGGACGCGTTTAGGTTTGTCGAGATTTTTTGTTTGTGAGTTGTATATTCTTCCATTTTGTGATTAGAGATTTTTTTTCTTTTGGATTTCCCAACAATGCACAGGGACGGTGATGGAGGTGTGGGTGGCAGTCATGATGAGGGCAAATGGGAGATGTAGTTTGAATGAGAGCATACTTAATACATTTTTTACAAAAAATAAATTGTATGTTATAAATTTCAAATCATTTTTACATATCTCAATTACTATTTGCAATCTCAATTTTTTTTACATTTTATCAATTTCTAATCATTTACTTTTTGTTGCAAATCTGCAGTCGAATATTATAAAGTGATCATATATTTTTATAAAGGAATGCAGAAAAATTATAAAGGAATATAGATAATTTCAAATATCCATTCATTGTTACACAAGAAGACTTATAAAGGAAGAACGAAATTTATAAAGACACTCGAAGATATTATAAATACTTACGATAAATTTCAAAAGACAATACAAAATTTATAAATAAAATACCAATTTACAAAAAAACTAATGAATGGGAATGTAAGAAAATGTATGGTTTGAACATTCAAAATTAAATCTAAATTCTACATAATCCATTCGTGTATACAAATATCTTCATTAAATTACATTTGTTGAGAACGTATTTGAAAACTGATAAATTAAGAATTAATGAAAATTCTAAATCAAAATGAACCTTAAATGGTAATTGATCCAATAAATCTCATTGACGATCCACCACAAAAGCGGTGCAACCCAATCTCATTTTACATGTATTATATATATGGAAAAAATAAGACTGCCCTCGTGCTATTTTTCCGCATTTTTTTATTTTTTAAACATATATCATTATATATTCATCAATATATCCCTCCAAGTGACACTCAAATTTCAACAGTAATGAAGACTCCTATGCCCTCCATCTAGAACAGGTAATTTTAATAGTCTAAACATTGTTGTAATTGGCATGTTTTAGATGGAGGGCATAGGGGTCTCTATTTCTGACGAAACTCAAATGGCATATTGGAGGGATGTGTGTGTGTGTGTGTGGGTGGGTGTGATGATATTTTTAGAAAAAATAAAAAAATTGTGGGAAAATGGCATGGAGGTAGCCCCATCAAACTCAATATATATAGAGAGGGATGATCCTATGATAGACAAAAGCTTTGAGAGCATGAGAGAAATGATTCTGGACTGCTAGATTCTGTCATCTCTCTCCATATTGATAGCAACAGGAGAGAGAAGAGCAGAATCTAGTGGTCCTGATTCAATGCTCTCATGCTCGCAGTTTTTGGCTCTCAGATGATCAGCTATAGGAAAAAAAGAGTATGCTCCCTAGACGTAGCCAGCTTACATGCTTCCACCCTTTTTACCTCATATTTTTTATTTTTTCTGAAAAAAAAATGTATTGGAACTTAGGTCATAATATGTCACCCTGGTGTCATTCAAAATTTTACTTAATTCGAGACTTCATCATCTCCATCAAGGTTGTCAAATTTTAACAATTTCAAAATTGATGAAATTGACCCCCTTCAGATTGAGGGCATAGGAGTCTCTGCTTCAGATGAAATTTGAACGACATGTTAGGGGGATATAGTGATGAATATACATATTTTTATTTTGCAAAAATATAAAAAAAATGAGGGAGAAATAGGAGTGGGAGCAGCCCCTTGGCTATACCCGGGATGCATCCCCATTTAACCCAAATATTAGGGTTATATGAGGCTGCCTCCATCCCATTTTCGCAAATTTTTTTTATTTTTGTGAAAAATATACCATGTATATTCATATATATATATATATGTATATATATATATCCCTCCGGTATGTCATTCAAATTTTGTTAGAAACGGAAACTCCTATGCCCTCTATCTAGAACATGTCGATTGCAGCAATGTATAGACCGTTGAAATTACTTGTTCTAGATGGAGGACATAGGAGTCTATGTTTCTGATGAAATTCGAATGACATATTGTAGGGATATATAGATGAATATTCATGGTGATATTTTTCAAAAAAATCAAAAATTTCACGGGAAAATGGGGCAGGGGTAACCCAATTTTTTCCATATATATATATATATATATATATATCTTTGTGTATGCGTATTTGGTGTTCTAAAATAAAAATTGTAAGCAAATGTTCAATCGTAGAAAGGTCAATAAAATGTAATATATATTATAATAAAATATAGAAAAAACTTTCATGTAAAAATTAATATTTTGTGTTCTTTCAATTCCTAAAGAAATCAAGAAAATCCCATAGGAACCTATCCTGATTTTTCTTTTGATGGGCCCATAATTAAAATCTTACTTTATGAAGGTTTATTCGAATATGAAATCGGAAATACAACATCCTGCTTTTTTACTCTTCGAGACATTTCGAAATCGAGAAATCTCGACCGTAGCATGTGTCATCATAGAGAAGATAACCGTTTTGGATTTGTGAGTGAGGTCGTTCATCTCACAGATGTTTTAGCTCCATGGTTGCCAATTCTCTAGGTCTAAACTCAGGTAATAGTGAAGCTTGAACCTGGATGTGAGAACATTGGATATGCATTGACAGATGAGAGAGTACAGGACGATCAGAATTAGGATGCGATGAGGGGCATATGAGACATAGACGGCTTACACACACATATACATATTTAAACACATATGTATGTATTTTACAGCGAAAAGATAATAAAGTTTCATGTTAACTATAAATAGAGTATTACATATGTGCGATAGAAATATAGTAAGAATTCAAGTTAAAATTAAGTTTTTAGATTCTAACATACTTATAATATCTCATTCATATTTGTATGTAATGGTTGTTAGGCTTGTAAGCCCTTGGTGACCTAGTAATGTAAGCAGTTCACTATTTTAATCACCTGATATAGCCAACAAGGTTGAATACAAGGAGCACAATTGAAAAACTCAATAGCCAAATTTCAAAGATAAAATGATTTTTAGTGATTTTTTATTTTATTAAATTTTTAAATTTTAATAAAACAAACACACAAAAAATGAGAGAAAACGATCACAACACTCTTTTTTGGATTTTAAAATGACCAAAATTCTCTGAAAATAAAAATAAAAATATTTTTGGGTTTTTTGGGTTTTAAAGTAATTTTGTTAATTTTTCTAAATTTTTCAAATATTTTTATGATTTTATAAAAATCAAACAGTGCTCAAAATTCAAAGCAATGCACGACCATGACTAAATTGCAAATTAAAAATATTTCAAATGCCCCAAGGTCCTAGATAGCAATTTTATGATAAACTACAAATAAAAACCTACAAATAGGAACCTAAAACACAATTTTTTATTTTTATTTGACTTTTATAAGTTTTAGTTCTTTTGAGATTTTAAGGGTTTTTATAGTGAATTTTCAAACAAAATTAGTATTGAAATTAAAACACAATAAAAGGCACACAAAGGAGCTTTAGAGGAATTTCTGAACCAATTTTCGAATTTTTATAAATTTTCTAAGGAAAATGTGGCTATTTTTGGTGGTTTTTGAATTTTCAGAAATAGATTACACAAACAAATTAATCCAAGAAAATCATAATAAAAACTACACACTAGTAGGAGCTAACAGTAATTTTTGGCAATTTTAAGAATTAATTTTGTAACTATTAAGTTCAATAAATGAGATTGATGAATACTCATTCATCACTCTTTATTCTTTTATTTTAGCTATTTATCTTGTCAAAATACCATGTATATAGTTGTAAATACAATAAGTTACCAAAAGGCATGCATTTGTTAATATTCAATAATTAGCATGCATTCGTGTAAAAATAAAAGAATAAAGAAATAAAAAAATAAGGAAATATTTAGAATAAATATTGAGTGACCTGAACCCAAGAGAGGGCCCAACACGGGCCTGATCGCCAAATAAAACAAGTAGAGAGAGATAGGACCATTCAACCTTGTGTACACTCCTTCTCTTTGTATATATTTTATTTTTACAAAAATAAAAATAAAAATGTGTCTCTATTATATTGTATATATTTCTAAAAATAAAATAAAAATCAGAAAAATAAAATTAAAATAAAAATGAAATAAATTCTCTCTCTCCACATTGTACATACCTTATATATATGTATCTATCACTACCATTGTAAATATCAACAAAAATTTATTTTATACTTCAAATTTTACATTTTAAATAAATAAAATATGAAATTGGAGTATTTTGTACAAAAATAAACAAAATAAGAATTAAAACAAAAATAAATAAGTATTTTATATATGCACATAATATAATATAATGTATATACCTTAATTTATTTTTCAAAAAAATATATAAAAATCATTAAAAATATTTTGAAATTAAATAAAAATTTTTCATGTTAAAAATATTTTTAAATAAAATCATTTTTGATTTTTAATTTAATTTACAAATAATTTTGACCATGTATTTTTGAGATTGGTCCACGGGGGATCGTTGACCCCCGGTCAACTCCCCTGCCCGGGTCCCCTTTTCGCAGATCCTGCTCATCGGCTCGATTTCTCCAATATCTCTGGAGCGGATCCAACCACCATTTTCCCCGATTCCACTGCCCGCCTCTTCCCCTTAGATCAGCCACCCTCGCAGATCCCTAGGGCGAGGCGGATCTTTCTTGGTTCGCGTGCCCGCGCCCGTTCAACCACGTCACCTAGAACTACGTATAAATCCTTCCATTCGTTTCCCAGCTTCGTAGCTCATGCCGCAAGCCCTCATTCTACCCTAGAGAGTTTCCCCTCGGTGATAGCGACCGGAAGCATCCTTTGGTGCCCGGTTTGAGGCGTTGTAGGTGTAGCTCGACGCACGTGGCCGGGCGCCGCCACGTTCGAGCCTCCCCACACGCCGCGGTGTGGTCGAGGCGAAGACCAACATCGTCGCATCCTCCTGGAGCTCAGGATCAATTTCAGATCATCAGGTAGACCTCTCATTCACCCTAGCTCCATTTATCGTCAAACCCTTCATTGGACCTCCGCCGTCTCCGACCTAGTGGTCGGAGCTCCATCGACCACCCTCATCCACTCCGATAGACTCCCCCACTCGTCGGTATCATCCTTCCGCAGTCTAATCACCCCGATCGAGGCTATTTGAGCCAACATTGGGATAGGTTCCCTCCGCTGCCTTCGCCGGAACCTTCCTCTGCCTCCCACCGTCGCTTCCCTTCGTGTTTTATTAAATAATCCTCGCCGGAGCATTCCTCAGCAGCAGCTTCCGTTTGCAGGCCAGAACGTGCGCGATTATCCCCCAGCTCGCCTCTCATCCACCTTGCCGGAGCTATCCCAGGTCGTATCCCCCTCCTCGGAGATCTGACCGACGGATGCTCCATCCGCCACCACCACCCGACGCGGAGGAGCATCGCGAGTCGAGCCCTCCTCCTGATCATCCATCAGCTGCTTGGAGCACCCCCAGTTAGGGATGCAAACGGATACGGATAAATCGGTATCCGATCTACCACTATATCCGTTTTATACAGATTTTGACATCCGTATCCGTATCCGTTTTAAAATGGATATGGATATGTATATCATTTTGATATCCGCAAACATCCGTATCCGTATCCGTATATCCGTTTTTGTATGTAAATATAGTCATAGATTTAATTTTAACCCTATATAACATACTTATCTACCTCCTTTTACCACATTTGTTTAATTTTTATGATGCAAACACATTTAGTAAATTAATATCATGTGTTTTCCATCCAATTCTTATATATTTAAGTCGATTTTATAGAGTATTTCTAGCATTACTCGTGTGCAATCAATATCTTTTTACATCCATATCCATTTTTTAAGGATATGGTAAGATAATTTTAATATCCGTCAATATCCGTATCTGCATCCGTATTCATATTGAAAAACGGATAAGGATATGGTAATACCTATATCCGTATCTGTATCCGACCGTTTCCATCCCTACCCCCAGTCCTCCGGTGAACTTCGCCAGGGAGGAGTTCCTCTAGCCGCCTTCTCTACCGTCGGATCTCACCTCCGTCCCAGTTGCATCTGGACTGTCCAGCACCTGCTCGTATCAGGCCGTTGGATCTGATATCTAACGGCCACATACACCCCACGTTTGTGATCCTGTCAGAGCTATCGGATGCGCCAGCCGTCAGCATTATCATCGTACGTCGTCCGCCATTCACCGCCCACCACCTGTCACTCACGTGACTGGCACGCTTAGGCTGGGTAATTTGTGCCCTCTTCCCTGTAGTTTCTTCGTGTTCTTACTTAGTTTGTAAAATAAATATAGCATCGTGGACTTTTGCACCATAGCCCATGTAGTTTTTGATATTTGCCATTTAGTCCTGTTTGTATGGATGCATGTGCATCGTCACATGTCTTTCTGTGACATTTGCATCTCTTCTCCTAAGTTTATGGATGTTATGTTTTGATAAAATATTTTCTATATTTGCATCCATTCCCCTGTGAGTGTTGGTATCGGACATGTGCTAAATTTCTTGTGAAAATTACAGTAGGTCCCTTGGACTTATCAAGTGTGTTACGTTTTAGCCCTTGAAACTTATTTTTCTCCCGATTTAGTCCCTGTGTGTTGTATGGTTTTGATTGGTTGAAATAAATATCAAATCTCATCTAACCTTCATGAAATTTGGATACATGGCTCCTGCCATGTTGTAAAAATTTCTATGAATTTTTGGGCTTATTTTGTTTTCATTTTCTATTTTTAAAAATTCAAAAACCCAAAAATTTGCTTCTGTTCGGTTTTAAAAATCAACTAAAAATACTAAAAACCCTCTAAAAATCCAAAAATATTATTGTGTCCTTGTTTTTGTATGTTTTTTACTTATGTCCAAGTTTCATTTGATTTGGATTTATAAAAACCCTAAAAATTGAAAGATACTAAAAAACTCATAAAAATCATCAAAAAAT
This sequence comes from Ottelia alismoides, assembly GCA_037367405.1. Taxonomy (NCBI): domain Eukaryota; kingdom Viridiplantae; phylum Streptophyta; class Magnoliopsida; order Alismatales; family Hydrocharitaceae; genus Ottelia; species Ottelia alismoides. The sequence goes on along the minus strand of JAZKJV010006351.1, from coordinate 714,528 downwards.
TTTAAAAAGTCAAAAAATGCAATTTCAGTTTTTGTAGTTAGTATTTTTCTTATAGTTTCTCATAAAATTATTGCTTGAAATAATCATAGTTCACAAGGAAATCGCAAATATTTTAAGTTTGCGGAACAAATGGTTAGCATACAACAAAAGTCTAGGGTCTGATCTGCAAATAGACCAGCCAATTCACGTACATGCTTAATATCCAATGCACAAGGGAATAAATGTAATTTCTAAAAAGACAACATCCATTCATTAATAATAGAAAAGTTCATGGCATGAAATGCAAATAACCCAAAGTACACGTAAGCATACGCGTGCCTCAGACTCGGAGGGACTAAAGTGCAAATATCACAAAGTGCAAGGTCCAAACTGCAAATGTTCTTTATTACAACTTTTATTTTCTAGACTAAAGTAAAATAGATAAACATGCGGGGCAAAATACGAAATATACCATGAGGGACATGTGGTGCATGCGGAGGAGGACATTATCTTATGGTACTGGTCATTCCCTACCATTCATCTAACGGACCAGAGGCTGTCATGGAATGTGCACGTCAGATTGTGTCAGGTGCTCAGATCTAACGGCTCTAAAGCTGCCACTATCGGGTGACTTGGATCAAATTTGGAAAGGACGGAGCTCATCCATTGGCAGAATGAGGGTCTTTAAGAACAAGGCTCCGATGAACTTCAACCAAGCATCGGAGGAGATCCGACGCTCCGATGAAGGGTTGTAGAGGTCCGGCAGTGTCGTGGAGCTATTCCGTGTCGAGCGGGATACTCCGATGAAGGAAGCGATGGTCGAATATGCATGAATGTGAAGGCCCTCATACAGATGATCTGCCTGAGCAGATGAGGGTCCCAAGTGGTCTCTAGAATCTCACGAGTATCTGTAAGGGGTAGAGGAGACTCAGTTCTATGCTCTGGTTCGGGATTATTGCTTGAGAAGTTAAGGGGAAGAGGCGAGAATGGTGTTCGACCTCAGTAGAAGGTAGGGGGAAGGAGATATGGAGCCTATCTTGACCAGATGGTGGAGTCTTATGATGATCAGGTTGCACATGAAGGTATAGGGTGAGTCGAGGGGGGTGATACGAACAGATGGAAGTGGGTGTCGAAGCTCCAGACTCGGTGGTCGGAGCCACGGGAGCTACAGCGGAGCTGAAGTGGATAGATGGGTCAAAGGCGGAAATAGAAGGGATAAAAGTGGACCCTGGAGGTTCAGATGAACTCCTAGCTCCAGGAGAAGGTGGGAAACAAGGTCCTGGCCTCAACCGAGTTGCGGCTGGCTAGGAGGCTACTCACAGTGGTTCTCCAGCCATGAAGTGAGCTTCGATCCTCCAGGCACCTCCAACAAATCCTAAGCTACTCTTCCAACGGTCATCACTTCGATGAAGGTGGCTAAGGGTCTGTGGTGGTGCAAGGGACAAGCTGAGGCATTCTGGAGGAGAGAGAAGATGATTTATAGGTTGTGTAAGGGTCCCAAAAGATCGAAGCATAACACGAAAACCTAGGCATATCCGACTATGCCTAGGGATCCGTGAGGATCATAGATCATAAGGCTTCAATCAGGCACATGAATCAAGGCAGGAGATGGTCGGGTTCGGGTGCAAGAATTCGAAGAAATGACTCCGGCGAGAGGATGTGCGACCCGACCCTGCCTGGAAGAGACCGCTGACTGGTGTTAATGGTCTAATGTAGACCAATAAAAAATTAGACTATACAAAAATAAAATAAAATAGAACTAAATGTAGTAAATGAATTTAAACTAAAAAGTATATAAAATAAAAAAATTAATTATTTTATAAACTATTTTTCTATGATTTTTAATTATTTTTATGAAAAATAAAATAGGGTATATACGATATATAGTATTACAAGTATAATATACCTATATATTTTATTTTATTATTTTTACAAAAATATTTTTATTTTATATTTTATTTATTTACAACATAAATTAAGGAGTATAAAATAATTTTTATTTTATTTTGATGATTTCTATTTTATCTTTATATTATTTCTTGGACTATATAAAAGGAATAAAATAACTTTATTTTATTTAAAGTAAATATGTAAATATATATACAAGTATAGGTGATATGTACAATGCATAGTGGACCCTTATCTTTATCTACTTATTTTATTTTGTGATCAGGTCAAGACTTGGCCTTCTCTTGGATTTTGGGTCACTATGTATTTATCCTAAATACATCGTTCTTTTTCTTTTCTCTTTATTCTTTTATTTTTATAAAATAAATGCTAATTACAAGATATTAACAATGGTATGCAAAATGCTAAGTTATTGAATTTACCAGCATTTATAGGTGTTTTTGCTAAAAAGAAGAGCTAAAATAAAAGAATAAAGAATGAGAATCACATATTCATCAGTTAGACCTAAAAAAGGGATTTATGATTTAGAGTTTATCGTGTCAGTAATAAAATGTGGGAGACGGCTTATAATGAAAATATGGTATTGTATGCGAGAATAGGTACAGTCCCCCCCCCTTTGTTTGTTGTCTTCTCTGTTGTGCTTGGGTCCCATGGAGCTTCGTGTCTCTCTTGCTAGATTGAGTTTCCTCCTTGGTGTAGAGATTGATGCTATGTTCCTAAAGATATAAAAAAAATATTAGCTGATATGTTTGTTAAATGGAAAAAATGGGACTGCTCCTTGCGGGCAGCCAACATGGTTGCCCCGCCCCATTTTTCCACAATTTTTTTGAAAAATTTCATCATATATATTCATCCCTATATCCCTCCTATAGGTCATTCGAATTTCTTCAGAAACAGAGACTCCTACGACCTCCATCTAGACAGTCATTTTTTAACGGTAACAAGATTTTTTAAATCGACACCATCTCGATGGAGGTCGTACGAGTCTTTGTTTCTGATGAAATGTGAATGGCATATAGGAATGATATATAGGTGAATATACATGGTGAAATTTTCAAAAAAATAAAAAAATGCGGGAAAAACGGGAGCGGGGCAGCCATGTTCAAACCTTTGTTAAATCCACATGCAAAATAATTTTAAAATGATTAGATTAAAAGATGTATTTGATATATATATATATATATGAGGATAGGGATTATGCATCCGGGTGCATGTAATTTTACATGCACCCGGCCCTATAACTTCCATGTTTTTTTATTTTTTTTGAAAAATACCGTCATGTATATTCATCTATATATTCCTTCTATAAGTCATTCCAATTTCGTCAGAAACAGAGTCTCCTACGCCCTCCATCTAAAACATGTAATTTTAACTATCTTAGAATTGATGTAATCGACCATTTCTAGATGGAGGGTGTAGGAGTCTCTGTTTCTGACGAAATTGGAATGACATATAGAAGGGATATATAGATGAATATACATAGCGGTATTTTTCAAAAAAATAAAAAAACATGGAAGTTATAGGACCGGGTGCATGTAAAATTACATGCATCCGGGTGCATACTCCCTATCCTCTATGTGTGTGTGTGTTGTCACATGGATGGATTGTATCAAGGTTAGGGATTAAGGTACCTATCAATGATTGCATGAGAATGTAAATTGGTAATGGTTCCCTTCCATCCTTGATGTTGGTTTCACATATTTTTATCACACCCTATGTTTGAACCATAGTAGAATCACATCGTTTCTTGTGCATGGTCGTTTGGTGATTGTTGGTAGTGTGCAAAGTAGGCTATACTCCACATATATTTACATCACTAATCCAAAGTTATAGTACGATAAGGAAAAATAATAATCTCATGGCAGGAAAATGATCTGACCATCCCCATTCGTAAATAATTATATCCATTGAGATAGATGACCCGACCAGTTTTTTTTCTTGTTTAACCGCCATTGCATGTCATAATTGTGGTTCTAAATGATGAAATGCCCATTTAATAATTAAGATAAAATATATTGGCATTAACTTGTTAGCGTATATGGTTGGTATTAAGAATGGTTGGCATTTCATTTTGAATAGTTGGCATTATATAAAAAGAAAAGAAACGTATGATTGAAAGTAGAATGCATTTATGTCACAAGGCATATGCATGACTATAGAGAGTTGAGTACACCTTCCTTGTGTTGTAAACGGATCAACCAAACATATAATAAACAGTAATTACACGGATCCAAATGAACAGAAATAAACGTATCACAGATTAATATCATTAACGTCATATATTTCCAATCCATTATCCGATTACAACACGCAAGCAGGAATCGATTAGAACCAAGTATTTGGTCTAGTGGTTGAGCAGTGGCTCCCACAGTGGATAGACCAAGGTTCAAGTCTCACTGCCCTCACTTTCTACCGGAAAAAAGAAATGGTACTGAAAGAATGACAGGTTAGGGTATGAATCTAAAAAAAAGCAGGAATCGATTAATCACACGGAAAGAAACAACCGGACGAGATCCAGGAAAAGGTAAGCAATAAACAAATTGCGGCAAACAGAGTATAAGAAAGATTAGATCAGAGATCACCGAAGCGTCCATGAATTGGACTGTTCTTATAGAGGATTTCGCCCCCACAATACCGGTGCGAAGGGTACTGGTGATCCGCTCCCAGGATACGATGGTTCACGATCTTCATCCGCGCACACCGACGAGACCGTCCTCGAAAGCACCTTCGAGAACTTGCAGCCGAGAAGAAATCGGGTTGCAGGCGCACGCGAGAGAGAGAGAGAACAAGAGGGAGGCGAGTTTTTCTTGCGAGTGAAGAAAGATGACCTCGGGTAAGGGATATAAAAAGAGGGGCTCGCGTGCCCTAGCACGCGGTGACCCATGGTTTCCGAAAACACCCTCAACGGGCGTGTCCTTTCGGATTCCAAAACCCACGGCTAAATCGAGTCGTTTGGATCGATTTAAATTCCTAATGTGATCGAAATCAAATTAATCTGTCTGATTAATTTAATCGATCAGCCAAATGAAACTCATAGCAAAAGTATTGAGATCCGAATTGACTCTCCCGAGCCCGAGCCCGAGCCCGAGCTCGAGCCGGTTCCAGTGCTGGAGCCGGAGACGGAGCGGAGCGCCCGCGTGCGTGTGTGTGGTCCTCCATTCCTCCTCTCTACTATTGCTACAAGAGCTTGGGTGGGTACTCATATATAAGTCAACCAAAAGTTTAGATCTCCAAGGTATAGTACTAAACTTTAACCCAAACTCATCAATGTTTCAAATTTAGGAATTCATAACTTTTCCTCCAAATCATTTGTTTTCCTAATTGAAATCAAATTAACTCTAATTGTAATTACATAGATTTTCCAACTAAAATGTAAATACAATTTTTAATACAACAATCCCCCTGAATTCACCAATTTGAAAAAGAGATTTAAAAAGATTTAAGAGACTTCTTTCGGCTGTCCACACTTTGTTTTCAGTAAAGGTACCTTCCGGTTTGAACCTCTACTTGAGTTACTTCTTTCTCTTTAACAGGAACGAAGTAAACTATGTCTTGAACTTCAGACCTTAGTGTTAAAGTATACGGTAGAAACAACAAAACGTTGTTCTTGATCCAATCTTCAGGGTTGGTGCTCTTAAAGCCATGCACCATTATCTTGTTTCATGAGTGTGTTTAGGAATGACCCTCTTCCTTTAACCGCGGCCTACAGTAACACTCACATAGGTGGCGTTCTCGAATGATGCACTGATAACATCATGCCCAAAGGCTTGAACCCATTCAGAGCCCACGCTCTTCCTAAACTTGCAGCTTAAACAACACTCAGGCTTACAGGGATAAGACACTCATGCTTACACATTAAGATTTAGAGTGCCAACCAGTCTCCAAACAGCTTGTTATTATCACATTGAACTACTTTCTAGGATCTCCACTCATATAGGTTGGGTTGCCACTGTGGAGGAACTTCCAATGGGTCTCAGTCCCATCCCAAGTCTAGACTTTAGTACTAAAGATCTATCAAGTTCCTTAGTCAACGGATCTGTCGTGTTGTCTTTGGATCCAACAAAATCCACAGCTAACACTTCTCGAGACACCAAATCTCTTAACGTCTTAAGTCTGATTTGTATGTGTCTCCTTGTTTTCAGATTGAACTTTGAACTCTTGATCTTGGCAATTGTGGTCATATTATCACAATGTACCGAGATCGTAGGAAGAGGTTGATCTACCATGGGAATTTCAGATAGAAGTTCCCTTAACCATTCAACCTCAATTCCAGTGGCGTCCAAAGCATACAGCTCGGCCTCAAAAGTGGATCGAGCTAGAATGGTATGCTTCACAGACCTGCAGGAGACTGCACCGCCTCTAAGGGTAAATACGTATCCTGTAACACCATTACTCGCAGACTCCTCTATTTTTCCTATGCAGCTAGCATCACTGTATCCTTCTAGTACAGAAGGATGTCTACCATAATGTAAACTAAGGGAAATAATTCCCTTCAAGTACTTCAGTACTCGATTCAGAACCTCCCAGTGATTACGGTCAGGACAGCTAGTGTATCTACTCAGCTTTGCAACCGTGAATGAAATATTAGGTCCCGTGCAATTTTCAATATACATTAAAATTCCTATCACTTGTGAATACCTTAGTTAGTTACAGGTACTCTACTTTTATTCTTAAATAACGTTTTGGATGAATCAAAAGGATTGCTTACAGCTTTGCAATCTTGATATCCAAATTTCTCAAGTACCTTCTCAAAATAGTGAGATTGAGAAACTACAATCCCATTAACTGACCTTGTCAGTTTGAGACCCAAGATCACATCAGCAACACTCATGTCCTTCATCTTAAACTTGCTATTTAAGAATGCCTTAGTCTGGTTAATAATCCTTATGTGTGATTCAAACAATAATATGTCATCAACATATAGGCACAAGACAATACACTCATTACCTTTCACCTAGGAATAGATACACTTATTGGATTCATAAACCTTAAAGTCACATGATAAAATAGTCTTATCAAATTTTTAATGTCACTGCTTTGATGCTTGTTTCAATCCGTAAAGGGATTTAACAAGCTTGCAAACCTTTTCCCCATTCCCAGGAATCACAAGCCCATTAGGTTGATCCATATAAATCTCTTCCTCAAGATCGCCATGCAAGAAGGCGGTCTTCACATCCATTTGGTGGATGGAGAGATCATATACAGATGCCAATGCTATGAGCATCCGGATTGTGATCATTCTAGTCAAAGGGGAATAGGTATCAAAGTAATCGATACCTTCCTCTTTCCTAAAGACCTTGGCAACTAATCTGGCTTTATACTTTTCAATTGATCCGTCAGGTCTAAGCTTTCTCTTAAACACAGACTTGCACCTAATGGTAGAACATCTTTTGGGTAAATCAACAAACTCCCAAGTTACATTAGCCATAATGGAATCCACCTCAGATTTGATGGCTTCCTTCCATTATTTTACTTCAGATGAAGTCATGGCTTCCTTGTAACTTGGTGGATCACCCTCGATCTGGTAGACAACAAAGTCGTTACCCAGATCCTTGGTTATCCGAGGTCTTTTACTCCTCCTTGGCTCAATCTCTTCAGAAAGATCATTGGGTTCAGGTTGAGTCTCAACCCCCACATTCGTTGTCCTTTCCACTTGATCTGCAATAGATCCTGATTTAGAGGTGCCCTCAATGGTCAGATTCTGAGGAATCTCAGTCTTAAATGGGAAGACATCCTTAAAGAAGGTAGCATCACGGAGTTCAACAATGGTGTTGACTTCTATGCCTGGTATCTCGGAGCGAATTACCAAGAACCTATATGCATAGTTATTTTCTAGGTAACCTAAGAAGACCGCATCAACAGTTTTAGGACGAAGTTTTTTCTCTTGTATTCTGGGACTAAAACCTTAGCGAGACAGCCCCACACTTTGACATATCTTAAACCCGGCTTCCTATTTCTCCAAAGTTCAAAGGGACACTTTTCCATATATCTTGGAGGAACCCTATTCACAATATGGCAAGCCGTATTTAAGGCTTCTCCCCACATATAGGTTGGAAGTGCAGAACTTTCTAAGAGAGCATTGATCATGTCAGTTAAGATTTATTTTTCCGTTCTGCTATCTCATTTGATTGCGGTGAATATGGGGTCGTAACTTCATGAACTATGTCAAACGATTTGCATTGTTCATCAAATAAGCTAGAGGTATATTCACCTCCTCTATATGACCTAAGGCGTTTAAGCACTTTTCTTGTTTCTCAGCCTCATTCTTAAATATAAGAAATTTATCTAAGGATTCATCCTTGATTTTCATTAGATATACATAGCAGTATCTATTGCCATCATCTATAAAGGTGATAAAGTATTTCTTATTGTCTCGGGTCAACACACCATTAAACTCACAAATATCAGTGTGCACTAGATCCAAGATCTCACTATCTCTAGAGACCGACTGAAAAGACTTCATAGGTGTCTTAACTTGCACACAGAATTCACATTTTTGAGTTTTATCAATAATGTGTTTAGGAATCAACTCTAAATTCATCATTATTTTAATTGAATTTAAGTTTACATGTCCCAATCTATCATGTCATAGATCACAATATTCTAGATTTATTCACAACATGAGACACAGAACTGGAACATTCAGAACTCAAAATATTCATTTAATTAATGTTTACTGAATCACATCTAATTCTAAATAACAAATCAAAGTCTGTCAAATAACCTTTTCCATAAAAAATTCCATGTCTCAGAATGACAATTTTATTATATTTAAAGTTTAATTCAAAACCATTTCTAACTAAGACAAAGCTAGATAAAACATTCTTCTTGATGTCAGGAACATGCAACACCATGTGCAACGTCCAGACACGTCCAGAGGAGAACCTCAAGTTAACTTGTCTTGACCCTATCACCTTGGCTGCAGAATCGTTCCCCATCTTAACAGTTCCACCACTGCAGGTCTGATAAGAAGAAAACAAAAACAACCTGGCTATTTTGGGATCGGAGAAAGCAATTCAGATGGCATACCAACATTGTCTAAGCTTTTTGTGTGTATTACACCACCAATTGTAATTGCAATCCCATGAGATAGACGATACCCAAAAACTCCAGAAAATGATGCAGGGATTCTAACACATCCAGTAACATCAATCCCTGCAAATCAAAAGCCACCATTATATAAAAAATACAAAACAAAGACTAGAGATAAATCAAAAGCAACCACTTTTAGCTATCACGCACAAGAAGAGATAAAAAGTAAAGTTGAGATTCAAATTGCAGAAGGCAAGAATCCAATGTATATCAACATCCGACCGGTATAAATCTGTAGATTTTTTAGAATAATTCAAATTAGTAGTTGTTTGCACACGATGTCCACTACAAAAGGTTAGTAGTCATCCAAGAATTCCCTGAAATTTTGTTCGAAAAAGAAGAATGTCCGCCTAAGGTAAAACAGTTCTCACGTTCCAATAAAAGCGATCCCATGGTCAGTAGCGAATTTAATAAATTCATGAGATCTATGCATTTGCAACTAATCAAATAGTCTAACACTTGAATCTTGCACCCATCTGGGTTAAATAGGAATTATAACAGTAAAGCACATGACTTGTGTTGACTAAGACGTTACTGCGGAATTCAAATCTTGTGCAGGATGACGATTCACGTTTGCGCACAACAGTATTTGGAGACACCTTCAACATCTACCGAAGTGAAGCAAATTGATCATTCACTTCTACTTTCCCATTAAGAACCTTGGCCTCCACAGATTTATGTTGTACAGATCAGTGCATGTTCCCTTGATTCACATCCTTTCTGCCAATAGCTGTAGCAAACAAGAGGTTTATGGGCATGAATTGGCATATGTCTAGACAAATGCATTTGCCGGAAATTAAGGCTACTATTACAAGAAGCAATTGGCTATAAAGTCATCTCTTGATCAACCATCAAAGTTACTTGGGGATTATTGGATAGAGTCGACTGTATCAAAGTTACTGAGGAGAAACTTCAGATATCAGCTCCTGAAAGCCCTTTCTTTTGATTTTTTCCTTAATGAGTAATCCACACACGACTCCATGTAACTGTGACACAGAGTATCCTGCTTGCCGCAAATTCTTTGGCACGTGCGCCAACTGAGGAAACTGTAACTCAACTTTAGGGCCGGAGACAATGGATTGTGATTATCCTTGCTCTCCTAGATTTGCAATCCTCCAAAATATTCCCAAACACATAACAATTTGGAGAAAAAATTCTAGAAGTTTTTCATTCAGGACTCTCTATCTGCATTATGCACCTTTTTTATCGTGCATAGTATATTGCGGATGTTAAGGATTCCCTCTATTCTTAAAAACATTATTCTATCCCCCAGAATATATATTTCATTTAGATCCAAATAATATATAGAGAAGAGTCTTACGTTATACTCATCTAATTGAAACATCAATCACCCAACGATCGTTAAATCAAGTTTTAGAATAGTCACATATTGTTTGACAAGGGAAATGGATATGGAGTACCTCGAGATCTGGCGGCTGAGGGGAGCAGAGAAAGACCAAATGACGGCAGATCTCCTCGATGGAGGCGATCGGACGCCGATGGAGATAGCCTGTGCAGATCGTCGTTGTCGGGCATCGGAGACAGGGGATCGCCGATGAGATTGGCTTCGAGAATGCATCCCAAGTAGGAGATCGAGAATGGGGAGGTGAGAGGTCGAGAATGCGGAGAGGGGTTATAAGAACGGCGGACGGGAGGGGTGGAGAACATGGTTTTGGAAAGAAGGGTGAATGGGGTTTAGGGTTTCTCAAACAGAAAGGAGGGGGTTGTACATTTGTTGTCCAAGGACATATGGACGACGATTTGTCTGTGAGCCCTATTTCCGTCGTCTTAGCACTGTCGTCATAGATCATGTCTGTTGTAGTTGTGGTCTCCTTCTTTTGATAGTACATGTGAACTTTTAATAGTGTAAGGTCTTAAAATGAGTAAAGTGTAGAAATTAAACTTAATAATTATATAGGTTGTGTTGCTATTATAATATGTTATTTAATATGTTAATGTTTTAATTGGTCTTATAATGTTCGAGATTTTGGATTACAAAGAACTTAGGTATCATGCATTATTTATACAACTACATCATTTTTCTAATACACAATTCAGTTCATGTGTCTTTGTCCTAGCCTGTATATTCTATGGTTGGTAATGCACATTATTTAACTCTATTTATAGGTTAATACAATAAAATGATGGAATGAGAATTCTATCTTATTTTACATGGTATACATGTGAATATGAATTGATGTTCTCAATGCAAGTATCAATCATGTTATAGTGATGAAACATGGTTTCATCAATGGGGAGCATACTTCACCTACATCGGTGGCTTTCTGGAAGTGTCTCCTTTGCCAGCTGTTCAACAAAAGGGTGCTAAAATACCCTAAGCCTCAACTCTTCTTTATACAAATATAGATTGAGAAGAATGGAAAAGGGCACATACACATTTCATAACCACCTTGATAACTACATAAAGAGTGGGGCTTGGGATCGAGAGAGATCTGAGAAGAAGATGCAATCTTTGATCGTCTAAGTATTAAGCATATATTGCTTGGATCTTTATTTAACAAATCAGACTCAAACACTAATCAACCTCAAAAATTATGTGGGACTTTTTTACTCCTTGCAACACTTAAAAAAACATGATATACATATTAATATAAAGTTATGGCAAATGATCATGTTAAAATAAAAGTTACTTGTTAATATTTACATTTGACTTATCCATATTTGTATGCTAAATACAACAACTTTGAGATGAAGTTTATTAAAAAAATCAATAAAATATGACATGTATGCGTATTTATACTACGATAAAAATATAACATAGTTTTCATTATTAAAAATATTTGTCATCATTCTTTCATACAAATGAAATCATAAAATATTTGATGTGCTAACATACACCACTTTTGATTAAAAGTTCAAATCCAAAAATAATCAAGAAAATTTGGTGTGTGTGGAAATAAAAATCTAGTAAAATTTGAGGTCAAAAATAATAGTTTTTTTGTGCTAACATACATAAGATATTTAATTCTTATTTGTATGCTAACATTAACTGATTTTTAAGTGGAAGTTAAATGTAAAAAATAAATAAAATATGATATATATGTAATACAATTAAAATATAGTAAATTATTATGTTAAAATTGATGTTTTGTCTACTACCATGTATTTGATATTCATCCATTTTAGAATGCTTACCTAGACTAATCTAACTAACGTTGATTTTCAATAAAACTTCAAATCTTCGACACACTAAAAAATGTGAAATATTAATTTAAATAAAATATAATAAACTTCCATGTTCAACTTTATTTTTATTTCTTAACATAGATACGAAACTTTATCATTTTTGTGATTATATACACTAGTTTTGAGAGAAAAATAAATAAATAAATAATGCGACAAATTTACATCCATATATTATAATAAATAAATAACAAAGTTCAATGCTAATATTTTTCTTTATATGCTGACATAAATAAAAAAATTCTTCCTTATATGGTGGGCTAGCATACACTAATTTTGAGTAAATATCAAAATCCATAAAAACTCAAGCAACAACAAAATATATAAAGATAAATATATAATAAAGTCTGTTGTTAAAAATAATATCGTGCAAACATATACATTTGATTTCATCCATATTTGTGTCCTAACATATATAGTTGATTTCATCTATATTTATGTGCTAGTGTTTCATCCATCTATTTTAAATCACGCAGCTGAAATAAATGGCCTATTAGTTACATTAATTGTATGACGAGAAATCTATTTTAGTAAATTTGTCATTCTAAAAATAAAATGCGACAACACACAACGCTATTCGAATGGGTGGTGGTAGAGACGACTCTCTCTCATGGTTGTGGGGACAACGACAGGTGTAGCCTGGACATCTAGAGATGGTGCCCACAACGAGGAGGAGTGTGACCCCACCCCCCAACGACGATGTGTGGCCAGGAGAATTGTGGCTCCCCTTTCCTCGCTCACTCTCACTCACTCTCTCTCTATATATATATATACGTAGAGAGAGAGAAATGATCTTATGAGAGCTAAAATTTGTGAGAGCATGAGAGCATGCATTCTGGGCCACATGATCCAACCAGGAGAGAGAAGACAGGATCATGTGGTCCACAATGCATGCTCTCATGCTCTCACATTTTTTTGCTCTCAAAGGATCACTCATATGTATGTGTGTGTGTGTGTATATATATATATATATATAGAGAGAGAGAGAGGAAAGGAAAGGAAAGCTACATCATGATGTAGCTAACTTTAGCTACATCAGGGGCAATTTTATCCTCTCTTTTTATTTTTTTTCAAAATTTCCACGATGGATTTTCATAACTATATCCTTCTAATATGTCATTCAAATTTCATCAGAAACAGAGACTCATACGCCCTCCATCCAAACAGTTGTTTTTTAACGGTTACAGATTTGATGTATTTTACCTGTTCTGGATGGAGGTCGTAGGAGTCTCTATTTCTGATGAAATTTAAATGACATATTAAAGGGATATAGTTATGAAAATATATCGTGGAAATTTTGAAAAAAATAAAAAAAGAGGACGAAATTGCTCATGGTGTAGCTAAGGTTAGCTACATCATGATGTAGCTTCCCTTTCCTCATATATATATATATATATATATATATATGACAATGCTCAACAAAGGGGAGGTTGACCTCCCCCCCCCTCCCGACGGCAATGCATGATGAGGAGGAGCACAACTCCTCATTTCTCTGCCGATAAGGGCGTGTTTAGGTTTGTCGAGATTTTTTGTTTGTGAGTTTTATGTTCTTCCATTTTGTGATTAGAGATCTTTTTGCTTTTGGATTTCCCAACAATGCATAGGGATGGGGGTTGGGATGGAGGTGACGGTGATGGAGGTGTGGGTGGCAGTCATGATGAGGGCAAATGAGAGGTGTAGTTTGAATGAGAGCATAATTAATACATTTTTTACAAATATTAAATTGTATTTTATAAATTTCAAATGATTTTTACATATCTCAATTACTATTTGCAACCTCAATTTTTTTTTACATTTTATCAATTTCTAACTATTTACTTTTTGTTGCAAATATGCAGTCAAATATTATAAAGTGATCATATATTTTTATAAAGAAACGCAGAAAAATTATAAAGAAATGTAAATAATTTCAAATATCCATTCATTGTTACACAAGAAGACTTACAAAGGAAGAACGAAATTTATAAAGACACTCGAAGAAATTATAAATGCTTATGATAGATTTCAAAAGTCAATACAAAATTTATAAATAAAATACCAATTTACAAAAAAAACCAACGAATGGGAATGTAAGAAAATGTATGGTTTGAATATTCAAAATTAAATCTAAATTCTACATAATCCATTTGTGTTTACAAATATCTTCATTAAATTACATTTGTTGAGAACGTATTTAAAAACTGACAAATTAAGAATTAATGAAAATTCTAAATCAAAATGAACCTTAAATGTAATTGATCCCATAAATCTCGTTGACGATCGACCACAAAAGCGGTGCACACCAATCTCATTTTACATGTACTATATATATGGAAAAAATGAGTCTTCCCTCGTGCTATTTTTCCGCATTTTTTTATTTTTTAAACATATATCCATATTTATTCGTCTATGTATCCCTCCAATGCGACATTCGAATTTCAACAGTAACGGAGACTCCTATGCCCTCCATCTAGAACATGTAATTTTAATAGTCTAAACACTGTTGTAATCGACATGTTTTAGATGAAGGGCATAGGAGTCTCTGTTTCTAATGAAATTCGAATGGCATATTGGAGGGATGTGTGTGTGTGTGTGTGTGTGTGTGTGGTGATATTTTTACAAAAAAATAAAAAAATTGTGGGAAAATGGCATGGAGGCAGCCCCATCAAACTCAATATGTATAGAGAGGGATAATCCTATGATAGACAAAAGCTTTGAGAGCATGAGAGAAATGATTCTGGACTACTAGATTATGTCATCTCTCTCCTTATTGATTGCAGGAGGAGAGAGAAGAGCAGAATCTAGTGGTCATGATTCAATGCTCTCATGCTCTCAGTTTTTGGCTCTCAGATGATCAGCCTTAGGAAAAAAAAGAGTATGCTCCCTAGGCGTAGCCAGCTTACATGCTTCCACCCGTTCTACCTCATATTTTTTTATTTTTCTGAAAAAAACGCATTGGAATTTAGATCATAATATGTCACCCTGGTGTCATTCAAATTTTACTTAATTTGAGACTTCTATCATCTCCATCAAGACTCTAGAATTTTAACGGTTTCAAAATTGATGAAATTGACCCCCTTCAGATTGAGGGCATAGGAGTCTATGTTTCTGATGAAATTTGAACGACATGTTAGGGGATACAGTGATGAATATACATATTTTTATTTTCCAAGAAAATAAAAAAAATGAGGGGGAAATAGAGGTGGGAGCAGCCCCTTGGCTATACCCAGGATGCATCCCCATTTAACCCATATATAGGGTTATATGGTGCTGCCTCCACCCCATATTCGCAATTTTTTGTGAAAAATATACCATGTATATTCATCTATATATCCCTCCAATATGTCATTCAAATTTTGTTAGAAACGGAGACTCCTAGGCCCTCCATATAGAACATGTCGATTGCAGCAATGTTTAGACCGTTGAAATTACTTGTTCTAGATGGAGGACATATGAGTCTATGCTTTTGATGAAATTTGAATGACATATTGTAGGGATATATAGATGAATATTCATGGTAATATTTTTCAAAAAAATAAAAAAATTTTATAAGAAAATGGGGCAGGGGTAACCCAATTTTTTCCATATATATATATATATATATATATATATATATATGTGTATGTGAGAGATTTCATTCATATTTGGTGTTCTATTATAAAATTTGTAAGTAAACGTTCAATCGTAGAAAAATCAATAAAATGTAATATATATTATAATAAAATATAAAAAACATTCATGTAAAAAAATAATATTTTGTGTTCTAATATATATATAGAAAATAAACAAATTTTAATTACAAAAGTTCAATTCCTAAAGAAATCAAGAAAATCTCAACTCTCACGTCCAATTTCAAAGGGGTGGACCCCATAGGAACCTATCCTGATTTTTCTTTTGCTAGGCCCATAACTAAAAATCTTACTTTATGAAGGTTTATTCAAATATGAAATCGGAAATACAACATCCTGCTTTTTTACACTTCGAGACATTCTGAAATCGAGAAATCTCGACCGTAGCATGTGTTATCACAGAGAAGTTAACTGGTTTGGATTTGTGAGTGAAGTCGTTCATCTCACAGATCTTTTAGCTCCATGGTTGCCAATTTCTCTAGGTCTAAACTCAGGTAATAGTGAATCTTGAATCTGGACGTGAGAACATTGGATATGCGTTGACAGATAAGAGAGTACAGGACGATCAGAATTAGGAAGCGATGAGGGGCGGATGAGACATAGACGGCCTACACACATATACATATTTAAACACACAAGTATGTATTTTACAGCGAAAAGATAATAAAGTTTCATGTTAACTATAAATAAAGTATTATATATGTGCGATAGAAATATAGTAAGAATTCAAGTTAAAAGTAAGTTTTTAGGTTCTAACATACTTATAATATTTCATTCACATTTGTATGTAACTGTTGTTAGACTTGTAAGCCCTTGGTGACCTAGTAATGTAAGCAGTTCACTATTTTAATTACCTGATATAGCCAACAAGGTCGAATATAAGGAGCACAACTGAAAAATTCAATAGTCAAAATTCAAAGATAAAATGATTTTTAGTGGTTTTTTATTTTATTAAATTTTAAATTTTCAATAAAACAAACAAGCACAAAAATGAGAGAAAACAATAACAACACTCTTTTTTGGATTTTTAAAATAATAAAAAAATACTCAGAAAATAAAAATAAAAATATTTTTGGGTTTTAAAGTATTTTTGTTAATTTTTATAGATTTTTCAAATATTTTTTATGATTTTATAAAAATCAAACAGTGCTCAAAATTCAAAGCAGTGCACAACCATGACTAAATTGCAAATTAAAAATATTTCAAATGCCCCAAGGTCCTAGATAGCAATTTTATGATAAACTACAAATAAAAACCTACAAATAGGAACCGAAAACACATTTTTTTATTTTCTTTGATTTTTATAAGTTTTAGTTGTTTTGAGATTTTAAGGGCTTTATAGTGACTTTTCAAACAAAATTAGCATTGAAATTAAAACACAATAAAAGGCACACAGAGGAGCTTTTGTGGATTTTTTAAACCATTTTTCGAATTTTTATAAATTTTCCAAGGAAAAAATGGCTATTTTTGGTGGTTTTTAAATTTTCAAAAATAGAAAACACAAACAAATTAATCCAAGAAAAACATAATAAAAACTACACACTAATAGGAGCTAACAGTAAATTTCTTTGCAATTTTTAGAATTAATTTAGTAACTATTAAGTTCAATAAACAACATTGATGAATACTCATTCATCATCTTTATTCTTTTATTTTAGCTATTTATCTTGGCAAAATAACATGCATATAGTTGTAAATACAACAAGTTACCAAAAGGCATGCATTTGTTAATATTCAATAATTAGCATGCATTTGTGCAAAAATAAAAGAATAAAGAAATAAAGAAAAAGAAAGAAATATTTAGAATAAATATTGAGTGGCCTGAACCCAAGAGAGGGCCCAACATGTGCCTGATCGCCAAATAAAACAAGTAGAGAGAGATAGGGTCATTCAACCTTGTGTACACTCCTTCTCTTTGTATACATTTATTTTTACAAAAATAAAAATAAAAATGTGTCTCTATTATCTTGTATATATTTATAAAAATAAAATAAAAATCATAGAAATAAAATTAAAATAAAAATAAAATAAATTCTCTCTCTCCATATTGTACATACCTTGTATATATGTATCTGTCACTATTTATTTCACCCTTGTAAATAATCAATAAAAATAAAATAAAAATTATTTTATACTTCAAATTTTGTGTTGTAAATAAATAAAATATGAAATTGGGTCTTTCTACAAAAATAAACAAAATAAAAATTAGAACAAAAATAAATAAGTATTTTATATATGCACATAATATAATATAATGTATATACCTAAATTTATTTTGCAAAAAATAAATAAAAATCACTAAAAAATAGTTTGAAAATAAATAAACATTTTTCATGTTGAAAATATTTTTAAATAAAATCATTTTTTATTTTTAATTCAATTTACAAATTATTTTGACTCTCGATTTTTGTGATTGGTCCACGAGGGATCGTTGACCCCCGATCAACTCCCCCGCCCGGGTCCCCTCTTTGTAGATCCTGCTCACCGGCTCGATTTCTCCAATATCTCTGGAGCGGATCCAAACATCGTTTACCCCGATTCCACTGCCCGCCTCTTCCCCTTGGATCAGCCACCCTCGCAGATCCCTAGTGCGAGGCGGGTCTTTCTTGGTCCACGTGCCCGCGCCTGTTCAACCTCATCACCTGGAACTGCGTATAAATCCTTCCATTCGTTTCCCAGCTCCGTAGCTCGCGCCATAAGCCCTCATTCTACCCTAGAAAGTTTCCCCTCGGTGACAGCGACCGGAAGCATCCTTTGGTGGCCGGATTGTGGCACTGTAGCCATAGCTCGACGCACGTGGCCGGAGCTCTGCCACGTTCGAGCCTCCCCGCCCGCCGCAGTGTGGTCGAGGCAAAGACCAACATCGTCGCATCCTCCTGAAGCTCAGGATCGATTTCAGATCATCAGGTAGACCTCTCGTTCACCCTAGCTCCATTTATCAGCAAACCCTTCATCGAACATCCGCCGGCTCCGACCCAGTGGTCGGAGCTCCACCGCTCCGATAGACTCCCCCAATCGCCGTCATCATCCTTCCGCAGTCTGATCACCCCGATCGAGGCTATCCGAGCCAAGATTGGGATATGTTCCCTCTGTCGCCTTCGCCAAAACCTTCCTCCGCCTCCCATCGTCGCTTCCCTTTGTGTTTTTTCGAATAACCCTCTCTGGAGCATTCCTCCGAGCAGCAGCTTTCGTTTGCAGGTCAGAACGTGCGCGATTACCCCCCCCCCCCCCCCCAATTCGCCTCTCATCCACCTCGTCGGAGCTATCCCAGGTCGTATCTCCCTCCCCGGAGATCTGACAAGCGGATGCTCCATCCGCCACCGCCACCCGACGCGGAGGAGCATCGTGAGTCGAGCCCCTCCTCATGATCGTCCATCAACCGCCCGGAGCTCCCCCAGTCCTCCGGCAAACTTCGCCAGGGAGGAGTTCCTCCAGCTGCCTTCTCCACCGTCGGATCTCGCCTCCGTCCCAGTTGCCATCCGGACCGTCCAGCACCTGCTCGTGTCAGGCCATTAGATCTGATATCTAATAGTCACGTACACCCCATGTTCGTGATCCTGTCAGCGCCGTTGGATGCGCCAGCCGTCAGCATCATCATCGTACGTCGCCAGCCATTCACTGCCCGACACCTGTCACCCACGTGACCGGCACGCTTAGGCTGGGTAATTTGTGCCCTCTTCCCTGCAGTTTCTTCGTGTTCTTATTTAGTTTGTAAAATAAATATAGCACAGTGGACTTTTTGCACTATAGCCCCAACAATTTTTGATATTTGCTATTTAGTCATGTTTGTATAGATGCACGTGCATCGTCGCGTATCGTTCTGTGTCATTTGCATCTCTTCTCCTGGAGTTTATGGATTTTATGTTTTGATAAAAATATTTTATGTATTTGCATCCATGCCCCTGTGAGTGTTGATATCAGACATGTGCTGAATTTCATGTGAAAATTGTAGTAGGTCCCTTGGACTTTTCATGTGTGATATGTTTTAGCCCCTGGAACTTATTTCTCTTGCAATTTAGTCCCTATGTGTTGTATGGTTTTGATTGATTGAAACAAATATCAAAACACATCCAACCTTCATGAAATTTGGACACATGGCTCATGGCATGTTGTAAAAATTTCTGTGAATTATTGGGCTTGTTTTGTTTTCATTTTCTATTTTTAAAAATTCAAAAACCCAAACATTTGCTTCTGTTCAGTTTTAAATCAACTAAAATACTAAAAACCCTCTAAAAATCCAAAAAAAATACCGTGTGTTTGTTTTTTATGTTTTTACTTCTGTCCAAGTTTCGTTTGATTTAGATTTATAAAAACCCTAAAAATTAAAAGACACTAAAAAACTCATAAAAATCATTAAAAAATCTTAAAAGTCAAAAAATGCAAATTCAGTTTCTGTAGTTAGTATTTTCTTATAGTTTCTCATAAAATTGTTGCTTGAATTAATCATAGTTCACAAGGAAATCGCAAATATTTTAAGCGGAACAAATGGTTAGCATACAACAAAAGTCTACGGTCTGATCTGCAAATAGACCAGCCCATTCACGCACATGTTGAATATCCAATGCACAAGAGTATAAATCTAATTTCTAAAAAAACAACATCCATTCATTAATAACAGAAAAGTTAACGGTAAGAAATGCAAATAACCCAAAGTACACGTAAGCATACGCGTGCCTCGGACTCGGAGGGACTAAAGTGCAAACATCACAAAGTGCAAGGTCCAGACTGCAAATGTTCTTAACTACAACTTTTATTTTGTAGACTAAAGTAAAATTGATAAATATGCGGGGCAAAATACGAAATATACCATGAGGGACATGTGGTGCATGCGGAGGAGGATATTATCGTACGGTGCTGGTCATTCCCTACCATTCATCTAACGGACCAGAGGCTGTCGTGTAATGTGCACGTCAAATTGCGTCAGGTGCTCAGATCTAACGGCTCTAAAGCTGCCACTATCGGGTGGCTTGGATCAAATATGGAAAGGACGAAGCTCATCCATTGGCAGAAGGAGGGTCTTCAAGAACAAGGCTCCGATGAACTTAAACCAAGCATCAGAGGAGATCTGATGCTCAAATGAAGGGTTGGAGAGGTCTGGCAGTGTCGTGGAGCTATTCTGTGTTGAGTGGGATGCTCCGATGAAGGAAGCGATGGTCGAATATGCATGAATGTGAAGGCCCTCATAGAGATGATCCGCCTAATCAAATGAGGGTCCCAAGTGGTCTCCAGAAGCGCATGAGTATCTGCAAGGGGTGGAGGAGACTCGGGGCTATGCTCTGGTCCAGGATTATTGCTTGAGAAATTAAGGGGAAGAGGCGAGAATGGTGTTCGACCTCCGTAGAAGGTAGGGGGAAGGAGATCTGGAGCCTAATCTTGACCAGATGGTGGAGTCTTATGATGATCAGATTGTGCAGGAAAGTGTAGGTTGAGTCGAGGGGGGTGATCTGAACAGATGGAAGTGGGTGTCGAAGCTCCAGACTCGGTGGTCAGAGCACGAGAGCTACGGCGGAGCTGAAGTGGATAGATGGGTCAAAGGTGAAAATAGAAGGGATAAAAGCGGTACCTGGAGGTTCAGATTAACTCCTAGGCTCCAGGAGAAGGTGGGAAACAAGGTCCTGGCCTCAACCGAGCTGCGGCTGGCTAGGAGGCTACTCACGGTGGTTCTCCAGCCACGAAGTGAGCTTCGAACCTCCAGGAACCTCCAACAAATCCTAAGCTACTCTTCCAACAGTCGTCACTTCGATGAAGGCGGCTAAGGGTCTGTGGTGGTGCGAGGGATAAGCTGAGGCACTGTGGAGGAGAGAGAAGATGATTTATAGGTTGTGTAATGGTCCCAAAAGATCGGAGCATAATACGAAAACCTAGGCAGATCCGACTACGCCCAGGGATCCGTGAGGATCATAGATAATGAGGTTTCAATCAGGCACAGGAATCAAGGCAGGAGACGGTCGGGTTCGGGTGCAAGAATTCAAAGAAATGACTCCGGCGAGAGGACGTGCGACCCGACCCGGCCTGGAAGAGACCGTTGACTGGTGTCAATGGTCTAATGTAGACCAATCAAAAACTAGATTATATAAAAATAAAATAAAATAGAATTAAATGTAGTAAATGAATTTAAATTAAAAAATATATAAAATAAAAAATTTTATTATTTTATAAACTATTTTTCTATGATTTTCAATTATTTTTATGAAAAATAAAATAGGGTATATACGATATATAGTATTACAATTATAATATGCCTATATATTTTATTTTATTATTTTTACAAAAATAATTTTATTTTATAATTTATTTATTTACAACATAAATTAAGGAGTATAAAATAATTTTTATTTTTTGATGATTTTTATTTTATCTTTATATTATTTTTGGGCTATATAAAGGAATAAAATAATTTTATTTTGTTTAAAATAAATAAGTAAATATATATACAACTATAGGTGATATGTACAATACATGGTGGACCCTTATCTCTATCTACTTATTTTATTTTTCGATCAGGTCAAGACTTGACATTCTCTTGGATTTTGGGTCACTATGTATTTATCCTAAATACATCGTTCTTTTTCTTTTCTCTTTATTCTTTTATTTTTATAAAATAAATGCTAATTACAAGATATTAACAATGGTATGCAAAATGCTAAGTTATTGAATTTACCAGTATTTATAGGTGTTTTTGCTAAAAAGAAGAGCTAAAATAAAAGAATAAAGAATGAGATTAACATATTCATCAGTTAAACCTAAAAAAGGGTTTTGTGATTTAGAGTTTATCATGTGAGTGATAAAATGTGGGAGACGGCTTATAATGAAATTATGGTATTGCATGCGAGAATAGGTACAGTCCCCTCCCCTTTGTTTGTTGTCTTCTCTGTTGTGCTTGGGTCCCATGGAGCTTCGTGTCCCTCTTGCTATATTGGGTTTCCTCCTTGGTGTAGAGATGGATGCTATGTTCCTAAAGATATAAAAAAATATTAGCTGATATGTTTGTTAAATCCACATGTAATGTAATTTTAAAATGATTAGATTAAAAGATGTATTTGATATATGTGTGTGTTGTCACATGGATGGATTGTATCAAGGTTAGGGAGTAAGATACCTATCAATGATTGCATGAGAATGTAAATTGGTAATGGTTCCCTTCCATCCTTTACGTTGGTTTCACATATTTTTATCACACCCTATGTTTGAACCCTAGTAGAATCATATAATTTATTGTGCATGGTCGTTTGGTGATTGTTGGTACTGTGTAAAGTAGGCTATACTCCACATATATTTACATCACTAATCCAAAGTTATAGTACGATAAGGAAAAATAATAATCTCATGGCAAGAAAATGATCTGACCATCCCTATTCGTAAATAATTATATCCATCCATTGAGATAGATGAACCGACCAGTTTTTTTCTTGTTTAACCGCCATTGCATGTCATAATTGTGGTTCTAAATGATGAAATGCCCATTTAGTAATTAAGATAAAACAAATTGGCATTAACTTGTTAGCGTATACGGTTGGTATTAAGAATGGTTGGCATTTCATTTTGAATAGTTGGCGTTATAAAAAAAGAAAAGAAAAGAAGCCTATGATTGAAAGTAGCATGCATTTATATCAAAGGCATATGCATAACTGTAGAGAGTTGAGTACACCTTCCTTGTTCACGCCACTATTGTTTATTGCATTTGTCATTTCTAAACAATTGCTTATAACATTACCCTCATGTGAAACAAACGGGTGTAGTTGAGCAGCAATAGCATTAGCAACGGTTTTGAGGAGATCAAGTTTATCACACTACAAGGAAAACAAGTTGTGGCTACAGAACTATGGCCACGGATATGGGGTTTGTGGCCACAGAATTGGGTTTTGGCCACGACACGTCGTGGCCAGTAGTCGTAGCTACAAGCTCGTCGTGAGAGTTCTCTAGCCACGAATATGTCGTGGCCACTACAAGTGGCCACAGAATTTATCGTGGCCACGACTCTTATATGAAGACTTTGGCCACGGATTGTGGCTACGAGAAACTAGTGGCCACATAATTATCGTAGCCACAAGTTTCCGTAGCTACATTCCGTGGCCACAAATCATTTTTCTTGTAGTGTCATCATCATATCTGCACATGCATGATGCATATTTCTTAGAGTAATTTATTTACTTCCATATTATCTTATATTTCTTTGAGAGACATTGTAGTGAGATATTTTGGTATACTTTTTATAGTTTCTTGTGTATCTCAGTATATGGACATTGACTTGACGAATATTATTAATGAGAATGGACAATGCAAATTACATTTCATTCCATGTTATTTTCATGTTATTATATGTTTCACATATTAATATATTATGCAAGAGTCCGTTTGTTGAGTATCATAAAACATGAGCGAATGGGACTGGATGTAGGCCCGATGCTTCCGTCTTGTCTATTTTAGTTTACGGAGAGATGGGGTGTCGCAAGGATAGTCGGCATCTTTCTGTGGAGAAGAGTGGTTTCACTCCAATCACGTGGCACATGGAGCTTGCTTCCTGTCCCGGTAGGGGCTGTTATGATTTGTTGCAAGTGGTTCTTTTCAGTGAAGTATAGAACGGATAGTAGTGATGACCGTTATAAGGCTAGACTTGTGGTATTGAATTCACTCAGACACATAGGGTGAACTATCCGGACAAATTCTCTCAAGTGATACGTCAGTCCACTCTATATATTCTCCTTTCTGTTGTCGTGGTGTGAGACTATATGTTCTCCCAACTTAATAGCATCATACGATATATAATTGATGCATCTTAGCTCTCTCTTCATATTTGAAAATTGAATTTTCACCTGATTGGCTAGTTGTATCATCAGTTCCTAACCGAGAATGATAGAAACTCAGGGAACTGACTGGAATGGCATCCTAATTGTGAAGATCTTGCTCCTTCAAATTGTACAAATCAGATGGTTCGTCTCTAGGAGAGTTAGAACTTGACATGTACTTGAAAATCCATTCATCAAAATAGATGATGGCCTTATTGGAGTTGTTGGTATGTGTGATGATGCCTAGGCCCGGGCAGAAGTATCGCTTGGACATGTTGTGGGAGATTTATACATTCCATAACCATTTCCACCGTCTTCCCTTAAAAAACAAATAATATACAAAGGAAGATGAGAGAAAATGTTACAAAAATCTAATGTACTTGACATAACCTAACTGACATGAGCATAATATGTTTAATAGACGCATGTCGATCTAAGTCACGAAGGAAGACCAAGCTGACTACCACGACCCCCTTGTAGATCGCCAACCTTTCCCTACTCCCCCACTCTTCATGGATGTTATCGAATGAGGGCGGAGGAGGAGCACATGAGATTGCATAAAAGAGCTTGCGAGTTCAGAAAATAAAGATGAGCTTTGGACCACTATAAATTAAGCTCCTTCTTCACCTACAATGCTCATCTACAATAACCATAGAAATAAAAAACACCATCAGATGAACCATCAATTCCTTAATCACTGAACCGCATCGTGTGTTCCCTCAGTCCCTTCTACCTGCTTCAAAACTCAGCAAATGCTACAATGCCTCCCGAGATCGACGGCTCTGTATTTCTCCTCAACACTCATAGACTAATTGATGTCAGATCCCAAAGATTCTAATGGTGGGTTTGTCGGTGGAAGCAAATCTAATATCTAGGGCTTCTTCGAGTTTCAATGGTGCGGTCAAGGAGGCGGTACCACAAGAGTGAGGGTGACATAGATGCATGCATGAGACATCACTGAGAAAAAAATTACCAATGGTGGTGATTCCATGAAGAGAGCCGAGAGAGAGGTCCATAGATACACATCATGGTGGCAAAGGAAGGGGGAAATAAGGTGAGCAAAGAAGAAAGCCACCTCCCGACGTTATGTGCTTGGGCTTCAAGTCTTGACATGGATCAGGATATTCAGACGAAACTATCACACGACTGGAGAAGCCATTGAGGAGGGGAGGCGGAGGGATTTGATGAAGAGGATGGTGGATGATCATGTGTGAGGTCATCGGCGATCTACATGTCGAGGGGATGATAAGAACCCCCGATAGCTGCACATAAACACAGTTCAGCAATATTATCGCGGTGGGGAATAAACTGAGAAAGAAGAAGCACATGTTGTTCGATTGAGCATGGAAGCACGAGGAGTAGGCACGATAGAGGCCGACTGCTATACTTATTAGCGAGAGGATCGTCTCCTAGATGGTTCACTATCTCTGACCTCCTAGGAAGGCCGTCCGATCTCGATGGGACAGTCCACTGTAATTGAGTAGGTGTTGCATTACAACTGACAATCCGGATCCTACTTATTATTGGTAGTGCTCTGAGAAATCCATGTGGAATAGTGCCATGAATAGTGCCTTATGGTAAGATTCTCCAATGAAATTTATGGCATTACAACTAGGTAATTCAGCATTTTAACTTATTCATTATTTATTTAATACTTAAATGTTACTAGATGAGCATTGTTGAGATTCGAAATAATAATATATTGATAAGATCGGATCTGTAGTCTCACGAATTGTTGCATATGTTCATACACTTCAAAATTTCTAACAAGAAAACGATTCCTAATTTCCTAGCATGTTGCTATTATATGGTCACTGCAAAGTTATAGTTAGACTTTTTCGTAGAAAAGGGAAATATGAAATGCTTATTGGTATTACCAAGTTGTTGTATACACACACATATAGACCTATATACATAGATCACCGATTCAATTACTTTATACTGAAGTGGTTAACTCAGATGAGTTAGAAAAATAGATTAAAGTTCAGTATTAATTGTTCTGTATTAGCGTCATATAATTTGCTAAATATGTATTGCGATGTTGCTTTACCTGTTTGAAGTGGTAATGCAATAACGATTTGGAAAAATAATATAATTCTTTCTATCCTTCTAGGCATATTCATTGTAGAATATGAGTGATTGATGAGTTTCATAAATTCCCTCCATTAAAAAAAAGATCATTTTACAAAGAAACTGCTAGAGGACTAAGAATATTTCACGTGCCTATTTTTTTACACCATTACCAATTTCATGTAGAGTAACAATGATTAAATTGAATAATGTACGTATTAGTCTTTTTGGTTGGAAAATGCGGTCGAGTCATGAATAATATAGGATGGTTGTCAGACCCAATGAATTCAGATTCCAACATGCCATCAACATTAATGCGTGTTCACAGTAATTATCAAACATCAATGAGATTACACAGTGACATGATAGATAGAGTTAGGTGCTACATGGGATTGGACATACATCCATGAGGCTCCGGTTGAATCCTTGAATTTCAAGACCCCAACGGATGAGTTGGGTGGTGCGTTGCACCTAGTGACCTATTTGTATTCAAGGTCGCTCGTGGAGTAGGCGAGTGGCATGACTGGCATATGCTTATTTGCGAGGAATATTCCTTGATTGAATAAGAATATTTAAAATTATCCATCGTGATGACTCTAACCCATGGGAGGAAATCGTGAGATCAGTATGGTAGCGTTCTCAAATGAATATAAAATTAAGAAATGAAATTAATATTGAAAACCACCCTATCAATGTTTGTTGCATGGGTGTTATACTTAGAGGAGTTAGCAAACCCGAGAGTGGGGTGCGACTCTTGTGATCCTGATAAGTCCTAGATGGAATGTTAGTTCTAGTTTTGTGGGTATGTCGGTGTTTTCTGTGACTCTGTGGTTAAGCCTAATGCTACATGTATAGTCATTATGTTCACGTCCCTAGTACGACACTTGTTGAAGACTTGCACTTTATCATAAGAGGGTATCCTGTGGTCCCATTTGAACGCGGTGTACTTGTTCTTAGGTATTTCCCTTGTGACGTGTAAGCTGGGGGAAATGGGTTGAAGTTGGAATTGGGGTTTGTTTGCTTGAGTTGGCTGCTCCAGTGCACATGACATGACTATTGAGATGATGTTATTTTTGTCTAAACTCAGCAACTAAATGATAATAATAAGCTTTGAATAGTATACCTATGTACATATAACTATATGATTAACTCCAACGATCATGTAAGCAAATGTAAAATTGATGAGCTTATTTTATGGATGATAATACTGGAACTTGTAGAGTATAAGTAGTAGATTGTATGCAACTAAAAATAAATATTTTTTGGGTGGTGGGGATGTGATGAATCCGTGATTCATCGTCTTTAAAATCCTTTGGTAAAATACATGTAAATATCCACTAATTCTAATTAATTAACATTCTCACTACAAATGTTAATATTATATTTTTAACACTTAAATTACCCAAACTAAAAGAATAAAGAGAAAAGAAGAAAATAAAAGAAGGTTGGATATGTAATATACAGACTGATCCTAACCCCGAGACCAGGTCAATATTGATCGGGTCGACAAAAGAAATAAGTAGGGGGAGATAAGGATCCTAACTTATAAAAATATCAAGAAAACCAAGACCAAAAATATAATTTAACCATTTTTCACCATGTAAATACTTCACCTATTTTATTTATCACCAAAACCACTTCAAATTAAAACACTCCTTTTATAAAAGTTGTTCACAATAATATGTATATTATGTTATAAAAATATCTGAAAAATAATTCATTATAAAAATAAAATAACCGTAATGAATCGGAAAAGCCGCAAAAGCCGACCTCCGTGGTTCATATTTATTTATATAAAACCCCAAAACGACCAAACTCACTTTTAAAATCCGTTTTGTATATACTACTATTTATTAAAAATATCAGAAAAATAATCGGATAAAATCGGTGAGTTTCAACTTTTTGGACCCGTTGTCTATATGTACTATATATAGAACTTCCCCGATTTTTAATTAAATAACCGTAAACCCGATTAACTTAGTTCTTTTTCCTAAAATCATCTAAAATTGTATATAAAAATATAAAATATAATAAAGTCGAAATACCAAAAGATTCTGGAGGCCTGAAGCCGCTACTTTTTCCGACTGGGCCTCATAACTCGGCCGTATGAACTTCGAATTGAGCAAACTCGGTCCCTAAAATTATATTTTTCAATTATCTACAAAATGACACTAGTTTCGCTAAGATCGGAGTCAATTCGAAAATGCAGTTTTCGGGTCCGTATTAGTATAATGTACCATAAACTGTAACTTATATTAGTATTTAATACATTAATACTCTTATTATTTATTCATAAATAAATTATATTTCATTTATGTATTTATTTAAATTATTTACTTAATTAAATTATTTATTTAATTAATTGCTACTTAATTACATAATTGTATACTTAATTATTACTTAATTACCTCTTAATCATATTTATTTCTCAATTATTTAATTAATTACGAAATTAATATTTAATTAATAAATATTTAATTACCTACTTATAATTATTAATTGTTTATTTTAATTAATTTAATTTTCTTTATTTATCTTATTCATTTACTTTTCTCTCTCTCCCTTTTCTCTTCTCTCTCCTACTTTCCCAATTCTCTCCCCGATTCATCTCCTCCTTCCTCCACCTTCTTCCTCCTCCAACCTCTTCACCAACGTCCAACTACTTCAACGGCCGGCCGTTGGCCGGTCGTTCCTCCAACGCCTCCTAACGGCCGGGTGACCAGATCGTCGGAGGTGACCGGCCTCATCTCCACCTATAAATAGGACCGAATACCCCCTCCGGCCAAACGATCCGCCATTTTTGCATCCACCGAGCTCTATTCCCTGTTCCGGAGAGAGAGAGAGATCGGAGTGGTGACAGCGCTCCGCCTCCATCACCGTCGAGCAAGAAGGAGCGTGGGAGGTCCGGCGTGATCCTCGTCGACGTGCAGTTTTCGTTCGCCGCCGCACAAAGCCTCCGGCACCGCCGCGCTGTCGAGGCAACGACCCGGAGGTGGTTTCATCTCCAGCACAGGCATCCCCTCCGCACTATCCAGGTATTCCTGCGTCTGATTCCTCTTCCTCTCCTTCTCTGATTCTCTGATCTACTCCCACTCTCTAACTTCCTGTTTCTGCGTTTCAATTGGATTTAAATTCCATGTACAATCCGCTTTCTCTCTACACCCCTTATCTGCTGACATTTCATCTTCAGATCTCCTCTCTCTTCCTTCCTTTCAATTTTTTTTTATCGATTTTGAAATCAAAAATCCACATCCGATTCTATTTCAACTCTCCCTTTGTGCCATCTCATGTCTCACATAAATTTCCATACATCTCTCCTTTGTTGTCTTAACCTCGGAACCTCAGATTTAGGATTACATCTATTTACCTCGGACCTGTATTTAATCATATGTCCGTTCCTTTTTACTCGTCTCACCAGGATCATCGATCATATCACGTCATACTCACATGTTGGACTCGTATAACACACAGATGCATATCCCTCACCATGCGCATAATCATTGATCTATATTTCCCCCTGCACATTCTGATTACCTGCAATCTGTGATGTGATCCATTCTCACATTCACAACAGTAAGGGTATCTGGAGCAGAAACAATAGGGGGAATTTTATCCTGTGATATTCATTAATTCAATTAGATGTTTGAGTATTACATCTCCAATTAGTAATTGATGTGTGATTCCTCTGTTTGGCATGAAGTTTTAATTTCTATTGTGAATCATTGAGCTGAAATGTTTTGAGATTTGATCTATAAAAGGGCTATTTTGAGAAGTATGCAGAGTTGATCTGTAGATGAGTGGTGTTTTTATTTGTTTTTTTTTAACTTCTATGATCTGTCTCTGCTAAAAGGCGCTCTATTTGCACGAATCGAAGAGCTGTATTTGCAGGTTTATTTTTATCGGTGGAGCTGAGTCCAACATCACTATCCAGAAGCTGTCCCCGACGTCTATAGAATAGAGATCAGATTACATGTCCTTGGATCACGTCGCATCGGGAAACAAGCATCTCCGAGATCGAGATTTTCCTCGGATCGACTCCGCACCACCTGAAGCTTTAAGTCACAACACCGATTCAGATCCACAAGCTGCCGTGTACGAACGATTCGATTTGAATCGCTGCTCCACCTGATCAAGATCAAAACGAAAGTTCATCGCAATTGAAAAAGAAATTGGGGGAGAAAACCTGGATCAACATCCAGGTTAGATCGGCACCGTCGGATTCGTCGCGCCGCATTCAATCCTCCAGCATCGAAGAATCAGAAGGCACGCCCCACCGCCCCACCGCTTACGGGCGTCACACGCCACTCGCGTGCCGGCAATAAATTTGAGGGAAAGTTTTCATAATAATCCTCAATACTTTCAGTGGTTTTTTTACAGGTCCTCGTTGCTTAACTCACGTGGATGATTCGTGACAGTTTGGGATTTTTTTACACTTCCCATCTATTGCGTAATTACAACTAAGTACAGGTCCGGCTGAGCTGGCGCTTTAGCTAAAGCAAGTGGAATCCTCGTGCTTCATTGGTGTTTTTGCACGAAGTTCCTCACTTTCTGCTTTATTATACTTTGCTCTATATTCCCCCTTATTTTTCCAGAAAGTTACACCAATACCCCCCTTCCTATCTTCATTTCATATACCATATTCATAACATAATAAATAAGAATAAAAATATAAAAATACACCAAAATACATAAAATTACTATATTTTGCGTCATATACAGTTTTAAATACGTATTAAAAAATAAAACAAAATAAAAATTAAATATTAAAATCAATAAAAATACAAACACATCAAAACTTTGAAAAATCATAACTAAATAAAGAAAAATCCCCTAAAAACTTGCAACCTATCATTTTCAAGGTAATTTCATCTACTTTCTATAGAAAATACAATAAAAATATTTTAGCGTCATTTTCACTCTTAAAAATAATAAAAACGTCACAGTTTTCAATAAAACATAACTTTTTACCTTAAAATTGAACCAAACACCATAAAAATCATAAAAATATCTTTTAAAATTTCTTTAAAAAAATAGTAAAATAAAATTACACCATAAAAATAATAAAATAAAAATAAAATAAAAATAAAATTTTTTAAATCATAAAAAATACAAAATACATAAAAATACAAAATTAATATAAAATTCATTAAAATCAAATAAAAATCCAGAAAAATCCTTAAAAATTAAACAAAAAATTAAGAAAACCTTTTGCCTAAGATTTTTTTATCGATTTTCCCTAGTTTCAACAGTTTGCCTCCCTGAGTTCGACACTCCCGTACTTTCACTATACATCAAAGTTTAGGAGTATAAATAAAAAAGAAGATTAACTAACCCATAATCTTTTCTGACAAAAGCCACCCGGTCGATACAATGACCGCGAACCTTCTTTTGTCTCTTTTACAGGTTCAAAAGAAGCAGACCGGGTGACGCGTTTGTCAGGATGATGAACGTGAAATTCCACTCTTTAATTGTCGATGATTATAGTATAGGAGGCAGAAATCAGACCAGAAAAAATCACAGATCTTAAATACAGTGGCACAATTTTTACTTGGTAAGTGTACAAAGGTCGAACATATCTAATTGCATAGTTATAAATTAATTTAAATAATTAATTGTTAAGTTAATATCCGTGTCAAAATAAAGTGAAAATAAAGGAAATGTAATGATGAAAATGTGACACAAGTAAAATAAAGAGAAGAGATAATGAAGCACGTGATCCGTGATTGTGTTTATTTTCAATCATCAATTAACGTGATCAGTTAATCCTCAAAATAAATTCATAGATTTAAAGAGATAATTCAAGAAAAAATTGTCAAAGTGAATCCAAGCTAAAGGCTAAATGATCAATACTTATTAATCTATTAGGCCCAGAGATCTATGAAATATTTTCAAGATGTTTTATCATGATTTTCCTGAAATCTATTCCTTAGATAAATAATCCTTAATCACAGTAATGATTAGGGAAATAAATACTTAATTCTATTTCTTGAAGTCCCTACAAAAGAGAGTGAATTTGTCTGCAAAATATCGCACAAAATATGCCGAAAGAGAGTCTGCATAGATCAAGAGGTTCATCAAATAACAATCATTAATAAATATCCTCTAATGTGTTCTCAAAGTAATAGAATGGAAGAGCGTACAAAAATCCTCAAAATGACATAACATGCATAAAGATTGGAAAAAAATATGCACTAAACAAATTCTAGGGACTAAGATGCAATAAAAGAAAAGTTTTCATATCAAATTAGCCCTTAGGGGAACTTATATGCAATTATTAAAAGCTACTAGGGTCCTCCCTATAAATTTCCCTCAATAGGGGTATCTCTATAGTTTTTGGAAAGCGATGGGGCTTTTCTGCAACTTTACCTAGGTCATGTGAAATTTTCGTACGTTTAGACTATTATGTGATTATCATGAAGAGCAAAGGGTTTGGGTGCAATATGCCCAAGGCCACATGAGTGGGGCACGTGAGGGCACCAAGGTTGGGTGAGTGAGCCTCCACATGGTGTGCTAGGATGATTCGGGTGCCCCGAGCATGGTGATACAGTTGGAGGCTCAACCTGGTGTCCCAAACGTTAGATCTGAAGTGATCCAACAACTAAAGGATGGCATGAGAGTGAGCGGTTGAGATCCTCTACATAGGTTAATCAAACGACGATGGCTACTCTTGTGTAGGCACCAGTGGATCCAAATCCAAGAGTATCTGCTCTTCGTCCTCCTCCATGGGTGGCGACATGTAGGCTATGTTCCGGTGACCTCCTCTGAGCACTACCGACATTTTGATGGCAGTCGAAGGCTTGGGGAAGCTCGATGAAGGTTAAGCAAGTGGAACGAAGCAGCTATGGTGGCTGATGAGGCAAGATAGTGTCTGGTTGTCATAGGCAGTGAAGGAAATCGAAGCTTGGTCGCTCTGTCCAATCAGTGAAGGGAAATGGGTCATGCAGGGTCAGAATAGGAAGACGATGCATGTAGGAGTGAGCCAGGGGTTTGGATCGAGTGTGAGGTAAGATAGTACCTAGAACTCTAGATCTAAGCAAGACCTGGAGGCAGAGCTTGGTGGATAAGGGAGAAAAGAAGGGGGAGGAGACTGATGAGGTGACGGTGAAGGTCGAGTGGGTGTGGTGAAGGTGTTTCAATCTTCGAAGGGACCAGAGATTGAGTGGTATGTGTGGTAAAACTGGGAGAAATCGGGAAGGGACTCAAGCACCTGCGCTAAATGTTGACATGAATGGAGTCGAAGGCAACAAAGGAATGCCTAGGATAGAGCTTCGATGGGCTCCTAGTTCTTTGCTCTTCATGGTTGGTGGACCACAGATCTCTGCAACAATGGGCGGCAGAGCTGCGACACGACAGGGGACCGTGGATTGCACCTAGAGGTGGAGTTTTGGCTCGACACGGCGTGTCACGACGAAGCTCTCTAGATCTCACCCTTCCTCTGTCGTATGGTGGATGAAGCATAATGGAGTAGGAGGACGAGTATCATCGATGGAGGTGTAGGTTACAAGTGAGGTGAGGCGTGGTTGGTAACGAATGATTAATGACCATAGAAGGAGGGTGTTGAGAGGTTGGGGGTTACGTGAGGGAGATGGATGTTAGATCTACATCAGGGAGGCATTGGATTGCGGAGAGATGTCTGTGGATGGAAGCTAAAAATGAAGGGGTCAGAGCATTGGTGATGTGTAATGTGAAGAGAGGGCATTACTAGAGGTAGATGAAGGTTGTGGACCATTGGATCTAGTGATCCAACGGTCTAGACAGAGGCAGAAACGGGCGCCTTAGATGAGATCTAAGGATCTGATCTAAGGGCTCAGAGCGAAGCGGGAGTGAACGACTTGGATGAATTCCATCGCATGCTGAGGAGTAGTGTGGGAGGCAAGCACGTGGATGAGAAGAAGCGAGCCACATGGCTGCTCCTGAGAGCGCCACATTGCCTGATGACCATAAAAACTAACTAGGGTTAAGTGTAAAATAAAGCTATCATTGTGACCTAATCAATTAATGTGATTAATGGGAAAATAAACCACTAATGAATTAATCAGAGAAAAACGAGCAGTTTTGCTACTTTTATTCACCTGATATAAGGACTAGGGTCGAACTCAAGGAGCACAATTATACACTAAGTAGTTGATTTCAGAAATCAAAGGATTTTTATTGCTCCTTTTAGTGGTTTTTAGTTTTTAATTTTTTTTCGTTTTTCAAGTTAAGAGAAGTATGCGCAAAAGATAAAATCACACATAAGCAATCTTTTTGTATTTTTCAAAGGGGTGAAAATGATCATAAAATTAAAGTAAAAAATAATTTTGGGTTTTATATATTTTATAGTATTTTTGTAATTTGTGGGTATCTTTCAAATGTATATGTGATTTTCTAAAAATCAAATAATGATAAAATAAGCAAAGAGTGCACGGTTAGGGAAGTTTTGCAATTTAAAAAAAAGTAAAAGGCTCAAAATTCCTGGAAGTAATTTTCATGATAAACTAGAAAGAAGTGTCTACAAATAGGAACATAAATCATAATTTCTAGTTTTTTTTAATTTTGTATGATTTTTATAATTTTTTTAGTATTTTACATATTTTTATATTTTTATATGACATTTTTGAACAAAATTTATACCAGAGATAAAAGATGATAAAAGGCAACTACATTAATTTCTATACAATTTTTAAATGATTTTTCAAAATTTTAAGTATTTTCCGAGATAAACAAGGAGTTTTAGAGTGATTTTTAATTTTCAATAATAGAAAATGCATGAAAACCAACAAAGCAAAAACCAGTATAGTTAGTGCATGCAAGCAGGAGTCACAAGTAATTTTTAGGTAATTTTTGGAGTTAATTTGCTATTTATTGTGATTAATAAAAGATTTGTCATTAAAAGCAGTGTATAGGGACCCGATTATAATTACTATAAGTCCTAGAGCCTAGTAGATAACAAGCAAGTAAAGTCCAAGGGCCTATATACATATTGTCCACAAAATTCATACGTAACACGTGAAATCGGACTCACAGGGGTATAATAGCAATTTCTCAAAACATTTCACAATAAATAACCAGCTCAAAGTATGTAGAGAAACTTGCAAATACACCAAATATCACGTGAGGCTGCACATAACTTTAGTTCAGTTGGAGTAAAATGCAAATATGAAAACTATAGGGTCCTTAATGCAAAAGTTCTTAATTACATAATATATTTATTGTATTAACACAAAATAAGACAAACGTGAGGTAAAAAAGGTAAATATACCCTTCGAGGCACATGGCCAGTGCGTGGAAGGACCGACGTCTCTGATGGCGCTCTATTAAAGGATCTCATAGCCAGAGGATGTTAGGGACATGTGGCTCTGATCTACTACGGCAGTATGGATCTAACGGCTGAAAAGGTTGGAACTAATGAGTAGCTCATATGTACTGGGGATCTGATCCGATCGTTATTAATTCGGCGTGGGAGAACGGTCCGGATTTAATCTAGCAGAAGGTGTCCATCTAACGTCTCTAGAGGGTGCTGGAAGAACTAGCACTTGGCGAGCTACGATCAACGAGTTCTGTTGATCCACTGGGTAGATCAGCTCACGGTGAAGTCCAACACCCTCGCAAGGTCCTTTCACGTCAAATGGCTTGCTTTGATGAGAGGGTGGACGACCGATGGTCGTAGCGGGGATGGTGCACCTGGAGGTGCCCCGCCACCTTGACTGGAGCCCAAGCTGTGCTTCCTTGCGTGAACCAGCACCTGTAAAGTATAGAGGGACTCGGAGGCTTTGCTCTGGTCTAGTTCTTTGGATGTAAATGTAAAGAGCAACGACGGGGAATGAAGATTTGGTTCCCAACGAAGGAGGAGGGCGGAACCTATCCTAATCATGTTCCGATGAGCAAGAACCAGGGGGATCAGGATGCATTAGAAGATGGAGGATGAGCGAGCGGTGTGAACGAAGCAAGTAAATGGGCGATACGGGGCTCCGATCAGCTAGTCGGAGCAAGCGAACTGGGGCGGAGATAATGAACAAATCGAAATGCAAAGGGAAATGCAGGCAAAATAAGTGATACTTGAAGCTCCTGATGGACTCAACAATGTCAGGTGAGGGGATAGGTGGTTGTGGTTTCGACTCCGATGTGGAAGGCAGAGGAGGCTCTGCGGCGGACGAGTTCTGGCCATATCGAGCTACAGTCAAATGACCACCAAACTACTCTCTAAAGGTCTCTCTGGGATCCTACCACTCTTTTGGAGGTGGCTAGGGAGGAATGAGGTGGTGAGGCACGAGCTAAGGACTGAGGGTGGTAGAGTGAATGATTTATAGGGAAGCCTTAGGGTCTAGAAAGATTGAGTGAGCAAGCAAAACCCTAGGCAGATCCGACACTTTCTGGAGATCTACGAGGATCACATATCCTAGGAGAGGGATCAGGCATTGAAATCAAGGCAGATGGCAGTAGGGACCAGGAAAATGGGAGAAATCTGATCAAGCGACAAAGTTGCGGGGTCAAGTCTGGTGGAGGAGAAGGTTGACCCAGGTCAACAGACCTTGGTTGACCGATCAAAAAATCAAAATTAAAAATCAAAGAATAATCAACAAAGTATTCAGAAATCCAAAAACATAAGGAGAATTGTATGCCTAGGCTACGAAGTAGTCAGAAATCCAAAAACAAATATTTTTGGTGGATTTTATGTTTTTCACAATTTTTTTGGAATTTTTAATATTAGGAAAAAGTATAAAAGTACTCAACAATTCACAAACAAGCAATTATTTAACACATAAAAAATGCTTAGAAAATTCGAATAAAAATATTTTTGGGTTTTGAGAATATTCAAATGTTTTTGTTAATTTTCTTGATTTTTTCTGATTTTTAGTTCATTTTTGTAAAAATGAAACAAGGACAAAAATTCTAAACAATGTACAGTTGAGATCTAAAGGCAAGTTAAAAATACTTAAAATGCTTGTAAAATCCCAACAGTAATTTTATGTGAAACTATAAACTAAAGACTAGCTACAGAAGAAGAAAACATATTTTTTTGATTTTTTTGAATTTTTAATGATTTAATAATATTTTTAGTGTTTTTCAATTTTTATGGGTTTTAGAAAAGCAAATTTGGAGTGAAATAGAAACAACTCGAGACAAGCAAATACCAATTTTTTTTAGATTTTTTCAAGGGATTTTATTATTTTTACTTGATTTTTACAAATGAACAGTAGCAATTTTTAGGATTTTTGAATTTTTAAAATACTAAACGGAAACAAAATTCAACAAAAAAATTATAGAAATTCCTACAACATGGCAAGAGCCATGTGTCAAAATTGGACGAAATTTGCTATTTATTCAAACTAACATAAAGCACACAATACACAGGACTGATTTGCAAGAAAAACATAATCCATGGGTTAAAGAGTAACACGCGTTAAAATCTCAAGGACCCTACTGCAATTTTCACACAATTTCAGCACATGTCCAAAACCAACACGCACAGGGGCATAAATGCAAATACTGAAACTAAAGATTCAACTCAGAACATACAAGATATCCAGGGTAACAGTTGCAAATAACCCACTAGGAACGTGACGAAGCACGTGCATTCACACAAGAAGGACTAAAATGTAAATACTGAAAACTGCAGGACTAAAAGTGCAAATTACCCTACTATGTACATTTTATTTTACAAACTAAATAATAAAGGAAAAGAACTTCAGGGAAAGCAGAGCAAATTACTCAGCCAACTCGTGCGGGTCACGTGGGGTGACAAGTGGCATGCTCAGACTGGAGGAGAAGCGTGTGGCTCTGGCGCGGACAGGTGGTGAATCCAACACTCATGGATGGATGACGAATGTGGGCAGATGGGGGCCGTTAGATGTCAGATCTAACGGCCTGACAAGGCTAGGCTCTGGACGACTGCGATCAAATCTGGGGCGAAGGCTGGATCCAACGACAGAGGAAGGTGCTGGACGAATTCCGCCTGGACGAAGTTCACCGGATCACCGGTGGCAATTCGCTCTCCGATGGACAATCGGAAGGCGGCAACAGGATCGAGTGGCTCCTCCACGTCGGGTGGATGAGTCAGATGAGCTCGCCGACGGTCGGATCTCAGTTGATCTCCTCCTCCTCCGACGGCTCTGCGCTGATCTCTGTCGGCTCTCAGTTGCTCCATCTTACGGCGCATATCCACCATGAAAGCCCCCTGGTCTCTGATCTGATGCTGCATGGTCTCCAGAGAGGCTAACAGGGTGTTGTTGATGGCTCCCTAATTAATACGTATGTCTCTGTCCCACGGGGTCCATAGGTACGCTCCTCGCTACTGGCCATGGTCTCTGCAAAGGCAAAAGACCCAAACTCAGGTGCCGATAAATCATCTGATGTCTGCTGCGGTCTCTGCTCGGGTACCTCAGGACTAGAAGAAGGATGGTCGAGGGGGAATAGGGCGGAATCAAACTCGGGTTCGAAGAGCGGGTCTCGGCTCTCACGAACCAACCTAGATGAGCGGGCTGGAGTGCTATAAACTAGTGCAGCCAAAGGCTGCCAAAGGTATCTCCTGCCCATCATCTTGATGTGGAGAGTGAATGCGGATGAGATCTGGAAATACACAAGATCAGAAAGCAAACCCCCGATTCACCTACTCGACGCGGAGCTGAAGACCGTAAAGGCTCGGTCGGTTATCTTGTCAATTTTATTAGGTGATCAGACAGTCTTTCACAGCGATTAAACGAGCTGATAGGAATCCAATACTCCTAACAGACTATCCCGTATAAAAGGCCGGTAGTCTGTCAAGAAATCAGATATGGCTCTAGCCTAGTGTGTTGGTCACTCTCTCGCTCATTGACGGGTCCAGAATCACACGTGTTAAGGAGTTGTTTTAATTTTTCATGAGTGAAAATAATAATGTCGTTCGTTGTAGGCGGTGATCGGAAACGATCAAGAAATAAGCACAAATTTTTAATCAATTTTAATCAAGTGGTCTTTTGTTTATTTTACTTGGGCAAGTCCCAAGGTCGATCACAAGGAGACAAAGGAACAACCTAGAATTATGTCTTATATAATTTCGTGTTCGGTTTTCGATGCGGTTTACTTTTGGAATTTTTCAATGCAATAAGGGATGCAAAATGCACTTTTGTCCTATTTTAGGGACTAAAATGTAAATTTCAATTAAACGATGTCCGAAAAATATGAAACTTGGCCACAATGTAAGATATGATGAAATGAGTACACTATAATTTTTTTGGAATTTTTTGATGCAATATGAATTTTTTATGAATTTTTAAATACAAACAGAATGATTTTCAATATTTAATTATAATAAATATTAAACCTACTTGTTTTCAGGAAATAAAGTTATCTAAGATCTATAACTAAGTAATGGATCCTAGAAAAATCCTACACCTCGAAAATGTAGGGTTTAATACCTATTAAAAATTAAATACTAAAATATGCCAAATGATTTTTACAGGGTAAACTATGCATGCAAATGTAAATCTTTTTGGGCACAATGTCAAGCACAATAATATCTAAAATGTGTGATTTTTTGGAAATTTTTAGAGCAACGGTTAATCAAATATGAATTTTAGAGCGTAAATTGGGCAAAATATGCTAATTTCCACCAAACAATTAAATATTAATTAATCGTTAATCACAAAAATACCCACAATATGTCAAAATGTAGAGAATTACTTGATAAACAAAATGTTTTTTTGGATTGATAAAATATTGTAGAGAAGAGGTTCTACACAGGGGGAGAAGACATGGGTATAACTGCAATTACAATAAATAGAATAAATATAAAAATGCAATGGGGGAGGGGGTATTCGCGTAATTACCTAAACCCAGGGGGGGTGTCTCTGCAAATTCTCCGGGGGTCACATGCGGCGCACGTGACCTTCTGGACTTGGACTGTAGTGCAATATAGCAGACTCCAAGGGGCTGGTTGCAATTTACCCCTTGGTCACGTGTGGTGCACGTGACCTGGGGGTGGCGTAAGGCTGACGTCCCCCGCCCTCACGCGCGCTGCACGTGGCGGGTCTCGGGCTTCACGCCCGGTGGCTGGTGGCTGTCGGAGGTGAACGTCGTAGGGGGGCTGCTCCTGGCGGTGTCGGCGGTGATGGTCGAAGGCGTTTGCCGTTGTCAGAGCACCTGAGGGCGGAAGCGGTGGAACTGCTAAGATGGACGTCGTTGTCGTTGGCGGAGTGGGTTGGCGTGGTGTCGATGAAGCTGCTGGAGCGCTCGGTGGAGTTGCGAAGCGGAGTGGCGGAGGCGTTGTCATGGTAGTCGGCTCGAACGTTGATGGAGGAGGCTGGCGATGAAGGCGGTCGGTGGCGAGACGGAGATGGAGGCGAAGAGGGCGATCTTCGTCGTTGGCTCGACGGGGATGAACCCGGAGCATGACGTCGATGACGGTCGGTGGAGTTGATAACTGGTGGCGGAGGAGAACGACGAAGTCGTGGGCTCGACGAGAAGCTCGGAGCTGGAGCAGTAATGGAGGAGAGAGACCACGCTGCGACGAGGGGCAGCGGGCACCCTCGGATCTCGCCGGCGAGGCCTCGGCGGAGTTGTCACCTTTGTTGAAGCACCCAACGGCGGATGATGGGAACAGTGGAGGCCGTGGTCTTTAAGTAGGGGAGAGATGAGAGGGGTCGGCGATGGAAGTTGCGAGACGAATGGCGCAAGATGCGGAGGAGGTTGGCGGCGAGAGAGAGACGCGGAGGCGGCGGTTAGTGTCGAATGCGGGGGCGGCGGCGGCGAGGATTGCGGAGGTAGTTTGGGAGAAGACGAAGGCCAGCGACCGTTAGATCGGTCGCTGATCGAACGGCCGCGAAGGGGCCACGTGGCGCGTAGTGAGAGAGGGGGCGGGCGCGCACGTGCTTGGCGCGTGCCTGGGGACACATGCCTTGCACGTGCGGCTGCTTAATTAATTTTTTTATAAAAACAAATAAATAAAAGGCCCATAAAATGCTGACACGTGGCGACCTCTGGGGCTGCCATGTGTCAGCACCAGAGAATTCGAAGAAAAAACATTTTGTAAAATCAGAAAGAAATAGTAAACGACCTTGTATCGAAAAAGTTCCTACACAAAAAATGCTCGTCTCGACGCGATCTACAACTTTCATGAAGACATCAAAGCCAAAATCGGTCAAATGTAAAAAGTGAATTTTTGGGGTATCCCATGTACATAGAATACCTTGATTTTTGGATTTTCTATTTTTTGTCATTTTTAAACAAGATAAAAATCCGGAAAAAATATGAAAAAAATCAAAGACAAATAAAGACACCTTAATCTAATTTTTTGGTTTTTTATTAATAAAGAGAATATGTACATAAAATATAGGTCAGAAAACCGCTAAAAGATACAACGTACAAAAGAGGCCCAAAAACCCAACTTTCACATACGAGTTCTGATTCACTGAACTTTGAAGGTAATTGAATGTGCATTAGTTCAAAAGTGAGTAGGATCAAATCGGACACTGGATGGGGGAGATATGAGGCTTTTAGTCCGAAAATCCTGAAACTAGGGTTTGGGTTTTTGGTCCACTTAACAGGGTTAGTGATTTTTTTTGTATTTTTTATTTATTCTTGTTAGTGATACGTACACAATGGAGGTGGTTTTGCGTCATTCGGAGTTAGCATGAAGGAGTTAAAAAATCCGAGAAATTAGGCTATTTACAGGTCATTTATGGCTTGGATTTTTGGCTTCTTATTTTGTGCAAAAATGAATGCTAAAATGCATTTCTTATGAAAACATGCATTATTGCTAATTATGCAGAATAGATGCAGAAATGATGTTGATTTTGAGGGATCTGAGCTTAATTAATGAGATTTAGAGTGATGAATCCGAGATTCATCATCCCCCTATACTTAAACCATGCTCGTCCCTGAGCATTAAAAGAAATGCCATGAAGTGAAATGAGATTGGGTTCCATACCAAGACAATGAGCTGAAGGTGAAAATGAAACTAAACTCGACCTTTGGATTAATAGTGTGGCGGAACTTCTGTGAGACTTAGAATTTTAAAATCAACAGCCCTCAAGTTCTACACATCATTGTCACAGTTTCGGCTCAGAAGTCATCTTAGATAAATCCTCTTCCCAAAGTATACCCTATGAACGTTGAATAACCGACTCATGTGTGTGAAGGGTTGTAGCTCTTCCCATCCAGAATGCCGGACTACCATGCTCCTCTCCTCTCCAGTAGCTCGTCCTCGGGGAGTCAGGTATTTCCTTCTAAGGTCTGTCGCGTTGTGTTCACAATCGAATGAGGGAGAAGTTAGAAGAAGGGGAAAAGAGCTGGAGGGTGGCCAGTGTAGTCACCTCTCCTTGTGAAGATGGATAGTGTAGCCGAGTCTCCACCAAGATCTGCATGTTTTCTTGAAGCTTTGACCTTTTTGGTCGGATTTTAGGTAGTTGCTTCTTTGTATTTGGAATTTTTGGTGGTTCTCCTTGGATCTTGTTGTGCCCCTACGGATATAGAATCTTTATGTTCCGTACATTTTTTGGGGTCTTAGAAAAAATTGTACCCAACCGTCCATCCCTTTTCCGAAGCTTTATTTCAACCCGTACTCCGGTCTTTAGATTTCCACACTACCAGAAAAGAGACTCACACAGTCTTCCAACATCCTGTCTGAGTTGAGATAAGGGCATAGTGTGAGAGTACAAATTAATTCCCTATTCCAGATTTGTACCCAGAATGAAGAGACCAGGTTAGACACTAAGAGTCAAACGCTGCACATTGTTATGTGGAACTTAAAGAATTAAGTCAAAAGACCTGAAGCTCTTAAAATCCTATTTCTCGATGAAGTTCCTATGAAAATTAGGTGGATTAAGGTCAAGCCCAGACCACTCTCAATTTCTGTTCACAACTCGGTTC
Source organism: Ottelia alismoides (assembly GCA_037367405.1). Classification (NCBI taxonomy): domain Eukaryota; kingdom Viridiplantae; phylum Streptophyta; class Magnoliopsida; order Alismatales; family Hydrocharitaceae; genus Ottelia; species Ottelia alismoides. The sequence continues at coordinate 671,054 of JAZKJV010006351.1, read as the reverse complement.
AGAACCCAATGACTTTTCACAGATGCAGATGAATGTGATGCTGGAGGAAGTACAAGTATGTGAAATGCAGACATTTTTTTCTCTTTTTTTTATGCAAGGGATTTTTTGGTGTATTGTTTTTTTTGCAAATAAGAAGCCATGTTTTTTTTTTCAAATTAGTACCCACCCCGTAAATACATATAGACTTACGCGAAAGTACGAGATATGGGTAAAATATATACGAAGTATACACAGACCCCCCTATACTTAGCGAGTGTTGTGTCCTCAGAGCACAAGAAGCGGAAGGAAGACATAGCTCGGACTGAGCGTAAGGGAGTGAAAATGCAAAGAAAAATGAAGCGGTCGGGATATGAGGAGAGTATATACATGTGGATGTCGGTTCCCCCTATACTTAGGCTTTGGTCAGCCTAAGTATAGAAGAAGGGTGGAGATGGAGCGATCGGGATGGAAAAGTGTGATGAGAGAAATGGTATTTACAAATGGCATCGGACCCCCCCTATACTTAGGCCTTGGCCTAAGTAGAGGAAGAAGCTGTACAAGGAGGCCGATGTGTCGGGAGGGAGGGCGGGTAGCCGATGATTAAAGTGGTTTTCGGTTGATCTTCTTGTGAGCCTGCGGTGGGGGATCGTAATGATGAGATGGAGATGAGGCATATGATTCCCAACTATTGTCAGTGTCATCTTCAGAAAAATCATGATGGATAGTGGATGAGGTGTTTGAGTCAGATGAAAGATATCCACCATCGGAATTATCCTCAGAGGAGTAGTATTCGAAAGTGGGCATACTCCAAGTATTCATGTCTTTTTGTTTCCTCAGTTGTTTCCTTAGAATTCGTTCCTTCTTGGGGTCAATCAGTTTGTCCTCAGATGAATACTCAGAAGCACCGGTCTCAGTCAGCTCATATGAAATGATTCCAGTATACTTGAAGAGGGCAGGAGCACCAGCTTTAATTGAGTAGTAGTTAGGAATGGGTGTTGTCCAATGAGAATTGAATTTTGGATCTTTGTGAAGATATGGCTTTAGAGATGCCGAACAGACTTCACTCATATAGACTACCTTTTCCGGACCTGATGAGGGATCGTCGGTTGATTCCTCTTCCGAAAGGTCAAAGGTGACTCTCTTTTTATTTCTTCATGAGGTATCGGTTCACTTGAGTATCCAGATGAATATCCATTGGAATTCTCCTTGGTCGGTGCTTGGCTTACGTGCTTGTTCTTAGTTTCTCGAATGTTGGTGCACTCTCGATTTGGGATGGTTTGGTCCAGGTATTCAGAAAATGTTGCTCTAGGGTGCGACCATGCATAAGTCTCAGGATCATAGAAGAATGATTTGTCCATTTTGAGATCCTAGGGAATTGAAATACGGGGGAGAGTCTCTAAACCAATAGTCTCATCAACAGCCTCTATCTCAGGTGTTGCATCGGGGTAGGGCTCTTCTACCTCTTCATGGTTGCGGCTGTCGGGGACTTCGTGGGTTTCCTCAGAAGATCGTGGTTCCTCAAAGACATGGTCCGATCTAAGTGCTTCCAATGCTTTAAAATCGATTCCCGAGTCTCACAATCAATAATTGCCTTAGCCAATGCTAAGAACGGTTTTCCGAGAATGATTGAAGACTGGGTGAATTCTCCTTGATGCTTAATATCAATGATCGTGAATTCTAATTTGAGCGGAGCAACTTGGAATTTCATGATGACAGAAATGATTCCTCTCGGTCGTTTTATCGATCGGTCCGCTAATTGAATAATCTCTCGTATCTTCCGAATCGGTCCGAGTTTGAGTTCGTGAAATACAGAGGTCGTGAGGATATTGATCGGTGCATCGTCATCAATCCGAGCATGGGTGAAAATTGTGTCTTTGATTTCGCAGTCAAACCTGGGTAACCGCTTCACTATGCGGCTCTTGGTTTTTCTCCTCAACACCAAGGAGGAGGCCATTGACAAGATATGTCTTTCAGTCTTTGTTCGTATCCTACCCGACTTCTTATTCATCAATTTGTCAATTAAAAATCTTTTAAGGTTGGGAAAGTGTTCAATGGCCTATATGAAGGGAAGTTCAAACATCAAGCGTTTTTTCAGTGCTTCCCGTACAGTCGGATCCAAATTCCTCAGATCGTCTTCAGTTTCAATTTTTATGAAATTTTCTGAATTTTCAATTTTTTGTGGTTTTCAAATATTTCCATTTTTTGGTATTTTCTGTGCGGTGTGGGGGTGTGGTGTGTTCTTCAGATGAACAGGGGTTCGGGTGTTCAGAGTGAGAGTCAGTGGCATAGTCATCTCTAGGGGAATAATATGCGGAAGTGATATTGTCAGACTCGTCCCTAGGTTCTTGAATATCCTCAAAATTTTCAATTTCAGATCCGATCATTTCCTCATCCATTTTTATATCCGAGCCACCATAGAATGTGATTATTCTGTCGGTGAATTTTTTGCCATCTATCCTCCATTGATTCGAATCTTTTATTTATCCTTGAGATATCATCCTCGAAAATTTGTTCATGATCACTTATAGGAGCAGTCGATGTGTGTTCTTGTGATTCAATAATTTCATCTTCCATTTTCCTATATGTGCTAGAAGATTCTCTTGGATTGTCCAATATATGATCATTATTTTCTGAAAATATCTCCTCAATAATTATGGAAGGCAACTGCTCATATGATCCAGACATGTGGAGTTGATCCGGTTTATGAGTGGTCGGATCTTGATATGGTGTAGTCATCATACAGGGTTCCTGTGTTTTTATGTATTCAGTCCAGTCCTCTATATGATTATCATGTCTGAAAAGGGGGTTGTCATGGTCAATCCAGGATAATGGTTGTTCATTAGTGTTCACTGGCGGGAGATATGAAGAAGTGTTGAGTTCTATCATGTGGTTATCATCTCCCATAAATGATGGATTGACATTTACCGAATAAGAAGGATCAATTGTATGATCAGCGTAGAGAGGATTGATATATGAGGAAGTGGAGACCTCAGTCAGTTGTGGGTCTATTAGGTCCAAAAACAAGGGATTGTCATTCATGAAGCAAATCGGATTGGTAAAGAGAGATGGTGGTTGAGAGTCTCTTGGAGGAGATGTTCTAGGTCTAACCGATACGAATTCGTTTTCATAGTATAGTTCTGATGCATTCTCGGTCATTTCTGGAAGAGTTGAAAGTAATGAGGGGTTGGATCTGTAATTTGGAAAAAGTTCCATGATGAGGTTTAAATCAAGAGAGGAAAGAGATGATCGCACGGGAAGAGAATTTGTATCAAAAGTGCGGCTTTTGATTTTCTGTATCGGTTCACGCACACCAATGCAAACACAAATCAAACCCTAGATTCACCAACTCACACAATGAAGCTGTAAGAGTTTGGCTATTATCTTTTCAATTTTAGTTGGTGATAAATCAATCTTGGCAAAAATTTAGCGAGCTGAAATTTCGGATTTGGGCTCTAGCCTAAAGTGTCGTCTCTTGTTCACTCAGAAAAATATAAACATCCAAGGTCGGGGTTGCTTTCCCGCAGAAATTCTTGATTTTATGGGTTAATTTGAAATCGACTATATTTAGCAGTCCCAATTTTTATTAGGTGATCACTGAAGAATTTAAATGAGCACAAATACACGTCTACCGTCCAGTCCCGATTTCCTTTAGAATTATGTGATAAACCAAGAGGGAGAAATTCGGGAAAAGCCGATGCACACGAAAAACTATGATGAATGCTCAGTTAGAAGACTTACAGTGAATCCTCGTAATCTCCATGTGGGATGCAATACAGAATTGAAAATTATTCTAAAATGAGTGCAAGCCGATGAAAACCACACCTAAGCAGAAAGTCCTATTAGCGGGAAGAATTGAGTTAAATTTTTGGCTAAGTTGAACGACCTAATGTGCGTCTTAGTTAAAGTGCAGTGTGACCTTAGATCCTACGAGCACAAGAAAAAATATAAATGCTCTGAGAGCCATATGTGCAGGTCTATCCTAATCGCCACTCAAGTCGGACCCCACCCTCACCGGAGAGTGAAACATGCCACGACACACCACAGGAAAGTTCAGAGTCTTTTTACACACGCGAGAGTCCAAACGGACACCGCTATAAATGAGCAGAAATTGAAATTTTGCAGAAATTTAAAACCTAGACTTTACACTCTCTCATGACTCGACTCGATCTTAAATTAATTGCGGCTTTTCAGATGTCGGTGAAGATGCGTCGGTTTCTTGAAAAACCGCTCCACGTGCGCCGGATACCTCGCAAGAAAAATAAGAGAGAACATGTAAGAGAGTGACTCAAAAGCAATAAAAGATAAGAAAAATAAATGCAGGAAAATAAATGAGATTTACAATGAACGATTCGGGGGTCAGACTACCCAAATGCGAAAAACCGAACGAGAAATTTCAAAATACAAAACTAAGTCGTTTGCCTCCCCGACAACGGCGCCATCTAACGAGTCCGGAATCGCACGTGTTAAGGAGTTGTTTTAATTTTTCGTGAGTAAAAATAATAATGTCGTTCGTTGCAGGTGGCGATCGGAAACGGTTAAGAATTAACCACAAATTTTTAATCAATTTTAATCAAGTGGTCTTATGTTTATTTTACTTGGGCAAGTCCCAAGGTCGATTTACAAGGAGGCAAAGGAACAACCTAGAATTATGTCTATCTAATTTCGTGTTCGGTTTTCGATGCGGTTTATTTTTGGAATTTTTCAATGCAATAAGGGATGCAAAATGCACTTTTGGCCTATTTTAGGGACTAAAATGTAAAGTTCAATTAAACGATGTCCGAAAAATATGAAACTTGGCCACAATGTAAGATATGATGAAATGAGTGCATTGTAATGTTTTTTGAAATTTTTGGATGCAATATGAATTTTTTTATGAATTTTTAAATACAAATAGAATGATTTTCAATATTTAATTATAATAAATATTAAACCTACTTGTTTTCAGGAAATAAAGTTATCTGAGATTATCACTAAGTAATGGATCCTAGAAAAATCCTACATCTCGAAAATGTAGCGTTTAATACCTATTAAAAATTAAATACTGAAATATGCCAAATGATTTTTACAGGGTAAACTATGCATGCAAATGTAAATCTTTTTGGGCACAATGTCAAGCACAATAATCTCTAAAATGTATCATTTTTTTTGGAATTTTTAGAGCAACGGTTAATCAAATATGAATTTTAGAGCGCAAATTGGGCAACATATGCTAATTTCCACCAAACAATTAAATATTAATTAACCGTTAATCAAAAAATATCCGCAATATGTATGAATGTAGAGAATTACTTGAGAAACGAGATGCTATTTTTGGATTGATAAAATAATGTAGAGAAGAGGTTCTACACAGAGGGAGAAGACATGGGTATAACTGCAATTACAATAAATAGAATAAATATAAAAATGCAATGGGGGGGTATTCGCGTAATTACCTAAACCCAGGGGGTGTCTCTGTAAATTCTCCAGTCGCACGTGACCCTCTGGACTTGGACTGTAGTGCAATATAGCAGACTCCAAGGGGCTGGTTGCAATTTACCCCTTGGTCACGTGCGGTGCACGTGACTTGGGGGTGGCGTAAGGCTGACGTCCCCCGCCCTCACGCGCACTGCGCGTGGCGGGGTCTCAGGCTTCACGCCCGGTGGCTGGTGGCTGTCGGAGGTGAACGTCGTAGGGGGGATGCTCCTAGCGGTGTCGGCGGTGATGGTCGGAGGCGTTTGCCGTTGTCGGATCACCTGAGGGCAAAAGTGGTGTAACTACTAAGGTGGACGTCGTTGTCGTTGGCGGAGCGGGTTGGCGTGGTGTCGATGAAGCTACTGGAGCGCTCGGTGGAGTTGCGAAGCGGAGTGGCGGAGGCGTTTTCGTGGTAGTCGCTCGAACGTTGATTGAGGAGGCTGGCGATGAAGGCAGTCGGTGGCGAGACGGAGATGGAGGCGAAGAGGGCGATCGTCGTCGTTGGCTCGACGAGGATGAACCCGGAGCATGATGTCGATGACGATCGGTGGAGTTGATAACTGGTGGCGGAGGAGAACGGCGAAGTCGTGGGCTCGACGAGAAGCTCAGAGCTGGAGCAGTAATGGCGGAGAGAGGTCGCGTTGCGATGAGGGGCGACGGGCACGCTCGGATCTTGCCGGCGTGGCCTCGACGGAGCTGTCACCTTCGTTGAAGCACCCAGCAGCGGATGATGGGAACAATGGAGGTCGTGGTCTTTAAGTAGGGGAGAGATGAGAGGGGTCGGCGATGGAAGTTGCGAGACGAACGACGCGAGATGCAGAGGAGGTTGGCGGCGAGAGAGAGACGCGGAGGTGGCGGTTAGCGTCGAATGCGGGGGAGGCATCGGCGAGGATTGTGGAGGTAGTTTGGGAGAAGACGAAGGCCAGCGGCCGTTAGATCGGCCGCTGATGGAACGACCGCGGAGGGGCCACGTGGCGCGTAGTGAGAGAGGGGGCGGGCGCGCACGTGCTTGGCGTGTGCCTTGGGGCACGTGCCTTGCACGTGCGGCTGCTTAAATAATTTTTTTTATAAAAATGAATAAATAAAAGGCCCGAAAAATGCTGACACGTGGCGGCCTCTGGGGCTGCCACGTGTCAGCACTAGAAAATTCGAAGAAAAACCATTTTGTAAAATCAAAAAGAAATAGTAAAATACCTTGGATCGAAAAAGTTCCTACACGAAAAATGCTCGTCTTGATGAGATCTACAACTTTCATGAAGACATCAAAGCCAAAATCGGTCAAATGTAAAAAGTGAATTTTTGGGGTATTCCACGTACATAGAATACCTTGATTTTGGGTTTTCTATTTTTTGTCATTTTTAAACAAGATAAAAATCCGGAAAAAATATGAAAAAAATCAAAGACAAATAAAGACACCTTAATCTAATTTTTTGGGTTTTTATTAATAAAGAGAATATGTACATAAAATATAGGTCAGAAAACCGCTAAAAGATACAACGTAAAGAAGAGGCCCAAAAACCCAACTTTCACATACGAGCTCGGATTCACTTGAACTTGGTCTTGTTTTGAAGGTAATTGAATGTGCATTAGTTCAAAAGTGAGTAGGATCAAATCGGACACTAGATGGGGGAGATATGGGGCATTTAGTCCGAAAATCCTGAAACTAGGGTCTGGGTTTTTGGTCCACTTAACAGGGTTAGTGATTTTTTTGTATTTTTTATTTATTCTTGTTAGTGATATATAGCAATGGAGGTGGTTTTGCGTAATTCGGAGTTAACATGAAGGAGTTAAAAAATCCGGGAAATTAGGCTATTTACAGGTCATTTATGGCTTGGATTTTTGGCTTCTTATTTTGTGCAAAAATGAATGCTAAAATGCAGTTCTTATGAAAACTTGCATCAATGCTAATTATGCAGAATAGATGCAGAAATGCTGTTGATTTTGAGGGATCTAAGCTAAATTAATGAGATTTAGAGTGATGAATCCGAGATTCATCACTCATCCAGACCATACAATGAGGGGATTACTCTCCCAAGACAAATTTTTCGGTGAAGTGTCTTTTAAGATAAAGTGTGTTTAGCAGTCCCAATTTCATAGTTTTTGTTTTTAGGTATTTTTTAAGCAAACAATGCCTAACGAATTTTTCGATTCTCCTGATTATTTTAAGTCAAAAACTGGGGGAGAAGGCGAAAAAGTCGATGTGCGATCAAGCACGAAGATGCATGCAGAGTAAGAAATGCATACCTGACTCCAGCTCTCTACATGCAGGGTGATCCGCGTATAAAATAAAGACTGAAAATAAACTACCTATATGATGCAAGAAGAAATCGGCTTTAGATGAAGCAAGTTCTACACGATTAGTACAGTAGTCAGCTAATCAAACCAATTCCTGAGTCCGATCTTGGGAACCACTCGATGTCCGCCACAACGGATCATGCACGCGTTGTATGTGGTTCCTCACAGCACGTGGACTCAAGCCTAATTAAACTGACTTTTTCTTTGTGAATTAATTAATTAAATCCAATTATCGATCTATGGGAACATGCAGATTATTAGGGTTTGGCCTTAATTAATTACGTCACATTCACAAAAACTTCCTAAGTCTAAGGGCTAAATCCTTCGAGAATCAGATGAGAAGTAAATAAATCGATGAAAATCAAAACTGGCGAAAAACCGCGGTGAGGTCCCTCGAGCACACCGATGCTCGGCGAAACAGACCCCGAAGCATTCACCAAGTCCGAGAGTCTTTGTCATGAATGAAATCTAAACTAGCAAAAGTACACTACCGCTCCCCACACTCCAGCTTCGGCTCTCCTACACTCTCTTGTGGCTCGATGCAGAAACGTGCAGCCTCTGAGTCCCGTGGGTGCCTCGGCTCTCTGAAGAAAGCTGCCCTCGATCGCCGGGCCCTCGCAAGAAAGTCAGAAACAGAAAATGTGTCAATCCAACAGTTATTATAAGATAGAATGGAATGGAAATAAATACTGAAGAAAAATGCAAGTAAAAAATAAAAGCCGAAAAAGAAAAGGAAAACCCGACTACTAAGTCGTGCTCCCTAGCAACGGCGTCATTCTGATGATGCACCCGAGCGACTAAGGTAAAAAGGTAGCACATGTCGTTGCGACCTCAACCACTCGGGATAAGTCAATCAAGAAAATGAAGACCACCAAGGAGAAAAATCAACAAATCAAGCAAACAAATAGTGGTCTCGCTATTTGATTTTACCTGGTATAACTATCAGGGTGGAACATAAGGAGCACGGTATGCCTAGGCTACGACGTACTCAGAAATCCAAAAAAAATATTTTTTATGGATTTTACGTTTTTCGCAATTTTTTGTAATTTTTAATATTAGGAAAAAGTATAAAAGCACTCAACAATTCACAAACAAGCAATTATTTAACACATAAAAAATTCTCAGAAAATTCGAATAAAAATATTTTTGGGTTTTGGGAATATTCAAATGTTTTTGTTAATTTTCTTGAATTTTTTACTTTTAGTTGATTTTTTTAAAAATGAAACGAGGACAAAAATGCTAAACAGTGTACAACTGAGATCTTTTTTAAAGGCAAGTTAAAAATACTTAACATGCCTGTCAAATCCCAACAGCAATCTTGTGTGAAACTATAAACTAAAGACTAACTACAGAAGAAGAAAACATTTTTTTTATTTTTTTTCTGAATTTTTAATGATTTTTATAAGATTTTTAGTGTTTTTCAATTTTATGGGTTTTAAAAAAACAAATGCGACAAAATTTGGGTTGATGTAAAAACAACTCAAGACAAGCAAACAATATTTTTTTTAGAATTTTTCAAGGGTTTTTAATATTTTTAGTTGATTTCTAAAAACAAACAGTGGCAAATTTTAGGGTTTTTAAAATTTTAAAAATACTAAAAGGAAACAAAATCCAACCAAAAATTTATAGAAATTCCTACAACATGGCAGGAGCCATGTGTCAAAATTTCACGATTTTTGGACAAAAGTTGCTATTTATTCAAACTAACATAAAGCACATAGCACGTTAAAAGCTCAAGGGCCCTGCTACAATTTCACACAATTTCTGCACGTCCAAAACCAACACGCACTAGGGCATAAATGCAAATACTGAAAATAAAGATTCAACTCAGAACATACAGGATATCCAGGGTAACAGTTGCAAATAACCCACTAGGCACGTGACGAAACACGTGCATTCACACAAGAAGGACCGAAATGTAAATACTGAAAACTACAGGACTAAAAGTGCAAATTACCCTACTGTGTACATTTTATTTTATAAACTAAATAATAAAGGAAAAGAACTGTAGGGGAAACGGAGCAAATTACCCAGCCGTCTCGTGCGGGTCACGTGGGGTGACAGATGGCGTGCTCGGACTGGAGGAGAAGCGTGCGGCTCTGGCGCGGACAGGTGGCGAATCCAACGCTCATGGCTGGATGACGAACGTGGGCGTAGGGGGCCATTAGATGTTAGATCTAACGGCTTGACAAGGCCAGGCTCTGGACGACTGCTATCAAATCTGGGGCGAAGGCTGGGTCCAACGGCAGAGGAAGGTGATGGACGAACTCCGCCTGGACGAAGTTCACCGGAGCACCGGTGGTAATCCGGCTCTTCGATGGACAATCGGACGGCAGCAACAGGATCGGGTGGCACTCCGCGTCAGGTGGATGAGTCGGATGAGCTCGCCGACGGTCGGATCTCCCGGAATGGCTATGTGACCTTGGGCGAGCTCCAGCGAGATTGAGTGAATGCAGTTTGGGGCGAGTCCATGCGTGCTTTGACCTGCATTTGAGAGCTTCGACTCGGTGGGAGACTCCGTTCGGGGTTATTTGACCTAAAAAGATGGGAAGCGACGATGAATGGGGGTGGAGGTTCCGGTGACATGACATAAGGAACCTCTGTCCTAATCTTGGCTATCCAAGCCAATCCTAGGTTGATCAGGCTGCGGGGGAAGGGTGATGGTGAGCGAATGAGTCGATCTGAACGGCGAAGGGTGGCTGATGAAGCTCCGACCACCGGGTCGGAGCTGGCGGATCGACGGGTGGAAGATTGGGAATAAATTGAACTAGGATCGTTATAAAGGGTACCTGAAGGTCTCAGCTGAATCCATAGTTCCAGGGGATAACGTCGTACTAGGTCTTTGCCTCAACCTCGCTGCGGGAGGCGAGGGAGGCTCGTCGCGCCGGAAGTCCGGCCACGAAGGGTGAGTGTCGGCTGCAGCTGCCTACTCCGACCACCAAAGGCTCCAGCCGAAAACTGTCTCCAATGGGAAGAAGTCTAGGGTAGAAGGAGAGAGAGTGCGGCGCGAGCTAAGGGTCTGTGGAGAAGGATGAAGATTTTATATGCGTTCCAAAGTGGGTGACAAGAATCAGAGCCCGCACGCGAACTGAGGAAGATTCATCCTTCCCTAGGGATCCGCGAGGATTGTGAATCTAAGGGGAAGGAGCGGGCGAAGAAATCGAGGCAGGAAGCAATCATATCCGATCGAGAAAATTTGAAGAAAATGGGGCGTGAGTCGGATTCGGGCGAAGAAGGGTCTGGGAGGTGGTGTTGACCGGGGTCAACATCCCTCCTGGACCAATCAGAAAACTCCAAGGTTAAAATTATATGGAAAATAAATTAAAAATAAAAAATGATTTTATTTTAAAATATATTAAACATGAAAAATGTCCCTTATTTTCCAAAATATTTTTAGTGATTTTTATTTATTTTCATGAAAAATAAATTAAGGTATATACATTATATTACATTATATATGTATAAAATACTTATTTATTTTTATTTTTATTTTTATTGAATTTATTTTTGTACAAATACGCCAATTTTTTATTTTATTTATTTACCATATAAAATTTGGAGTATAAAATAATTTTATTTAATTTTTACGAGTTATTTACAAATGCTAAATAAATAGGGATGTGATACATATATATATGTAATATGTACAAGGTTGTAGAGAGAGAAATTATTTTTTTTATTTTTCTTTTTAGAATTTTTGCTTTATTTTTAGGAATATATAAAAGATAATGAAAACACATATTTATTTTATTTTTGTGAAAATAATATATATATATATATAGAAGGGGAAGTGTATAAGGTAGGGTGACCCTATCTCTATCTACATATTTTATTTGGCGAGCATGACCATATTGGGCCCTCTCTTAGAATTAGGTCACTCAATATTTATTTTAAATATTTCTCTATTTTTATTTTATTCTTTATTCTTTTATTTTTGCACAAATACATGCTAATTATTGATATTTAACAAATGCATGCTTATTGGTAACTTATTGTATTTACAACTATATGCATGATGTTTTGCCAAGATTTTTAGCTAAAATAATAGAATAAAGAGTGATGAATGGGGATTCATCACCCCCCTATACTTTACTTTTGCTAGTCCCTTAGCAAACACTTGTTTGTAAAAGAAGTGAAAAGAGAAAGAAAAAGAAGGGAAATCAAGGTTGATTATTAAACGTGCCTTCATTAAATTGAAGTATGGAACTCATCAAGCCTTTGGATTATTAATTTGTCATAACCTTATTTGGACTTAAGCTTAAAACTCAACATCCTCTAAGTTCCACCAATCTATGGTCAAGACTCCTTAGTAATCCAGATCAGAACAAGTCTACATACACAAACTCTAATGACCATGAATCTTTCCTTGTACTGTGTAAGTGATATGTAGCTTCCCACCTCAGAAATGACAATGTGACAACCCCCCTTAACAAGGTAACTCTAATGCCCTAGTCTGGCAGCTCTTTCCTCGAGGAGCAGGGTATTCCCTTCTAAGTTCAAGTTCAACCAGCTCAAGAAGAGGAGAAAGAAGAGAATGGACCATGACTAGTGTAGCCATGTATCCTTGGGAGCCCAACCAGTGTAGCTAGGTCTCCCGCTGCAAGCTTCATGGGATGAGCATGTGTAACATAAGCTTTGCTTTATTTGACTATATACGCTCCGATGGGTATTTTATTTTCAATCAGACCCACCACTTTTTTGGAGTTTTTCTTTCTTTGCACATTTTTTATGTGCATATGTACAACATATCTACATGGTGCCGCATATATACATAAGGAGTTTTTCCTCCTGAGCCAGTAGATTGTCCCTCTTTTGACGCTTTATTGCAACCCACAACTCCTGTCTTTAGACTTCAACACCAACAGACCAAGTTGAGACACACTTCCTTCACTAAAAGAAGAAGAGAGGTTCCGCGTAGAAGTACTACCCTCATATGCTACCCCAAGCCAAAGGAAACTTCCCCCTCGTCACCTCATCCGTGGAGAGCTATGTGTAAGGTGCTGGTGCAAGTAAAGCCACTATCTCTGAGAGTCATGTGTGCGTTGTTAAGTGTTCTTCTTAGGATCATCAAGATGTCATATGATCATAGCCTAGTGGACTTAAAGAATAAAGTCCCAAATGGACCTGAAAAGTCTTAATCCTAAGCCCTATAAGGTTCCTCTTAGAATTAGGTGGATTAAGGTCATAACTAAGTTCCATATTACAATTTAATTATAGGCCAGTTTAAATGTCAATCGTAATTCAGAGAAACTGTACAAATATATACAAAAAAATGTTTTTATGCCACTTTTTGAAAATATGCAAAATTTTTGTAAAATGTTTGAATGAGTGAATGCATGAAGTTTTTGCAAAATATTTACAAACATGTACACAAGGTTTTTTTGCAAACATTTGTTTTTCAAAAATTTTACAAAATTTTTTTACTATATACATAATTTTGATATCGAACTATTTACAAACTCTTTACACGAAATCATTTTTACAATTCTTTATACAAAAATAATTTTATAAATAGCTATGTATGTGAAATAAAGAATTTTTATGTTCAAGATTTTTTTTTAAATTTTATGATTTTTGGGTAAAAGAATTTTAGCCATTTTATTTATTAACACACTTACACAAAGTACGAGTTATGGCTAAAGTATATATGAAATATATACGATACCCCCCTATACTTAGCTTGAACGATGTCCTCAGTGTGGATCAAGAGCGATGAAGAAGACATAACTCGTGCTTAGTATAAGGAAGTGAAAAGGAATAGTATACTACAACGACGAATCAAAGAATAGAATGAAGAGAGCTCGGTGTTTCCCCCTATATTTAGGATCAAATAATCCTAAGTATAGCATGTTGTACATGAAGGGAAATCCGAGTGGAAGAATGTACAAGGTCTACCTCCCCTAACTTAGGGTAAAATATCCATAAGTATAGCCGCAAAACAGAGGTAGAAAGAATCCAAAACAATACTCAAGAGTCCAACACCCCCCCTATACTTAGGGTAAAGTACACCCTAAGTTTGGCATAATCATAGGATGAAGATGGGGTGCGTGACTAAAGAATGGAATGATACGGACAACTGGATCTATTCAAGGCAGAAGTCAGTGAGAATCAGGCGTGAGATGCACTAGATGTTAGTCAAAGACCACATCTCACGTAAAATAAATAGGGGCGACGTCAACGACCAGCGGCTCATGATCTAGATATGGTTTGAGCTGCTGCCCGTTAACACGAAAGTTAGACTCATATGACATCTCAGATATGTCGATGCTTCCATTGTCATATACCTTTCGGACCAGGTATGGTCCCTTCCACTTGCTCTGTAACTTCCCTGGAAATAATCGAAGCCTGGCATCAAACAACCATACTCTCTGATCAGGCTCAAACTGCTTGTGGCTGATATGAGAATCATGCCACTCCTTCGCTCTCTCCTTATAATGTAGGCTGCTCGAAAAGGCTTCATCTCTAAGCTCCTCCAGGGCTGCCAATTCTGCCCTCCTCTAATCTCCTACACTCACTGGATCCAAAAGTATCTCTGTAACAGCCCAAAGTGACTTATGTCTCAGCTCAACAGGTAAATGGCAGGGCTTGCCATAAATGAGGCAAAAAGGAGATGTACCCAGAGGAGTCTTGAAGGACGTCCTATATGCCCACAAGACCGAGTCCAAAAGCTGTGACCAATCCTTTCGGTCAGGGAGGACTACCTACTGCGATATAGTCTTGATCTCCCTGTTCGACACTTCAGCAAGACCATTGGTCTGAGGGTGGTATGGAGTGGCTACTCGATGGTCTATGTTGAACTCGCTAGCAAGATCCTTTACCTTGTCGTTGATGAAATGAGACCCCCGTCAGAAATCAACACTCGAGGTACCCCGAACCGTGAAATGATATTCTTCCTCAAAAATCGACACACGGTCCTAGAACCTACGGTTCGGGCGAGGATGGCCTCAACCCAACGACTCACTGACGAGACGCTAAATGCGTGATATAATTTGTGCACGTTGTAGTACGTGTACTTAGCGATTCAATCAGAACCGAGAAAAAATCTCCATGAAGAGTGTCTCAGCTTTAATTTATATCCCGGGAAAGTCGGGGGTCGAATCCATGGAGGCAAAGGAACAACTTCGGGGGTAATTTGAAAATTAAGTTTTAGATTTCCAATGCGATTTTTTTATATATTTTTTATGCAAATAGAATGCAAATGCAAGTGAATTACGACACTAAGAAAACACACAATTAGGCTAAAATAATTTTAATGTCAAATCAGTTCAATTCAGCCAAATTATATTTTTCCTAAAGTCCTAATCCAGAGAGGAACACAAAACACATTGTTTTGTATTTTTAGGAATTAAATGCAATAAGTAAAAATGCACACTTTTTATGATTTTTTCACAATTTTTCACAGAAACAGTAGGAAAAAATGATGAAAAATTTACTGGAATGAAAACATGATGCAAGGATACTATAGTAATCTTTTTGGAATTTTTTGACAAATTATGAATTTGTTATGGATTTTTTAGTGAAAATAGAGCGATAGTGAGTAATTAATTCCTAATTAATCCACAATGTCAAATTAATCAAAGTGCGAATTATCCCAAAAAGATATTTTCATATAGAATCCAGGAGACTTGAAATTTTGAAAAAATGATGTATGTGGATTTAATTAAAAATCAAATACTAAAATCACTCTACAATTTATTTCAAGCACAAGACATCTCCACTTTAGATGAAATTTGGTTAGTAAGTTAAGCACTCTTCAAGGCATCATATCTAATTTTTGGAGAATTTTTAGAACAATCATGCGTTAGATATCAATTTAAGAGTCCAATTTGGGTAAAATATCAAGAATTTCAGTTACACAATTTTCATTAATTATCCAAATATCATAAAAATATAAATAAATATCCACGAGGTAGAGAACTAATTACTCAACATCAAGCTATTTTTTCTTAAATAAAATTATGCAATATTAAAGTGCAAATTCATATGCAAACAGAGGTATCTTTATGCAAATTGAGAAAACATAACATACAAGAAAACTGAGCACAGGGACATGCATGTAATTACAAAAACATGAAATATAAAATATGCAATTTTTACATAAAATAAAAATTTGAACCTTCTTCTTCCTTCTTCTTGCTGGGCACGGGTGAAGAACCCAAAGAGGGGGGGGGGGGGGGGGTCGGTGGCGGGCGCCACGACCGAGGTGGCACGGCGAGAGGGAGGGCGGTGTCGCACGGCGGTGGGGGTGCCGCTGGGCGCACAGCTGCGCGGGGAGGTGGCGGACTAGCGGCTCGCGGAGGAGGGAAGGGGGCGACGTGGGGCGGCTGGAGATGGCGGCGGTGCCACGAGCGAGCGGCGGAGGCCGCGGCTGGAGGGAGCTGATCGCAGGCGAGCGACGGAGGCCGCCGACTAGTGGTGGCGGAAAAGGGAGTGGGCGACGGTAGTAGTCGTTGCTCCTCCTTTCTTTCTTTCTTTTTTTTGAATTTTTTTACTGAATAATTTTTTTGTTTTAGATTTTATATTTTTTAATTTTTTTATAACAGGTAATAATATGTACACAAAGAAGAGGGGGGAAATAAATGAGGATGTGATAAAATGATCGTGGTGGTGGTAACGTGATAAAAAATTGAGAAAATAACAACTACGTTAAAATGAAGGGAAAATTTACCTGCGATGAACGTGGTCGCCTATGTTGTGCTCACGAGAGCACGGTCTTTGCTCGAATCGCCGGCGAGCGATGAGCTTGAGCAACGCGCGAAGGCGGTTGCGATGTTTGCCAAAAAAACCAACGGATCTCACCGGAGAGAGGGCTGTCGTCGCTTGATCGCGGTTGCATCGCTGTCACCGATTCAACTCTAGGAACTAAGCTCTCCTCACATAAAAATGGATCAAGTGCAAATTGAGAAGGATGGGATGTATATATAGATGATGAAATGAGAGGTTATTAAAGTGGTGTGAAGTTATTTTATTAATGGAGTTGAATGGGACGTTTAAAAAATGATGGGGTTGAATGGAGGTTGGTGGTGGAATAGAGTTGAATGGTGGTTATTGTAGAGAATGTAAAATAAATAAATAAAATGAAGTAGGCTACTTTAAATACAATAGAATAGAAGAGAAGAAAATAAAAAAGTGGAGAATTTACAAGGGAATACATACAACATGTACATTTTTTGTTTGCTTTTCTAATATGTATTTTTTTATATTTTTAATAAGAGATATTTACAACAGAAAAATACAATAAAATAATACAATCAAAATACAACACAAGCATAATTTTTTTGTATTTTTACTAATTAAGAAAGATAAAATAAAAAATGAAGAAAGAATGGATATATATACATTATATACAATGTACATTTAGGTCCCAAAACCCAACTTTTGCAAATGAGCTCCGATTTTAATGAAACTACTTCCGTCGGATAGATAATTTTCTAACTTGAATTTAAAAGTAAGTTAGGTGAATTCGGAGTTCATATGGAGCGGGAATTTGGCTTGGAAGTTGGACTTTACGGCTTTTCTCTTTGGGATCTAGGAGCATTTATTTGAGCTAAATTTTTTTGCATTTTTGTATTTTTATATACATTGTTATGAACAAGTTGGAGAAAGAATTAGCCAAAAAGGAATTGAAATGAAATTATTAAAAATACATGAAGTTTTGGGCTATTTACATGTGAGAAACTCCTTTAATTTTGCGGCCTTTTCTTGTTAATTTATTTTGTACAATATAATATATAATAATTAATGTGTTTTATTTACAAGAGTTATTTTGTTAATTTATTGATTTTATAGACATTTTTCTGGGATTTTACTCGGAGATTTTGCTAAGATCAAGATCTTGAGATGATGAATCGTGGATTCATCACCCCCCTATACTTAAACTTTGCTAGTTCTCGAGCAAATAAAGATTGAATAAGTTGGATTAACCCCTGACTGTGTATATGAATACAAGACTTGATCCGTTCAAGAACTCTCGGTTTTAGAGATCTTAAAATTCTAAGCTGAACCAAGCTCTAGTCAAAAGATATCCAATTTCCCTAATCATCAGACTCTCTTTGTATACATATATAGTAGGGATATGACTTTAAGTATTGACTGCATTTACAAGAGTAGAGTCACAACGTCACCCAAGGTTCCAGTCCAAGAGACTCTCCTAAGGACCTGATCCTCAACACTAGGGAATAAACCATTTCTTGTATCCAATCCACCGTCTCTTTAGTTGTCAGACTTAAAAGTATAGATGAAAGGTCAGTTGATGGAGGGCATAGGATTGTGTCATTTCTTCTCCCCCTCTCATTGGAACAAGGATCCTCTCAAGTGCCATATTACTCAACGCATATTTTTGGTGTTTATCAGTGCCTCCGTCAAGAGAAGTTGGAGTCGTCTGCACTTGTTTTCCTGGGAGTACACCGGGGTATGCATTGTTTGAGTATCTATTATACCTTCTACACCCAGACTTGTAGCATTTACGATGTAGAGCCCTTTTTTGGTGCAAGTCCGACTCCTGGTCCTAATAGCGGGTGGTCCAAGTGGACACTTTGAAATGGTTGGGAGCGCTCGCCTTTGGTGGAAGCTCTTTTGATAATTGACTTTGTGGAATGAGAGCTTTTCTTTATCATTTCATTGCTTTGTAGTATTTTTGGCTAGCTCCACTGCTTTTACCAAGAGTTGGCGCACACTGATCAACAATTTTTTATTTTATCACACCCTGGAACATTGGTAAATGTCAAGAGATAGTACAAGAACCATGTTCTCATACTAGCTAAAGATGCTGACACTCAGGTTTCATGAAGCCTTCATTGATTTTATCCCATCCTCGAGTATCTTCAAATCAAGTTCAAACTCAAATCCCTCATCCCAGTTCCTCAAGTGAAATTTCAACTCATCTCATCATAACTACAGTCGTGTATGTGAGGTGCTGATCATAGTCTTAAGGTAGAGACTAAGCATGCAATATAGCACACAAATCTTTCAAATTAGGGAAATGTGAATAATTAAGTCAAAGACCCTAATGACGACTAAGGCTGGTTAACTCAAAATCTCAAGACCTCATAAACCAAGTGTTCTTGAACATCACTAGTCTTGTGTGAAAGTGTAAGTGTCAGGGATTAAACCAACTTTTTAGTTAGTTTTTTTTAAGTTTAGAAAAAAGGTTTTTTTGACAAACAAAGGCAAAGAAGTTCTTTAGAAAAAGTTTTGCTTTTTTTTACTTTTTTTGTAAGAAAAAGGTTTGGTTTTTTTTCTTTGAAAAGTTTTTTTGAAAAGGTTTTTCTTTTTTTTTCTAGAAAAATATAGGTAAATAAGAAAGGACATTTTTTTGAAAAAGTTTTTTAAAGAGATTTTTTTGAAAAGTTTAGCAAATAAGGAAAAAGAGTTTTTTTTGGAAAAAAGTTTTTTTTGAAAAGTTTTTTTAGAGAGATTTTTTTGAAAAAATTTTTTACCCACCCCATAATTATTGTATAATATATACAAAAATACGTGAAAGTACGAGCTATGGGTAAAGTATATATGTAATATATACACGCCCCCTATACTTAGCATGTGCTATGTCCTCAGAGCACAAGAAGCGAGAAAAAGACATAGCTCATGCTAAGCGTAGGAGGACTAAAATAATAAATAGTACAGAAGTCGATCCGCCCTCCCTATACTTAGGCTTTAGTCAGCCTAAGTGTAGAAGAAGAGAAAAAATGGGGCGGACGAGGTCAAGAGGAGAAATGGATGAGTGTATACACATGGCGGGCATCGGTTCCCCCTATACTTAGGCTCTGGTCAGTCTAAGTATAGGACAAGAGTAAGTATGGGAACCGATGTGATCTGGAGAATATACAAGGAAGGGAGAATGTACAAGAGTGATTGAATCTTCTAAGCTGTTGAATCTTGATGCTGCATCTTCATGAAGAGTAATATGATGTATCTGCTCTGTACTCACTCTGCATGAAGTTGATGACCTCGACTTGGACTAACTGCTCTTTTGAATTTACAAAATGCTTCAACAGTTGTCCATTCACCACATGAGATTGTGCACCATTTGTGAGATCAGCTATCTCTACACTTCCATTCTCGTGCACTTTCTTAACAACAAAGGGACCCGTCCATTTATATTTGAGCTTCCCATGAAACATCTTCAACCTGGCATTGAACAACCATACCTTTTGTCCAGGGACAAAGTCTTTGCACCTAATGTGTTGATCATGCCATCTTTTTACTTTGTCTTTATACATCAAACTGTTGTCATATGCCCTATTTCGGATTTCCGCGAGCTCGATCAAGTTCAAGTTTTGACAAATATTCCCTAGGTTACAACTCCAATTAATCTTCTTAATTGCCCATTCGGATTTATGAATCAATTCTGCGTGCAAATGGCATGGCTTGCCATAAATCATTCTAAATGGTGAAGTACCCAATGGTGTCTTTTAGGTTGTCCTATAGGCCCACAGAACTTGGTCCAAGAGCTGAGACCAGTTCTTCCTATCAGGACGAACCAATTTCTGCAAAATACTCTTCACCTCTCTGTTTGAAACCTCTGCCATGCCGTTGGACTATGGGTGGTAAGGACTAGTAACTCTATGCTCAAATCCATAGTCCTTGGCTAAAGATCTCATATCACTATTCACAAAGTGGCTACCCCCATCAGATATCAAAACTTTTAGCACCCAGAACCTAGCAATAATATGGTCTCTCACAAACTTACAGACAGACTTGCTGTCTGCGGTTCGGGTTGGGATAGCCTCCACCCACCTGGATAAATAATCAACCGCCAACAATATGTACTCATGTCCTTGGCTGTTGGGAAAGGGACCCATAAAATCTATGTCTCACGCATCAAAAATATCACAAATAATCACCGGTTGCATGGGCATCTCATCTCTTTGTCCAACTGTCCCTCCCATCCTTTGACAGATCGGGCACGGCCGTACAAAATCAATAGCATCTCTAAAAAAGGTCGACCAATATAATCCACATTGAAGTACTTTGTGAGCGGTTCTCTTTCCCGAATGGTGTCCTCCAGCCTCAAGTGAATGACAATATGTGAGGACACTCTGGTATTCCTCATGAGGAATACACCTTCTCCAAACACAATCCGGTCCTTCAAAGAAAAGGAAAGGATCGTCCCAATGGTATCTCCTCGAATCCGACTTCAGTCGATCAATGCTGCTCCTAGTCCAATCATGGGGAACCTGCTTGGAGACAAGATAGTTCACCATGTTGGCATACCATGGGAGTGAGTCAATAACACAAATTGACTCATCTAGGAAGGTCTCTATAATCCGCTCATAATAAAGAGAATCATTGAGTTCAATCCGAGAAAGGTGATCAGCCACAACATTCTTCACTCCAGGTTTATCTTTTATCTCCAAATCAAATTCCTGGAGGAGTAAAATCCACCTAAGAAGACTCGCCTCCTTCTTTTCCATTAAATATCGAATGGTTGTGTGATCGGTATAAATTGTCACCTTAGAGCCCAAAATATATGATCTGAACTTCTCGAGGGCCCATACTACTGCGAGCATTTCCTTTTCGGTCACTGTATAATTCTTCTGTGTAGGATCTAATACTTTGCTCGCGTAATGGATCGCAAACGGGATTCCCTCTCGCTGTTGTCCTAACACAGCTCATATAGTGAAATCCGAGGCATCAGTCATGATCTCAAAGGGGAGAGACTAGTCAGGAGCTTGTAGGATAGGCGAGGCACAAATATTCCTCTTCAAGAGCTCAAAGGCCTCCAGACACCTGTGATCTACAACGAACTCTGTGTCTTTCCATAAGAGCTCAGTCAGTGGGCGGGCGATCTTTGAAAAATCCTGAATGAATCTTCTATAAAATCCAACATGCCCTAAGAATGACCGCACTGACTTCACGTTGGTAGGTGGATCGAGTTTCTTGATCACCTCCACCTTGGCAGGGTCAACCTCCATTTCCCTTTTGGAGATGACATACCCCAACACGATACCCTCCGTCACCATAAAGTGACTCTTCTCCCAGGAGAGTACCAGATTCACCTCTCTACACCTCGTGAGGACTCGGTCCAAGTGCGCTAAACATGTATCAAAAGAATCACCATGGACCGAGAAGTCATCCATGAACACTTCCAAGAAATCTCCCACCATCTCGGCAAATATGGCTATCATGCACCGCTGAAATGTGCCCGAGGCATTGCAGAGCCCGAATGGCATGCGCTTGAAAGCATAAGTGTCGAATGGACATGTGAATGTGGTATTTTCCTGGTCCTCAGGGGCTATGGCCACCTGGTTGTAGCCTGAGTACCCATCAAGAAAACAGAATAACTCTTTCCCTGTAAGTCTCTCCAAGATTTGATCAATAAAAGGCAAGGGAATGTGATCTTTCTTGGTCGCAGCATTAAGGCGCCTGTAGTCAACACAGACACGTCACGATGTAGGTACTCGTGTCGCGATCTCTCCCCCCTCCTCGTTGGTGACCATCTGAATTCCCGACTTCTTCGGGACAACATGAAGCGGGGCCACCCACTTGGAGTCAGAAATAGGGTATATAAACCCTGATTTGCACCATTTCTCAATCTCTTTCTTCACCACTTCCCGTAGATTGGAGTTAAGTCTCCTTTGGAACTCACGGGACGGTCTCACATTATCCTCAGTAAAAATGTGGTGCGATCAGAGAGCGGGGTTGATTCCCATGAGATCCGACACTGTCCAGCCTATTGCTTTGCGGTTCCTCTCTAAGACTTCTAACAACCTAGACTCCTGTTCTAAAGTCAAGTCTGAGCTAATGATGACAGGATATCTCTCTTTGGGTCCCGCAAGAATGGCATACTTGGGTGTAGGAGGTAGTGATTTCAGTTCTGGCAATGTAGTATCATCAAGAAAATCTGGCTGAACTGAATCTGAATATGGTTCCATGTTGCATGAAGGTGGGCTAAGCTGAGTAGTATTCGCCACCAACTCAGAAGTAAAGGGAGTCGGATCGCCAAAGAAACGTGGTAGTTCGGCCAAAGCCACGTCCGACTCATCATCTATGTCCCATGATTGTTCCGAAGGGGATGGAACTGACAGATCCAGATGGATCTCTATGTCATCATGGAGATAGGTAGATGCATCTCTCACAAGATCAGTCAACACATGGCAAACTGCATCATCCACTATACCCTTTCCAGATGAAAGGGACTCGCTCTGTCCTGAAGGAATTTGTCCCCAAATCCCAACTGGGCTAATCATTCTGCATTCTGCCTCTGAAGATAAGTACTCTGTACTACTCTCTGAATCAGGTCGCTGACACTTGGTTTGTTTCATCTCAAGGTTCACTTCTCCGCCTGGAGAACAGAACTTCATCATTCCCGTACCATAATCGAAAGATGCATGCGGTCCTAAGGAAGGGCCGCCGAAGACTAATCTAAGATTCTCTCCAATGATTGGGGGTCTCCATGTCCAAGACTGTGAAGTCAACCTGATAGTTCTGCCCCTCAATCGAGATAACTACGTTCTTCACTTCTCCCTTAGGTCTCTTCACTGAACGATCAACGAATTGGAGTAAATCTCTAGATTTGCGAAGTGGTCCCAACTCCAATTTCTGATATAGTGCTAAGGGGAGTAAGTTAATCGAAGAACCGTTATCCAAGAGTATGCGTGCAAATGCAATGTCGTCAATACGACTCTCCACATAGTGAGCACCCATGTCTCTCTTTTTTCTTGGTAAAGTCTGATTCTTGAGATAATAGGTTGTGGCTACTGATAAGACATGTGTCTTTATATTTTGGTTATCTTTCTTCTTGCTAACCCTTGTAGGTGTGCATCTCACCTTAAGGTATTTTTGGAATGCAGGATGGTTAGCCACATATTCATCAAATGGCACCTTAACTGTGATATTTTCTTTACAAAACCGTGCCATATCAGGGTCATCTTTTTGAATCTTTTTGATGCGCTTTCCTACCGTAAGAGCACGGGGTAAGGGATTGAAGCTAGGGAAACACATGATGAAGAGTCTGAATCATGAACTGAAAGATCATTCTTGGCATTAACTAAAACAGAGTTCTTCATACAAGAATATTTTTGATGCAACATGGGATCGAAATTAAATTATCTACTAAAGGTTGTGGAATAGAAGCTGGAGTGGTATCCGCCACAACCGGAGATGCAAGGTCCTCCGTAGAATCAGAAGTGTATCCATGCTGCTAATGTTGCATACGTGCTCTCCTCCTCCTATCGGCTCCCT
This sequence comes from Ottelia alismoides, assembly GCA_037367405.1. Taxonomy (NCBI): domain Eukaryota; kingdom Viridiplantae; phylum Streptophyta; class Magnoliopsida; order Alismatales; family Hydrocharitaceae; genus Ottelia; species Ottelia alismoides. Next base: position 647,147 of record JAZKJV010006351.1, on the reverse strand, counting down.
GAGTAGGTATCCTCAAATGTTGCTGATGGGGCTCCTAAATATGATGCCTCTCCTCCTCGTCCTCTGAAGACTCCTCAGGTAGAGCCCCAGAGATGCACCTCCTCATATCCCTCGGCCGGTCAAGTACAGTCACAGTCCTTCTACTCTTGAGTGACATGTGGTTAGCCTCGTCACATGAAAGAATCTCATGTTCAAATCTAGGAGATGCTGAATAGTATACCTGACCAAAGTGCTGCTGAGAACTAGATCGGTTCAGGCTATTGGGGTTAGCCTGAACTTGCGCTGGGATAGAGGTAGAGGGTGCAATCTGCTCATCTCGCCATCTGGACAGGCGGTTGACATCCACCCATAAGTCATGAATCTCATTCCTGTAGGAACATATCTCGTTGAGTATCTGCTGCTGAATATCCACGGGACTAGACGAAGAAGGAAGTGGATAAGACTGGAAAGAAGACCGGGAAGACTGACCCTGCTGGACAGAGTACTGCCTCTGTTGCTGCTGCTGGGGTTGAGGGCCCTGCTGGCCCTTCTGGTAATGGCCCTATCGTCCATACTGCTGGTACTGCTGCTGCTGCTGGGGTGGCTGGAATCCAGGGCTCTACTGTGAAGGAGGTGGTGCGGAGGTGAATGCAGTGTTATGAAAGGTCAGGGGACGCTGGTAGGTCTGTCGGTCTCCTGAACTTCCCTACCTGGCAGGGTCCTGAGTATACCATACTCCATTCACCTCCCAAACCGGTGGAGGCTCCTCCTGAACTGTCTCTGCTAATGGAGGTGGCTGCTGGAAAGAGTGGGTGTAGGACTGGTCCTGCTCCCACGGCTGGGGTTGCCCTGACACCAACTGCTCCTGAATATGGTGAACTCGGTGTACGAGAGTAGAGGGTGCAGTCACGACAGATATCTTTATCTTAATACCCTAACAGTCAACTCCTCCATTTGTTTTGGAATCTTGGAGACGCTCCGGTCCAATTCATCAATTCTCCTGTCAATCCTCTCGACTACAGTAAGCTTGTCTGCAAGGAGTCCCATGCTAGGGATCACGTCCTGAGAGAGATCGACTACAACTGATTTTCCCCCTCCAGATGAGAGTGAACTGAGGGATGGTGTATAGGCCCTGCTGGCCATCTGTGAGCGGCTAGTTTCAGCCATCTGCTCGAATACCCTCCAGACGGTGTCCGCTCCTCGTGATGTATAGATGTCTCCACAGGAAGCTCTCACTAAACCCTACATCTCAGGGTTAAGACCAGTGAAGAATGATTGGACCAAGATGTTATCATATAGTCCATGACAGGGACACTTCTGCAGGATGTCCTTGAATCTTTCCCAAGCATCACAAAAGGCTTCATGGGGTAATTGGGAAAAACTCGTAATGTGCGTCCTCATCATGTTAGTTCTACTCAATGGGTAGAACTTCTTCAGAAATAGGTCCTTGAACTGGGCATAAGTGGTGAGTGATTCCAAGATTCTTCACCAAGTAATCGACTTTTCCACCTAAGGCAAATGGAAGGGCTTTGAGCCTAATATAATCCTGGCTAACATCATTATGTTTGAGGTTAGCACAGATGAGCTCGAAGTCCCTTAGGAATACATATGGCTCCTCAGAAGCATTCCCATCAAAGTGTGGCAGCAAGTTCAAAAAATGCGGCCTCAATTCAAAATCAACAGTGGGTTCAGCTAGACTCAAGTAGTTCCAAATTTGATATTGTCCGGGGTTATATGCCGCATCCATTGGTGGTTGGACCCCAACATTTAACTGTACTAACTGAGCTATGAGAAGTGCATGTTGCTGCTCAGATGCAGCTAATCTGGCAAGAACCATTCTCATCGGATCTTCATGATTCTCTTCTCATCGTCTTTCTTCTTTGGAGGCATTTTACTTGACTCTTCTTTATGGCCTGAATCAGCAAGGTGCTCTTGATTAGAAGAGGATTTATGAATCAAGGTATTCTCATCGAGGCGTAGGTCTTCCTTGGTGAGGTGGGAAGAGAGAAATGGAATGGTTTGCGAGTAACCATCCCGAGAGTGGGGTATCCTGGGCTCAAGAGGGTCATGAGTCCAGGTTGGTCCACGTTGCGCATGGACCTGTGAAGACGTACTTCTTGGAGGGTTCAACGGGAGATTCGCAAAGTCCGAATAAATATCCCCCCAATCGATCATCTTCAATGTCAAAAGAACCGATTAGAACACGATATTCAATGAGGCACTAGTTCTACGATGCACGTAAATGTGCGGAGTGAACTCACACAATACAAACACAATCCAAACCCTCAATTTCACCAACTCAACACGTGATGGCCGTAAGAGTTCGGCCGAATTATCTTGTCAATTTTAGTTGGTGAGAAATACAATCTTGGAAAGATTAACGAGTTGTTAGGTGCCTGTATTTTCCTACAGACTGACCCGGTTCTTACGACTAGTTTGGCCTACTTTCAGCCAGTATAGGAGTAAGTACAAGTCGAAGCCCGTTCCTTGAGGACTAAAGCACCCTCTAAACCTCCCACTCTGCTAAGGAAATCCAGATCGTATAAATACAGCTACCCGTATTCCTCACTGAAAAGTAGCTAATCGCCTGAAAATAAAGAACCAGTAGTAAGTAAGATTTCCTGGCTTGGCTCTATCCTAGGGTCGTCTCTCTCTCACTTGCAATTAAAACAAATAATGAGGGCTTTATGCACCCGAGAACAGGGGTTCTTTTTATTCCAATTATTTAATCGACCTGCTCAATTCAGTCCCGATTTTAGAGTTAGGTTATTAGTTGAAATTTATATGAACACACAAGCGCGTCTACCATTCAGTCCCAATTTCCTTTTGACCTTAAGTTGTAAAACAAGAGAGGAATCAGAAATCAGAATGCAAACGAGAAACTATGATGCATGCTCAGAAGAAGGTATACTTACAATGAATCCCAGCACTCTCCATGCGTTAAGCAGAACATAATTTGTAAATTTTACACTAAATGCATGCAGATCGAGAAAAACTGCACATAAACAGTATACTATTAGCGGGGAAGAATTGATTTGATTTGAGCTAAGTAGTACATGTCTATGTGTGTCTCATTATGAATCTTATAAGATAAGTGAATCTTCTAAGATATGTGTGGCCTAAATTACGATGGGCACAAACAAATTTGAATCTATACTACCGTGTGTCTAATCCTTAATTTCACCACTCAAGTCGAGCCCCACCCTCACCGGACAGTGAAACAGGTCTTGACACACCACAAATAATGTCCAAGTCTCTTTTTACACACACGAGCTCTCAAACAAGAGATGCTATAAAGAAGCAAGCTAAATAATTACAATAATATACAAAATTTCTCTCGTAAATAAATCGATTCTCTTGCTCTTCAGTAGTCGGCGCGCATCGCGTTCGTCAACCTCCGATGTACTCCAAGTCTCGGGCCCTCGCAAGGAAAATAAGATTTATATTAGAGAGATAAACAATAAAATATATACAAAAATTATGTAGAGAAAAATAATTGAAAGAAAATGGACTAAATACAAGGTGGCTCGAGGGTCAGACTACTCGAGTAGGTGAAATCTAAATCCAAAATTTTAAATTAGTCCCTTGCCTCTCCGGCAATGGCGCCATCTGACGAGTCGCTAAATATGTGATATAATTTGTGCACGTTGTAGTACGTGTACTTAGCGATTCAATCAGAACCGAGAAAAAATCTCCGTGAAGAGTGTCTCGGCTTTAATTTATATCCCGGGCAAGTTCGGGGTCGAACACAGGGAGGCAAAGGAACAACTTCGGGGGTAATTTGAAAATTAAGTTTTAGATTTCCAATGTAGTTTTTTTTATATTTTTTATGTAAATAGAATGTAAATACAAGTGAATTACGACACTAAGAGAACACACAACTAGGCCAAATTAATTTTAATGTCAAATCAATTCAATTCAGCCAAATTATATTTTTCCCAAAGTTCTAATCCAGAGAGGAACAGAAAACACATTTTTTTATATTTTTAGGAATTAAAATGCAATAAGTAAAAATGCACACTTTTTAGGAGTTTTTCATAATTTTTCACAGAAACATTAAGTAAAAATGATAAAAAAATTACTAGAATGAAAACATGATGCAAGGATACTACAGTAATCTTTTTGGAATTTTTTGACAAATTGTGAATTTTTTATGGATTTTTTAGTGAAAATAGAGCGACAGTAAGTAATTAATTCCTAATTAATCCACAATGTCAAATTATAATTCCTAATTAATCCACAATGTCAAATTAATCAGAGTGTGAATTATCCCAAAAAGATATTTTTATATAGAATCCAGGAGACTTGAAATTTCAAAAAAATGATGTATGTGGATTTAATTAAAAATCAAGTACTAAAATCACTCTACAATTTATTTCGGGCACAAGACAACTCCATTTTGGATGAAATTTGGACAGTAAGTTAAGCACTCTTCAAGGCATCATTTCTAATTTTTTGGGAATTTTTAGAACAACCGTGCGTTAGATATCAATTTAAGAGTCCAATTTGGGTAAAATATCAAGAATTTCAGTTACACACTTTTCATTAATTATCCAAATATCAGAAACATATAAATAAATACCCACGAGGTTGGGAACTAATTACTCAACATCAAGCTATTTTTTCTTGAATAAAATGATGCAATATTAAAGTCCAAATTCATATGCAAACAGAGGGGTCTTTGTGCAAATTGAGAAAACATAACATACAAGAAAACTGAGCACAGGGACATGCATGTAATTACAGAAACATGAAATATAAAATATGCAATTTTTACGTGAAATAAAAAATTGAACCTTCTTCTTGCTGGGCACGGGTGAAGAACCCAAAGAGGGGGCGGTGGCGGGCGGCACGGTCGCGGTGGCGCGGCCAGAGGGGCGGCGGTGCCGAGCGACGGAGGCCGCAGGCTAGTGGTGGCGGGATGCCGCCGGCTGGTGGTGGCAGAAAAGTGAGGGGCGGCAGCAGTAGCCGCTGCTCCTCCTTTCTTTCTTTTTTTTGATTTTTTTTTGAATTTTTTTACTGAATAAATTTTTTTGTTTTAGATTTTAGATTTTTAAATTTTTTTATAACAGGTAACAATATGTACACAAAGAAGAGGGAGGGAAATAAATGAGGATGTGAAGATGTGATAAAATGATGGTGGTGGTGGTAACGTGATAAAAAAATTGAGAAAATAACAACTACGTTAAAATGAAGGGAAACTTTACCTGTGATGAATGTTGTCGCCTATGTTGTGCTCACGAGAGCAAGGTCTTCGCTCGAATTGCTGGCGAGCGATGAGCTCGAGCAACGCACGAAGGCGGTTGCGATGTTGGCCAAAAAAACCAACGGATCTCACCGGAGAGAGGGTTGTCATCGCTCGACCGCGGTTGTGTCGCTGTCACCGATTCAACTCTGGGAACTAGGCTCTCCTCATATAAAGATGGATCAAGTGCAAATTGAGGAGGATGAGATGTATATATAGATGATGAAATGAGAGGTTATTAAAGTGGTGGGAGGTTATTTTATTAATGGAGTTGGATGGGAGGTTTAAAAAATAGTGAGGTTGAATGGAGGTTGGTGGTGGAATAGAGTTGAATGGTGGTTATTATAGAGAATGTAAAATAAATAAATAAAATGAAGTAGACTACTTTAAATTCAATAGAATAAAAGAGAAGAAAATAAATAGTGGAGAATTTACAAGGGAATACATACAACATGTACATTTTTTTGTTTGCTTTTCTAATATGTATTTTTTGTCTTTTTAATAAGAGATATTTACAACAGAAAAATATAATAAAATAATACAATCAAAATACAACACAAGCATGATTTTTTGTATTTTTACTAATTAAGAAAGATAAAATAAAAAATAAAGAAAGAATGAATATATACATACTATACAATGTACATCTAGGTCCCAAAATCCAACTTTTGCAAATGAGCTTCGATTTTAATGAAACCACTTCCGTTGGATAGATAATTTTCTAACTTGAACTTTAAAAGTGAGTTTGATGAATTCGGAGTTCACGCGGAGCAGGAATTTGGCTTGGAAGTTGGACTTTACGGCTTTTCTCTTGGGGATCTATGAGCATTTATTTGAGTTAAAATTTGTTTTGTATTTTTTGTATTTTTATATACATTATTATAAACAAGTTGGAGAAAGAATTAGCCAAAAAGGAATTGAAATGAAATTATTAAAAATACAATAAGTTTTTGGCTATTTACATGTGAGAAACTCCTTTGATTTTACGGCTTTTATTGTTTATTTATTTTGTACAACATAATATACAATAATTAATGTATTTTATTTACAAGAGTTATTTTGTTAATTTATTGATTTTATGGATATTTTTTTGGGATTTTACTCGGGGATTTTGCTAAGATCAAGATCTTGAGATGATGAATCATGGATTCATCACTCACATAATCAACGGCCAACAGAATGTACTCGAATCCCTGACTCTTAGGGAATGGACCCATGAAATCGATGCCCCATGCGTTAAAAACCTCACAGAAGTGAATGGGCAGCATCGACATCATATCACGCTGTCCACAAATGCCCATCCTCTGACATTACACCTCTTCACGAATTCATCAGAATCCTTGAAGAGGGTAGGCCACCATAGGCCGGATTGGAGCACTTTCTGTGACGTTCTCCTCCCATAGTGATGTCTTCCTGCCTCCAGCTTGTGGCAGTAGGTGTGGACGCTATGGTGCTCCTCCTAAGGAATGCATCGTCGCCAGACATTAACCCCTCCTTCATGGTAAAGGATGGGATCCTCGAGTCACCACGAAGTGACTCTTCTCCCAAGATAAAACAAGGTCGACCTCAATGCGTCGTTGTAGGACGCGGTCTAGGCACTCAAAACAAGCATCAAACCCATCGTCGTAGACTGAAAAGTTGTCCATGAAGACCTCCAAGAACTCACCCACCATGTCCGAAAATATGGACAACATACACCTCTGAAATGTCACCGAAGCATTGCATAGACCAAAGGGCATGCAATCGAAAGCATATGTCCCGAAGGGACAGGTGAATCTAGTCTTGTCCTGGTCCTCTGGCGCAATGGCCACCTGATTGTATCAGGAGTACCCGTCCAAAAAGCAGTAATGACTCTTCCCTGCTAGCCTCACTATAATCTGATCAATAAAAGGCAGTGGTAAATGATCCTTCTCGGTGGCCTGATTCAATCGTCTATAGTCCACGCATACCCTCCAAGAAGTGGGTACCCGGGTAGCGATCTCCTCTCCAGACTCACTCACAACTGTAGTGATGCTCATCTTCTTGGGCACCACATGTAACAGACTAACCCACTTGGAATCGAAGATGGGGTAGATAAAATCGATGCTCCACCATTTCGAAATTTCCTTCATGACAACCTCTTGAAGATTCGGGTTCAGCCGCCACTGAAACTCACGCGATGGCTCCGCGTACTCCTCGAGATAGATATGGTGGGAGCACAGGGCCAGACTTATCTCCTGAAGATTGGCTACGCTCCATCCTATTGCCTTGCAGTTTTTTTCAAGAACCCCCATCAGACGGGATTCTTGCTCTCCAGTCAAATCTGCTAAGATAATAACTGGGTGCTTCTCATGCTCACCCGCAAGGAACCTATACTTCAGCGACTGTGGCAAGGTCTTCCGCTCTGGGCAACTGGGAGCTGGTGGATCCGGCCTCTGAAATGTCTGAGTGAATGCGACCAAATCTACATGGGAAAATGAGAACTCTCCCTGAAAATCTGAATCTGGTGGAAGCTGTTGTGCTGGTGTGTCTCTGCTCTGAATGGAATCAGTCTCCACCCAAGCTGTAGGCTCTGGTAAAATCAGACAAGGAATCATGTCATCAAACTCTGCCCAATCTATGTCTGACTCCGAGGGATCTGAATCTGAATCAAACCAATCAACTGCCTCACGATCGGGAACCGGCTCTGCTACCTGAAATGTATCCTGGACCAGGAATGTTCTCTCCAAACTCTCCTCTACTGGCATTTGTGCATCAATGGACTCTGAAGGTGAGAGGATGGCTCGTGAAACTGGATCGGACCAAACTGCCTCATCATCTATAATCACAAAATCACAGTCCTGGTGGATGTCTCGCTCTACCTCTGTCATCTACTCTGAATCTGAAGGCGGCTCTGAGCAAGCTGAACCTCTGGCTCTAGTCTCCTCGATCTTCTCTATTTGTATACTCTCGCCCTCGACGCGAAAGTATACCTTCCCGCTATCATGATCCGGTGTAAGCCCGCAGAAAAATCTCTGAACAAGGTTGGGCTTCGAAATGTCATGATGGGGGCACCGGTCTGTGAGATCTCTGAACCTCTCCCAGGCCTCATGGAATTGCTCATTGGGGAGCATGGAGAAGTTACTGATCAAGGCCATAGATACATTCGTCCAATCGAGTGGATAGTACTTGTTCAAATACTCGGTTCGGAGCTACTCCCAAGTGGTAATAAATCTCCCTAGATGCTTAAGCCAATTGGCTGCTCTGTCTACGAGGGAGAATGGAAAGGCGATCATCCTGATGGTGTCCTCGTCCACATGCCGATATTGGATAGTGCTGCAGATCATCTAGAACTCCTGTAGATGGAGGTGTGGCTCCTTAGTCGCGAGCCCATGGAAGCGGGGAAGAAGCTGAATCGTCTGAGGAGGGAACTTGAAGTCCCCCACAATCGCTGGCAGCACGATCCATCTGTGTGTGAGAGTCAACTTGGGGTTGTGCAACTCCCACATCGGTCTCGCTGGCTGAACTGGTTGGACTGGCTCCTCAAGGTCTCTGTCTGGAATATCTCCCTCTCCTACGGCTCTCGGTTGATCTCTGTCTACTCTCAGTCTCTCCATCTCTCTGCGCATCTCTACCATGAAAGCCCCCTGATCTCGAACCTGTATCTGCATCATCTCAAGGGAAGCTAACAGGGTGTTGTTGATCGCACCATGGTCCAACACATAGGTCTGCTCTGGTCTGGAGCCATCGGTGCAGTCCTCGCTGCTGGCCATGGTCGCTGCAAAGGCGAAAGACCCAAACTCAGGTGACAATAAATCAACTGGCTGCTGCTCTCTCAGATCGGGCACTGGAACCTCAGGACTGGTAGTAGAAGGGTGGTCAAGGGGGAACAGGGTGGAATCGAACTCGGGTTCGGAGAGTGGGTCGGCTCTCACGAACCAATCGAGATGAGCGGGCTGGAGTGCTGTAAAGCGGTGCAACCAAGGGCTGCCTAAGAGACCTCCTGCCCATCATTTCGATCTGGCGAGTGAATACGGATGAGATCTGGAAACACACAAGATGAGAAAGCAAGCCCCCGAATCACCTACTCAACGCAGAGCTGAAGATCGTAAAGGTTCGGTCAATTATCTTGTCAGTTTTTATTAGGTTATCAAACAGTCTTTCGGAGCGGTTAAGCGAGATTATAGGAATCCAATACTCTCAACAGATTGTCCCGTATAAAAGGCCAGTAGTCTGCTCAGAAATCGGATGTGGCTCTAGCCTAGTGTGCGGGTCACTCTCTCGCTCATCCAAACCAGACAATGAGAGGATTACTCTCCCAAGACAGATTTTTAGGTGAAGTGTCTTTTAGAGTCAAGTGTGTTTAGCAGTCCCAATTTTATTGTTTTTGTTTTTTAGATATTTTTCAGATCAAACAACGCCTAACGAATTTTTCGGTTCTCCTGATTATTTTAAGTCAAAAAATTGGGGGAGAAGGAGAAAAAGCCGATGTGTGATCAAACACGATGATGCATGCAGAGTAAGAAATGCGTACCTAACTCCAGCTCTCTGCATGTAGAATGATTCGTGCATAAAAGTAAAGATAGAAATTAAACTACCTATATGATGCACGAGGAAAACAACCTTACACGAAGCAGTTCTACACGAGAAGCACAATAGTCGGGTAATCAAGCTAAGTCCGAAGTCCGATCTTGGGAGCCACTTGGTGTCCGCCACAACGGATCTTGCACATGATGTATGTGACTCCTCATGGCACGTGGACTCGAGCCTAATTAATCTGACTTTTCTTTGTGATTTAATTAATTAGGTCCAATTATCGAACTATAGGCACATGCAGATAATTAGGGTTGGGCCTTAATTAATTACGTCATAATCAGATAAAATCTTAAGGCTAAGTCTAAATCCTCGAAAATCAGATAAGCAGTAAATAAACAGTGAAAACTAAAAACCGACGAAAATCACGGTGAGGTCCCCCGAGCACACTGGTGCTCGGCGAAACAGATCCCGATAAACACCAAGAGTCTCTGAGAGTCTGAGTCTGTGACTATATTATTACAATAATATAATGCAGGAAATAAAATCTAACTAAACCTAAACTAAACTCCCAATACTCCTGCTCTCCTCTCTCGCGCTCTCCTGCGGCTCTATGCAGAAAAGAGCCACCTCCGAATCCCACGGATGCGTCGACTTCCTGAAGAAAGCCACCCTCGATCGTCGGTCCCTTGTAAGAAGATCAAATAGAAATGTGTCAGTCCACAGATTATTATAAAAATGTGACAAAAAATGGAATAAAAATGAATGCTAGAAAATGCAAGACAAAAAGCTGAAAAAGAAAACTGACTACTAAGCTGTGTTCCCCGACAACGACGCCATTCTGATGACCGCGAAAATCGAGTGACTAAGGTGAGAAGATATCAATGGTCGTTGCAACCTCAACCTCTCGGATCGGGTTCAATCAAGAAAAGATCAAGACCACCAAATATGAAATCAAACAATCAGGTCAAAAACAGCGGTCTCGCTATTTTATTTTACCTAGTATTGCTACTAGGATCAAACACAAGGAGCACGAGATGGAAAAAACCTACGAAGTAGTCGGGATTCAAAAACAAGTATTTTTAGTGGATTTTTAAGTTTTATTTTTTTAAGATTTTTCAATATTAGGGAAAAGGATGAAAATGCTAAGAAAACCGCAATCAAACAATTATTAACTACCTAAAAAATACTCAGAAACTTCAAGTAAAAATATTTTTGGGTTTTAGAAATATTCAAATGTTTTTGGTATTTCCCTTGGATTTTTATGATTTTTAGTTGATTTTATAGAAATGAAACAAAGTGAAAAATGAAAGCTATTGTACATCCAGAATCAAAAGGCTATTTAAAAATATCTAAATAGACAATAAAATTCAAGCAACAATTTTATGAGAAACTGGACATAAAACACTAACTACAGAAACTGAAATTGCATTTTTTTATTTTTTTAAATTTTTAATGATTTTCTAAGTTTTTTAGGGTTTTTCAATTTTTAAGGTTTTTATAAATCCAAATGCAATAAAAATTGGAATTAAGCAAGAACACGACAAAGCAAACACACAGTGATTGTTTTTGGATTTTTAGAGGATTTTTTAATATTTTTAGTTGATTCTTCAAATTAGACAGAAGCAAAATCAGATGTTTTTGAATTTTTAAAAATAGAAAATGAACAAAAATGTCCCTAAAATTCATCACAATGGCAAGAGCCACGTATCCAAATTTCGTGAAGTTTGGATAAGATTTGATATTTTATTCATGCAATCAAAGAGACACAACACACAAGGACCTTAGTGCAAAGAAAGTAAGTTCTAGGGGCCAAATAATAATGCACAGAAAAAGTATGGGGCAAAATATGCAAAAAGCCCAAGGCCGCACTAGGATGGCACGTGAAACACACAAACAGGGGTATAAATGCAATTCTTATTTATAAAAGTTCAAACAGTAACATCAATAAAGCTCAGGCAAAGATATGCAATTAACCCACAAGTCACGTGCTAGACAACGTGCTCCATGTACAAAAGGACTAAATTGCAAATGAAATAAATACAGGGTCCTAAGTGCAAAATGTCCAAACTTAAAATAACTTCTAAAAATATTTACAGGACTAAATTGAAATGTAAAAAGCAAAGAGGGCCTAAGTGTAATTTACCCTTTATTACAGATCCGATGACCAACTTAAGATCGGACGGTTGTGATTGGGCGATACCCCTTCGATGATGCACATACGAGATTTGATCCTCAGATGGATCCAAGGGATGAGAGATCCCCAGAAATGAAGGGTCACGATCAGAACTGGCGTTGGGGCTCAATCCAACGGCGGAGGCGCCTCCAGGAAGAACTGTGAATAACTCCCCACCGGCGAGCTTCGCTCGATCGATACGAGCTGCTGGGAGTCCTCCGGAGCTGCTAAGATGGGCAAAATGAAGCTGACATTGATCCGCAGCTGATGGTCTGCTCTGATGAAGCTGGGAGCTATTGGAGTGCTCCGGTGATGCTCAAGACCTAGAGCGGGTGTGCTCTGATGCTTGGACCTCCAGATGAAATCCCTCTAGCATTCAAACCTGCACAAGAAGACTGTTGGGTCAAGGGCAAATTGCCTCGACCCGGTTACGGGCGAAATGGGTAAAGAGGCAAGGCGGAGCGGGGCTCTCCGGTGAGGCGATGGTGGAGGAAAGTGTGGACCCTATTCTTGGGCGAACTAGGGTGAACGGAGGGGCATAGAAGATGGATAGGAGTCTCGCGAAGATTATAAGATGGTCCGGATGTCAGATGGGTGGTTCGATCATGCACAATGGTCCGATGAAGCTCAGGTGGTCGGAGTCTAAAACTTGGAATCTACGGAAAACTATAGGTTATCGAGGGTACCTGATGGTTGCTGGCATCTGTGCTGGAGGTCAGCTACCTCCTAGGGTCGTCGCCTTGATGGTTCAACGCGTCTAGAGGCTCGGGCTCACCGGTGGAGGAGCACGACGAAGAGCTCGTCGGATCTGAGGCAAGAGGCCTCGATTCCTCGCTGCAACACTCTCCCTCTCTTGCTGTCACTCAAGGAAGAAGAATGGAGGTCCCAGGAGACGAAGGCGATGGCCAAAGATGGAAAGAAAAGGTGGCTCCATGTGGCTTTATACTCGATGAGATCCGAGAAGGGTGGAGCTCAAGCGCGCGGATCGAGGAATGGATACCTAAGGGAATCGGCAGGCGAGGGTCATGGATCCTTCCTGAATAATCGGAGCGTCGAATCGAGAGGAGTGGTGAACGGATCAAGTCGGGAAAATTTTGAGAAAACGGGCGAACGACCGGATCCGCAAAGCAGATCGATCAAGGGGGGCAGACAGTCCCCGTGGACCAATCAGAAAAATCGATAGTCAAAATTATTTGTAAAATCATTTAAAAATCGAAAATGATTTTATTTAAAAATATTTTCAACATGAAAAATGTTTATTTATTTTTTAAACTATTTTTTAGTGATTTTTATTTATTTTTTTGAAAAATAAATTATGTTATATACATTATATAATATTATATGTGGTTGATGGGGCTGCCCGGCCCCATTTTGGGGCAAATTTTTTTATTTTTTTGAAAAAATATCGTCATGTATATTCATCCCTATATCCCTCCTATATGTCATTTGAATTTCGTCAGAAACAGAGACTCCTACGGCCTCCATTTAGACAGAGTCGATTTAGAAAATCCTGCGACCGTTAAAAAAAATGACGTCTGGATGGAGGCCGTAGGAGTCTTTGTTTCTGACGAAATTCGAATGACATATAGAAGGGATATATGGATGAATATACATGGTAATATTTTTCCAAAAAAATAAAAAAAATTTGCGAAACATGGGGTGGGGGCAGCCATGTTGGCTACCCCTAGGGGGCAGCCCCATTTTTCCCATATTATATCAATATATAAAATACTTATTTATTTATTTATTTTAATTTTTATTTTGTTTATTTTTGTACAAATACCCCAATTTCATATTTTATTTATTTGCAACATGAAATTTGGAGTATAAAATAATTTTTATTTTATTTTTATTAATTATTTACAAGTATTAAATAAATAGGAATAGATACATATATACAAGGTATGTACAATGTGGAGAGAGAGAATTTATTTTGTTTTTATTTTAATTTTATTTTTCTTATTTTTATTTTATTTTTAAAAATATATACAAGATAATAGAAACACAATTTTATTTTTATTTTTGGGAAAATAATTTTTTTATATACACATATATAAGGGATATGTACAGAGATGAGTGGCCCTCTCTCTCTACTTATTTTATTTGGCGATCAGGCCCATGTTGGGCCTTCTCTTGGGTTCCGCTCACTCAATATTTATTCTGAATATTTCCTTTTTTATTTCTTTATTCTTTTATTTTTTCACAAATGCATGGTAATTATTGAATATTAATAAATACATGCCTATTGACAACTTATTGTATTTACAATCATATACATGGTGCTTTACCAAATTATCTAGCTAAAATAAAAGAATAAAGAATGATGGATGGGGATTCATAAACTCGTAAATAAAGAACCCTTTCCGTTATTTCTAGAATCGTTCTAAGATACAGAAACATACGGAAATGCAATGGGAATAGAAATGACGGCCTCAGTACACCCTCGCCATCTGGACTCGTGGCCTCAGTATCGCGCTCTAGCTCGGCATCGAATTTGGTGTCATCAGCACCACCTCCTCCAGAATATGGTGAAGCAATGGCCTCAGTACCGTCGAATGGATCAACATCCTTGGTGGCGTCAGCACCACCGTCATTATCATCATCACGAGCGGCGTCAGTATCGCTCTCCTCCTCATCTGGTGCTCCTGAAGCCGCGAGAGGTCGTCGCTCAGATAAGGCACCACCGGCTGGCATCCTACCGCTCCTAAGTGTAGCAAAGTCAGCATCAAAATGATATGCAAAAACATCACCAAGTGAATCACTAGGAGTGATAACCTCTGTAAACTCTACCTGCTCAGACTTCTCTTCAAGTTGTTCGGGTTCGGCACTATCTGTGCAGGAATGGTGGCCTTCCCTCTCACAATCTCTCTCATCTCCTGTCTGAACTCGTCCATCTCGCGTCTGAAGGTGGTCTGCTGCTCGGACATGAGGCAGGCTAAATCATCCAAAGCGGGGTTTTCATAGGTGGGCCCATGAGAACCTGACGGGTGGCCTCTCTGAAACTGAGGTTGTTGCTACTGATGAGAGTGAGAGGGGTACTGGGTATGATACTGATGAGGCTGTTGTTGCTTCCTCCAAGACTGTCCCTGCTGATAGGGACGAGGACCATGCTGCCGGTACTACTGCTGGGGATGTAGCTGCTGCTGTGGGAACTAGGGTTGTCTCGCTGCTGGTTGTACTGGCCACCCTGAACTGGAGGCTGCTGCTAGGAGCTGGTACCTCCAGTTGACCAACGGAATCTGGGATGGTCTCGTCGCATCCCAGGCTGAGGTCGGTCATACCAGATCCCGTTGACATCCACCAATGGCTTCTGCTCGTAAGTGAGTGGGGGAAGGACTACCAGGGGCTGATTCGGCAAGTAAACCACCATCTGAGTATCCTGAGATGGTGGTGGTTGGTAGTACTGTTGCGGCTACTGGTACGAATCTGCCTGAACATGGTGAACCTGTCTGGACTGGCTGGAGTGCTGGGACGAACTATCGCTGCTGTTGGGATCTGCCCGTGACCTGAGACGGGGTTGAGAAGCCGTTTGTGCCTCATGGAGACACATGATCTGGCTTCAGGTTACTCAATGTCTGTGCCATCTAATCAATCTATGACATGCCCTGGAACTGCTTCTTCTCTATCAACTCAATCCGGTCCAACTTCTCGCTGATAATTCCCATGTCAGCAGTTGTCGACTCTTCCTGCGCTGCGGCTGCTGCAGATGTAGAAGGATTGGCCTCAACTCGTGTTATCCTCTGATAGGACACAACTGGTGGGTAGGGCTTCCCCTAAGTGTACAATCAGGTCTGGGACATCACTCTATAGTTCTCGGTCATCTCCTCGTAAATGGCCCAGACCTGATCTTCATCCTTGGTGAAGTAGGAACCCCCATAGGATGCATTGACTAGCCCCTGCAACTCCGGTTTAAGTCCGCAGAAGAAACTCTGTACAAGGTTGGGCTTGGATATATCATGACGTGGGCACCGGTCTGTGAGCTCCCTGAACCTATCCCATGCCTCATGAAATTTCTCGTTGGAGAGCATGGAAAAGTTGCTGATCAGGGCCCTGGCTGCATTGGTCCGATCGAGTGGGTAGTACTTGTTCAAGTACTCGGTTCGGAGTTCTTCCCACGTAGTAACAAATCTCCCTAGGTGCTTCAGCCAGTTGGCTGCTCTGTCGACGAGGGAGAAAGGGAAAGCCATCATCCGAATGGTTTCCTCGTCCACATGACGATTGTGGATAGTACTGCATATCATCTCGAACTCCTGGAGATGGAGGTGTGGCTCCTTTGTGGTGAGCCCATGGAAGCGAGGAAGAAGCTGAATCATCTGAGGTGGGAACTTGAAGTTTCCCACAATGGCTGGCAGCACTATCCATCTATGTGTGAGAATCGAACCAGGGATGTGCAACTCCATCATCGGTCTTGCTGGTGGTGCTGGTTGTGCTGGATCCTCAGGCTCTCTGTCATCAGGAATATCTCTTCCTCCTCCGACGGCTCTGCGTTGATCTTTGTAGGCTCTCAATTGCTCCATCTCACGGCGCATATCCACCATGAAAGCCCCCTGGTCTCTGATCTGACGCTGCATGATCTCCAGAGAGGCTAACAGGGTGTTGTTGATGGCTCTCTGATCAATACGTATGTCTCTGTCCCACGAGGTCCATCGGTACGCTCCTCGCTGTTGGCCATGGTCTCTACAAAGGCGAAAGACCCAAGCTCAGGTGTCGATAAATCATCTGATGTCTGATGCGATCTCTACTTGGGCACCTCGGGACTAGAAGAAAGGTGGTCGAGGGGGAACAGGGCAGAATCAAACTCGGGTTCGGAGAGCGGGTCTCGGCTCTCATGAACCAACCTAGATGAGCGGTCTGGAGTGCTATAAAGTGGTGCAACCGAAGGCTGCCTAAGGGATCTCCTGCCCATCATCTTGATGTGGCGAGTGAATGCGGATGAGATCTGGAAACACACAAGATCAAAAAGCAAACCCCCGATTCACCTACTCGACGCGGAGCTGAAGACCGTAAAGGCTCGGTCAGTTATCTTGTCAAGTTTATCAGGTGATCAGACAGTCTTTCATAGTGATTAAGCGAGCTGATAGGAATCCAATATTCCTAACAGACTATCCCGTATAAAAGGCAGGTAGTCTGCCAAGAAATCGGATATGGCTCTAGCCTAGTGTGTTGGTCACTCTCTCGCTCATCCAAACCATACAATGAGGGGATTACTCTCCCAAGACAAATTTTTCGGTGAAGTGTCTTTTAGGGTCAAGTATGTTTAGCAGTCCCAATTTTATAGTTTTTTATTTTAGGTATTTTTAAGCAAACAACGCCTAATGAATTTTTCGGTTCTCCTGATTTTTTTAAGTCCAACAACTAGGGGAGAAGGCGAAAAAGCCGATGTGCGATCAAACACAACGATGCATGCAGAGTAAGAAATGCATACCTGTCTCAAGCTCTTGACATGCAGGGTGGTCCGTGTATAAAATAAAGACTGAAAATAAACTACCTATATGATGCAAGAAGAAATCTACCTTAGACGAAGCAAGTTCTACATGATAAGCACAGTAGTCAGCTAATCAAACCAAGTCCTGAGTCCGATCTTGGGAACCACTCGGTGTCCGACACAACGGATCATGCACTCGTTGTATGTGGTTCCTTACGGCACGTGGACTCGAGCCTAATTAAATTGACTTTTTCTTTGTGAATTAATTAATTAAGTCCAATTATCGATCTATGGGACAGGCAGATAATCAGGGTTTGGCCTAAATTAATTACGTCACAGTCACAAAAACTTCCTAAGTCTAAGGGCTAAATCCTTCGAGAATCAGATGAGCAGTAAATAAAATCGATGAAAACTAAAACTGGCGAAAAACCGTGGTGAGGTCCCTCGAGCACACCGGTGCTCGGTGAAACAGACCCCGAAGCATTCACCAAGTTCGAGAGTCTTTGTCCTGTATTATTACAATAATAATGTGCAGAAAATGAAATCTAAACTAGCAAAACTACACTATCGCTCCCCACACTCCTGCTTCGGCTCTCCTACACTCTCCTGTGGCTCGATGCAGAAACATGCTGCCTCCGAGTCCCGTGGGTGCCTCGGCTCTCCGAAGAAAGCCGTCCTCGATCGTCGGGCCCTTACAAGAAAGTCAGAAACAGAAAATGTGTCAATCCAACAGTTATTATAAGATTGAATGGAATGGAAATAAATACTGAAGAAAAATGCAAGTAAAAAGTAAAAGTAGAAAAAGAAAGGGAAAAACCGACTACTAAGTCGTTCTCCCCGACAACGGTGTCATTCTGATGACGCGCCCGAGCGACTAAGGTAAAAAGGTAGCACAAGCCGTTGCGACCTCAACCACTCAGGGATAAGTCAATCAAGAAAACGAAGACCACCAAGGAGAAAAATCAACAAATCAAGAAAACAAATAGTGGTCTCGCTATTTTATTTTACATGGTATAGCTACCAAGGTCGAACACATGAAGCACGGTATGCCTAGGCTACGACGCAGTCAGAAATCCAAAAACAAATATTTTTTGTGGATTTTATGTTTTTCACAATGTTTTTGGAATTTTTAATTTTAGGAAAACGTATAAAAGCACTCAACAGTTCACAAACAAGCAATTATTTAACACAACAAAAATGCTCAGAAAATTTGAATAAAAATATTTTTGGGTTTTGGGAATATTCAAATGTTTTTGTTAATTTTCTTGAATTTTTCTGATTTTTACTTGATTTTTTTAAAAATAAAACAAGGACAAAGATGCTAAACAGTGTACAGCTGAGATCTAAAGACAAGTTAAAAATACTTAACGTGCCTGTAAAATCCCAACAGCAATTTTATGTGAAACTATAAACTAAAGACTAACTACAAAAGAAGAAAACATATTTTTTTATTTTTTTCTGAATTTTTAATGATTTTTATAAGATTTTTAGTATTTTTCAATTTTATGGGTTTTAAAAAAATAAATGCAACAAAATTTGGATTGAAGTAAAAACAACTCAAGATAAGCAAACAACATTTTTTAGAATTTTTCAAGGGTTTTTAATATTTTTAATTGATTTTTAAAAACAAACAGTGCCAATTTTTAGTGTTTTTAAATTTTTAAAAATACTAAATGGAAACAAAACACAACCAAAAATTTATATAAATTCCTACAACATGGCAGGAGCCATGTGTCAAAATTTCACGATTTTGGACAAAATTTGCTATTTATTCTAACTAACATAAAGCATATAGCACACAGAGACTGATTTGCAAGAAAAAATAATCCATGGGTTAAAGAGTAACACATGTTAAAAGCTCAAGGGCCCTATTGTAATTTCACACAATTTCAGCACATATCCAAAACCAACATGCACTAGGGCATAAATGCAAATACTGAAACTAAAGATTCAACTCAGAACATACAAGATATCCAGGGTAACAATTGCAAATAACCCACTAGGCACGTGACGAAGCACGTGTATTCACACAAGAAGGACCGAAATGTAAATACTGAAAACTGCAGGACTAAAAGTGCAAATTACCCTTCTGTGTACATTTTATTTTACAAACTGAATAATAAATGAAAAGAACTGCAGGGGAAGTGAAGCAAATTACCCAGCCGACTCATGCGGGTGGGTGACAGGTGGCGCGCTCGGACTGGAGGAGAAGCGTGCGGCTCTGGCGCAGACAGGTGGCGAATCCAACGCTCCTGGCTGGATGACGAACGTGGGCGTACGGGGGCCGTTAGATGTCAGATCTAACGGCCTGACAAGGCCAAGCTCTGGACGACTGCGATCAAATCTAGGGCGAAGGATGGGTCCAACGGGAGAGGAAGGTGCTGGACGAACTCTGCCTGGACGAAGTTCACCGGAGCACCGGTGGCAATCCGGCTCTTTGATGGACAATCGGACAGCGGAAACATGATCGGGTGGCTCCTCCGCGTCGGGTGGATGAGTCAGATGAGCTCGCCGACGGTCGGATCTCCGGGAATGGCTATGTGACCTTGGGCGAGCTCCGGCGAGATGGAGCGAATGCGATCTAGGGTGAGTCCACGTGTGCTTTGACCTGCAGATGAGAGCTTCAACTTGAAGGGACACTCCGGTCGGGGTTATTTGACGTAAAAAGACGGGAAGGGACGACGAATGGGGGTGGAAGTTTCGGCGGCGTCACAGAAGGAACCTCTGTCCTAATCTTGGCTATCCAAGCCAATCCTAGGTTGATCTGGCTGCGGGGGAAGGGTGACGACGAGCAAATGAGTCGATCTGAATAGCGAAGGGTGGCTGATGAAGCTCCGACCACCGATTCGGAGCTGGCGGAGCGACGGGTGGAAGATTGGGAATAAATGGAACTAGGATCGTTATGAAGGGTACCTGAAGTTCTCAACTGAATCCTTACCCAGGGGATAACGTCGGGCTAGGTCTTTGCCTCAACCTTGCTATGGGAGGTGGGGGAGGCTCGTCGCGGCGAAAGTCCGGCCACGAAGGATGAGCGTCGGTTGCTGCTGCCTACTCCGACCACTAAAGGCTCCGGCCGAAAGCTGTCACCAAGGGGAAGAAGTCTACGGTAGAAGGAGAGTGTGCGGCGTGAGCTGAGGGTCTGGGGAGAAGGTTGAAGATTTTATATGCGTTCCCAGGTGGGTGACAAGAATCAGAGCCCGCGCACGAAGCGAGGAAGATCCGTCCTTCCCTAGGGATCCGCGAGGATCGTGGATCCAAGGGGAAGGAGTGGGCGAAGAAATCGGGGCAGGAAGCAACTAGATCCGATCAAGAAAATTTGAAGAAAATGGGGTGCGATTCGGATTCGGGCGAAGAAGGGTCCGGGAGGGGGAGTTGACCGAGGTCAACTTCCCTCCTGGACCAATCAGAAAATTTCAAGGTCGAAATTATTTGGAAAATAAATTATAAATCGAAAACTATTTTATTTTAAAATATGTTCAAGATGAAAAATGTCCCTTATTTTCCAAACTATTTTTAGTGATTTTTATTTATTTCTATGAAAAATAAATTAAGGTATATCTATTATATTACATTATATATGTATAAAATACTTATATATTTTTGTTTTAATCTTCGTTTCATTTATTTTTGTAGAAATACCCAAAATTTTTATTTTATTTATTTACAACATAAAATTTGGAGTATAAAATAATTTTTATTTAATTTTTATGAGTTATTTACAAATGTTAAATCAATAGGGATGTGATACATATATACATGTAATATGTACAAAGTTGTAGAGAGAGAAGTTATTTTATTTTTCTTTTTCTAATTTTTGTTTTATTTTTAGGAATATATACAAGATAATGAAAACACGTATTTATTTTATTTTTGTGAAAATAAAATAAATAAATAAATAGAAGTGGAAGTGTACAAGGTAAAGTGACCCTATCTCTCTGTACTTATTTTATTTGGCGATCAGCCCCATATTGGGCCCTCTTTTGGAATTAGGTCACTCAATATTTATTCTAAATATTTCCCTCTTTTTCTTTTATTCTTTATTCTTTTATTTTTGCACAAATACATGCTAATTATTAATATTTAACAAATGCATGCTTATTAGTAACTTATTGTCTTTACAACTATATGTTTTGCCAAGATTTTTAGCTAAAATAAAAGAATAAAGAGTGATGAATGGGGATTCATCAAGCGACAAAGTTGTTAGGTCAAGTCTGGTGGAGGAGAAGGTTGACCCAAGGTAACATACCTTTGTTGACCGATCAAAAAATCGATATTAAAAATCAAAGAATAATAAATATAAATAGTAAATGATTTTAAAATAAAAAAAGATTAAAATGAAAATATGTTTATTATTTTGAAAGCTATTTTTATGTGATTTTTATCTATTTTTCTAAAAATAATATATAATATATAGTATGGGATATTATACATACGTATAGTATACCTATATATTTTATGCTTTTATTTTTATTTTATTATTTTTACATATATAACTTTTATTTTATATTTTATTTATTTACAAAAAAATTTGAGGGGTATAAATGGTTTTTATTTGATTTTTATAATTTAAATAAAAGTATTAAATAAAAGTATGTATACAATATATACATATGTGGCTTTATATAATGAACTTTAGATTTTATTTTTATTTTATTTTCTATTTTTCTATTTTCTGATTTCTATTTTAATTTTATTTTATTTTTAGGAATTTACGAGTGTTTAAAATACAATATGCATAAATTATAGATTAAAATAATTAAATATAAATATTATACTAGTATAAGTCGTATATGACTATACAATGTACCTAGAAAGTCGATTTTTACATCATAACTCCAAAATTTATGAAACCATCCTCATTTGAAACATAATTTAATTTAGAGTCCAATAAAGATGATTTTTATAAGAATATGAGTTCATACGGAGCCGAAATTGATCTTTTAAGTTCTTATTTTGTGGCTTTTGGTCAAGTGGTTTTATTCACAATATGTACACTGTTAAATTTACAAATATTTTTATTACTTAGAAAGTATTTTTAAATACAACTTTTATTGAGAAAGTGGTTTATTTTGAGGTATTTTTATTGATGGATAAAATAGGAGAAGTGATATGTACATAGAAAGCATGGTGAAGAGTATACAAGGACCTTATCTCCTCCTCCTTTATTCCTTGTCGATCATGTCAATGATTGACCTTATTTTGGGGTTTGGGTTAATAGTCTGTACTTATTACATAATTACATCCTTCTTTCCTTTTTATTTTCTCTTTATTCTTTTATTTTTGGAAAGTATGTGTTAATTATGCAATATTAACAATGACATGCAAGATGATAGTTTATCGTATTTACACATATTTATATATGTTTTTGCTAAAATATAAAATTAAAATAAAAGAATACAAAATGAGAACCATATATTCATCATCATGCAATAAAAAGAAAAGGAAAGTGCAAATTAAAAGAAAAATAAATCTAATTAGAAAAAAATCAAAACATGAAAGTTGTTGATCTCGATGAGATCTACAAGTCCCTCGTTGACCAAAAAGTCAAAAGAGGTCAATTATACAAAATGAATTTTTGGTGGTACTCAATAGATAATAAAATAACACATCATTGCATTTTGTATTTTTTTGCATTTTAATTTGATTTTAGTTAGTGAATTAATTTATATATAACATAAACATAATTAATCTAATTTTTATGAATTTGTTATAGATCAGAAAAGGTAAAAAAATCACAAAGATAAACTATGTACAAAATATACAATGTTAGATTTGTGTATTTTCTTCTAATTTTTTGATTTTTATGGGTTTTATGCTTAGTTAGTTAACGAATTAAAGAGTAAATGAGAGAAAGAATTAGGTCAAAATAGGTGATTTTCGTACATAAAATAATAAGCTCAATTCATGTACCTAAAATAATTAAATATAAATATTATACTAGTATAAGTCGTATATGACTATACAATGTACCTAAAAAGTCGATTTTTACATCATAACTCCAAAATTTATGAAACCATCCTCATTTGAAACATAATTTAATTTAGAGTCCAATAAAGATGATTTTTAGAAGAATATGAGTTCATACGGAGCCGAAATTGATCTTTTAAGTTCTTATTTTGTGGCTTTTGGTCAAGTGGTTTTATTCACAATATGTACACTGTTAAATTTACAAATATTTTTATTACTTAGAAATTATTTTTAAATACAACTTTTATTGAGAAAGTGGTTTATTTTGAGGTATTTTTATTGATGGATAAAATAGGAGAAGTGATATGTACATAGAAAGCATGGTGAAGAGTATACAAGGACCTTATCTCCTCCTACTTATTCCTTGTCGATCATGTCAATGATTGACCTTATTTTGGGGTTTGGGTTAATAGTCTGTACTTATTACATAATTACATCCTTCTTTCCTTTTTATTTTCTCTTTATTCTTTTATTTTTGGAAAGTATGTGTTAATTATGCAATATTAACAATGACATGCAAGATGATAGTTTATCGTATTTACACATATTTATATATGTTTTTGCTAAAAGATAAAATTAAAATAAAAGAATACAAAATGAGAACCATATATTCATCATCATGCAATAAAAAGAAAAGGAAAGTGCAAATTAAAAGAAAAATAAATCTAATTAGAAAAAAATCAAAACATGAAAGTTGTTGATCTCGATGAGATCTACAAGTCCCTCGTTGACCAAAAAGTCAAAAGAGGTCATTTATACAAAATGAATTTTTGGTGGTACTCTATAGATAATAAAATAACACATCATTGCATTTTGTATTTTTTTGCATTTTAATTTGATTTTAGTTAGTGAATTAATTTATATATAACATAAACATAATTAATCTAATTTTTATGAATTTGTTATAGATCAGAAAAGGTAAAAAAATCACAAAGATAAACTATGTACAAAATATACAATGTTAGATTTGTGTATTTTCTTCTAATTTTTTGATTTTTATGGGTTTTATGCTTAGTTAGTTAACAAATTAAAGAGTAAATGAGAGAAAGAATTAGGTCAAAATAGGTGATTTTCGTACATAAAATAATAAGCTCAATTCATGTAAAAACTAAGGGTTATTTAATTACATATTTTAACCCTAATTAGCACAATCAGTGAACATTAATAACCACAATTTAAGGGGTTTAATTAGTGAGTTATTAAGGAAATTTTGCTAAGATATCCATATAAAGTAGAAGAATCATGGATTCATCACACCCTATACCTCAATCTTTACTTATCCCCAAGTAATTTTTAGTGAGTTAGAAGGTTGAATCCCTAACTGTGTAAGTGCAAAATCAAGACTTGTCTCATTAAGAAACTTTGATTTTAGTGGTCCTGCAATCCCAATCGGAACCGAGCTCTAGTCAAAAGGAATCCAACTTCTCTAACCATCAGACTCTCTGTTTGTATATATAACGTAAGAGATATGACATTTAGTGTGTACTGCAATAATGATAGTCGAATTGAAACATCACCCAAGGTCTTAGTCCAAGAGACTCTCTTCAAGGTTCAATCATCAACACTAGAGATTAAATCAGTTCTTGCATTCAACCTACCGTCTCAGTAATTTGTCAGACTTGAAAATGTATATGAAATGCCAGATGTTGGAGGGAATATGTTTGTGTAATTTCTTCTCTCCCTCTCATTGGAGCAAGGATCCTCTCGAGTGTCTTATTACTCAACACATGTATTTTTGGTTGTTGATTAGTGTGTCTATTAGGAGAGCTCGGAGTTGTATGCACTTGTTTTCCTAGGAGTACACCGAGGTGTGTCTCTTTTCAGTATCTAAGATACCTTCGACATCCAGACTTGTATCACTATACGATGTAGAGTCCTTTTTGGGTTCTAGCTTGACTCCTTGTCCCAGTAGCTTTGGTCTAAGTGGATACTTTGAAATGGTTGGGAGATCTCGCCGTTGATTGAAGCTCTTTGAATTGACTTTGTATATGAGAGCTTTTTTATTACATTTTTAGGCTAACTTCACTACTTTTACCAAGTTAGCGCACATTTATCAACAATTTCTTAGTTTCATCACACCATAGCACACAGGTCAGTATTAAAAGTTTGCATGCGAACTTGTTAACATATTGGCTAGGGTTTGTTGACACTCGAGTTTCATGAAACCTTTATCGAGTTTATTCCATCCTCGAGAAACATTAAATCGGATATAGACTCAAATCTCTAGTTCTAATACCTCAAGTGAAATCTCAACTCATCTCATCAATCACGCAGTTGTGCATGTGATGTGTTGATCATATTCTTAGAAGGTAGAGATTAAGAGTGTAATATAGTGCTCATATCTTTCAAACTTAGGGAAGTGTATATTATTAAGGCTCAAACCCTAATGACTAAAGCCAATTAACTTTGAATCAAAGGACCTTAAAAAGCCAAGTTTCTTTCATTCATCGAGTTTTGAGTGATAGCGAAAATGTTTGGGATAAAATCTCAAGTTAGTTTTTTTTCTTTTTTTATGGTTTTTAATCGATTTTTGATTTTTTTCTACTATTATACCCCCTAACTTTTACAAAAAGAAATAAAAGAAAATTTATATAGTATACACAGTATAAAAAACTTATACCCATACCCCATTTTTGATGTGAAAACAACTAAAGTGGTACAAAGTGAAATGAAGACATAGGTCACACCAAGAATAGTTTAGTGATATGAAAAAGATCTCGACTCATCCCCTTATACTTAAGCTTTTGAGGGCATATGTATAGAAGAAGATCAAAATGAGGTGAACAAAAGAGGGTGAGAAAAAGAATAGAAGTGATGTATACATAATGATACCAGCCTCCCTATACTTAGGCTCAAGTCAACCTATATATGATCGAGTAATTACAAGAAGAAAATCGAGTAGATTTGAGATCTATGGATAAAGGGGTCAATGAGGTTTTCTATAAACCTTCTTACAGGAGTGTGGTGGGAGACAGTATGTAGAATTAGAGGTCTATGAAGAGGGAGAAGATGAAGAGGACCAACTGTCATCAAAGTCATCCTTAGAAGAATAATAGTCATATGCAGAGGAACCCCGACTATTGTCAACAAGAGATAAGTGACCTTTGATAACAATTGTACTGATTGCACTTACATGATGTACTACCTCGGGTCCAGATGAGGAACTTGAAGAGGACTCTTCAGAAATCATATGGTTTCTAAGGTCAAAGGTGACTTTCTTAGCAATGGGGGAAGTAAGGTCTGATTTCTTCCCCCTATCATGAGTAATTGGTGTGGCATTTATGGGTTCCTCATCAGATGAGTCCCCGTAAAAATCGACACATTCTCGTAGGGTCGTAACACGTTTTGCGGGAGGGAGCTTGTTCCTGAGTAGTATGAGTGGTGGATGGGGTGAAGATGTCACATTCTGATGTTAAGCTTTGGTGGCATTAAAGGTTTCCCAAGTCAGCTCCTTGTATGGTTTGACTAAAAAAATGGACCACTTAAATAAACATGACGATCCTTGTAAACATGGTCCAATTCATCATAAGCTCATGTATATTGGTTCCTCATAGGAGTTGAAGCAGGGTGGGAGGTGCAGTGAGAATCCAGAGTGGGTTCAACAATAGACATCTTGGTGTCTCTCCTAAGGTTTGTGTCTGTGCTTCATGAGGAGAGGTCTGATCATATGAAGTGGTCATCTCCTGATCACGATTGTCAGTGGTTGATTAGGTTTTCCAAAGGAGATCATGTCATTGAGGGTTTTTCATTGTGGTCTGAGTTCGAGAACCTGATGTCTTGAGTATCACAATCGATAATTGCCTTAGTGGAGGCTAAGAACTTGCCTTAGTAGAGGCTAAGAACAGCTTTCCTAGGATGATAGGAGACTCAAACAACTCTTTGTAGGGCTTAATGTCATGATAATAAAGTCCACTTTATGTTTGTCACCTCAGAAGTTTGTGAAGACAGACACAATTCCTTGCGATCTTTTGGTAGATTGATCTGGCAGTTGAATGATCACCCTCATCTTTTTGAGTCATTCAAGCTTGAGTTGATCAAAGACGAACTTTGGGAGGATGTTTAATGTGGAGTCATTGTCTAATTGTACATGAGCGAATATGGAATCCTTAATTTCACATGTGATCCGAGTCAACCGCTTGACTTTGTGGCTCTTAGTTTTATGATTCATCACCAAAGAACGGTCATAGATATGATATGAAATTTAGTACTTGATCGCTTCTTGCCCATCTTTCTAGAGTTTTAAATGACTCTTTACTAATATCTTCAGATCGAGAACATAGTCTATGGCTTTGATTGGTGGAAGCTCTAAGATCAGACTCTTGCAAAATCCTTCCATTTCAGAGTCACCCTTTTTTTTGAATTCTATGGTTTTTCAATTTTTTGGTGTTTTTCGTGTAATGTTCAGTAGGTTGGTCATAGGTCAGTGATGGTTGTGCCTGAGTGTATGTCACATGATGGATTTGTGGTTCACTGTGTGGTTCCCTCACTTCTTCTTGATTTTTTATTGACTGGATGACATAACATATTTCTTTAGTCAAATGAAATGCTCTTCGGTCGATATGAGTGATGTCATACTCAAAACATCTCACGACTTGGGGAACGAATAAATGTACTCTACATGTTGTGACTCTAGCATGTAATTCTGAGATGAGTATTGATTATTCATTGTAGTTGTAGTCTGGTCATGAGTCATATTTCCTTGACTCTAGATTTTTCGTGAACTGTCAAATGAAAATGGTCGTACTCATGAAGAGAGTCAACCCAAGTATGGGATGGTTCAAAATGTGGGAAGTCCATAATAACTGAATATTGTGTTTTCTCTTTTAAGATTGGTTACTCTATTTTCTGTCCTCAAATCTGTACGCTCCATTGTATTCATGTGGAAATTAGAATGTGAGAGCGGTCTAATCCAGGAAGAAGTGTGGGCATGGGGTGGAGTGTGTGGGGTAGAGGGAAATGATAACTGAGGGAGACCGATTTCGAAGAGATGGTTCCTGTGAAATGTAAGGTATCAGGACATGGTCGTATATGTTGAGACTACAGAGTTTAGGTATGAAGACCAATGAGTTGGCACCTTCTCAAGATAAAGATGGAGAATGATTTGTGAACCACAATATGCTTGCAATAGCAAAGTCTTTAACACACACACACACACAAGACAAATACAAGTCAAACTCGTATACTCACCCACTTGACACTTGTGAAGGCATGTTAGAGTTCGACCACATATCTCTTCAATTTTTATTTAATGATAAACTAATTTTCGAGAAGATTAAGTGGAGCTTAGGTTATAGAGAGTGTCATAAAGACTGGTCCAAATTCATATGGCTAGTTGCATCTACTTTCAGCTAGTATGGGTGTAAGTATGGACCGTTGGTCAGATACCCATATTCCTTCATGATTGTGTCTTACACATTGTTCTTTAACCACCCAATCTACTAAGGGAGACTGTATTTCCCTCACTGAGAAGTAGCTAGTCGTTTTCAAATGTAGTAGTCAGAATGAGGCCCCCAGGTTTTGGCTCTACCCTAAGTGTGTGATTCTTTCCTACAAACAATGAGTGGGTTTCTCTCCACTAGCCACAAGGTTGATTTTATATCATTTTGTTTACAATCACCTTATTTAACAGTCTTGGTTTTAGTTTGTTATCACTTAGGTCTTACATGAGCACAAAAAGTTCACGCCTAACAAGCAGTCCCAATTTCTTTAAATTCTAAGTTATGAAATTGAGGTAAACATGATCGAGAAAGCAATGCAAGCGTTAAATCAATGATGCAAGCTAAGAATAATACTCACAGTGATTCCTCACATTCTTCATGCGGAATGCAAGAAATGAATTAAAATTTATACTAAATGATATGCGCAGATGAAAACACCCTAAGAAGATAGTTCTATTAGAGGGAAGAATTGATTTAAAATTTGGCTAGGTTGAACAACCTACTAGTGTATCTTGTTAGTGAAAATGTATGACCTAAAATTTGTGAGCACAAGCAAGGATAAATATCTTAAGCTACTTTATGTGAACCTAATTTCTATGCCACTCAAGTCGGGTCTCAACCGCACAGGACGGGGTGAAACATACCCGGCACACCACAACAAGTTCAGTTCAGTATTTATTACAAAAATCAGGGTTCAGAGAGACCCTGTAAATGATGCAGAAAATTAAACCTAATCTAAGATCTCTCTCAGAAATAAAAAAATAGTCTTCTTAGCAGATCCTTGATTTTTTTCAAAACTTGCTCCGAGCAGAAAAACAATCTTCTTAGCAGAAATTGTGGTTAGTATCTGAACTGAGAGAGAAATGCAAATAAAATGCAAAAATTGAGTGCAAAAGTAATAAGAAAATGAAAGAAAAGTGACACAGAAATTAAACTCACAATAATTAATTTCAGAAATTCATCTAAAACCTTAAAAATATTTTATTCCCTTACAACGATGCCATTTTATGAACGTGGAATTCCACCTAGTTAATTGTTGATGATTATAGTATAGGAGGTGGAAATCGAATCGTCAAAAACCACAAATATTGAATATTTTGGCACATTATTTACTTGGTAAGTGCACAAGGTCGAATACAAGAAACAAATAATTTCTAATTGTATGGTTCTAAATTAATTTAAATAATTAATTGCTAAGTTAATATTTGTGTCAGAAAATAAAGTGAAAATAAAGGAAATGCAATGATGAAAATGTGATGTAACCAAAATAAAGAGAGGAGATAATGGAGCAAGGGATCTGTGATTGTGTTTATTTTCAATCCTTAATTAATGTGTTCAGTTACTCCTCAAAATAAATTCACAGATTTAAAGAGATAATTTCAAGAAAGATTCGTCAAAGCAAATCCAAGCTGCATGATAAATGATCAATACTTATTAATCTATTAGGCTCATAGCTCAATGAAATATTCTCAAGATATTTTAGTTTGATTTCCATGTTGTTTATTCCTCAAATAAATAATCCTTAATAACAATAATTTTTAGGTAAATAAATCCTTAATTCTCTTTCTAAAAGTCCTATAAAAGAGAGTGAATTTTCTGCAAAAATATCGTGCACAATATGCCAAAAGAGAGCTTGTATAAATCAAGAGGTTCATCAAATAATAATCATCAATAAATATCATCGGATATGTTCTCAAAGTATCTAGAATGGAAGAGCTTGCAACAATATTCAAAATGACATAATGTGCATAAAGATTGGAATAATATATGGAATAGACAAATTATAGAGACTAAAATGCAATAAAATAAAAGTTTTTGTATCAAAATAGCTGCTGAGGGGACTTATCTCCAAGTATTGAAAGGTGCTAGGGTACTCCCTGTGAAATACCCTCAGTGGAGGTATCTCTGCAATTTCTAGAAAGTAGCGGGGATTTTCTACAATTTTATCCAGGTCATGTGAAAATTTCACATGACTGGACTGTTCTATGATTATCATGAAAAGCTAGGGCCTCGGGTGTAATATGACCAAGGCCACGTGAGTGGGGTGCGTGAGGGCACCAAGGTTGGGTGACTGAGTCTCCGTATGGCATGCTTGGGATGCATCGGGTGCCCTGATCCTGGTGATGTAGATGGAGGCTCTAGCTAGTGTCCCAACCGTCAGATATGAAGTGATCCAACAACTGAGGGGCAGCGTGAGAGCAAGTGGTTGAGATCCTCTACAGGAGTCGATCGAACGATGATGGCTACTCTTGTATATGCACCTTGGATCCAAATCCTCGAGTATCTTCTCTTTATCAACTTCCATGGTCAACAGGATGTAGGTTGTGCTTAGGCGACCTCCTCCGAGCGCCTTCGACGTCCAGCTAGCAGGAGAAGTCTCAGGGAAGCTCGAGGGAGACTTGGCGAAGGTTGGATAGGTGGAGTGAGGCAGCTGAAGTGGCTGAAGAGGCGAGGTAGTGTCTCATCATTGGAGGTGACAGAGGATATCGGATCTTGGTAGATCTGTCTGATCAATGAAGGGAAATGGGTCATGCAGGGTTAGAATATGAAGGCGATGTGTGTAGGAGTGACTTGGGGGTCTGGATCGAGTGTGATGTGAGCTAGAACCTGGAACTCCAGGTTTGAGCAAGACCTGGAGGCGGAACTTGGTGGAGGAGGGAGTAGAGAAGGGGGATAAGACTGACGAGGTGTCAACAAAGGTCGGGTGGGTGTGGTGAAGGTGTTTCGATCTTTGGAGAGACCAAAGATGGAGTCGTGTGTGTGGTAAAATGGGGAGAAATCGGGAAGAGACACAAGTACTTGGGCTTAATGACGGTATGAATGGAGTCGGATGCAATGGAAGAATGCCTATGCTGGAGCTCTGATGGGCTCCTAGGTCTTCGCTCTCCGTGGTTGGCGGGCCACAGATATCTATAGCTGCGGGTGGCTGAGCTGTGGTATGACAGAGGACCGTGGATCACACCTGGAATTGAATGGATTTTGGCTCAAGATGAAGCTTGGGCATGTCATGATAAGGCTCTCTGGAGCTCGCCCTTCCTCCATCTTATGGTGGATGAAGTGGAATGGAGGTAGAGGAGGGGCATGTATCGGTGAAGGTGTAGGTTACAGGTGAGGAGAGTGTGGTTTGTAATGGTTGATTAATGGCCATAGTAGGAGAGTGTTGAGAGGTTGGGGGTTAAGCGAGGGAGAGGGACGTTAGGTCTACGTCAAGGAAGTGTTGGATTTGGGAGAGGTGCTCGGAGGTGGAAGCTAAAAAGGAAGGGGTCAGAGCATTGGCGAGATGTAATGTGAATAGGGGGGCGTTACTGGAGGTAGAAGAAGGCTACGAGCCGTTGGATCTAGTGACTAGGTGGAGGCGGGAACGAGTGCCTTAGATTACATATCAGGATCTGATCAAAGGGATCAGAGCGAAGTGGGAGTGAACGACTTGGATGAACTCCAATGCTTGCAGATGAGCGATGTGGGAGGTAGGCGAGTAGAGGAGGAGCAGGTCATGTGGATGTTCTAGTGAGCGCCAAGTGGCCCAATAAGGAGAAAAGGAAAGTAAAAATTAAATGGAAAATAAAAAATAAATAGAAATAAATCGAATTAGAAAAAGGTCAAAACATGAAAGTTGTGGATCTCTATGAGATCTACAAGTTCCATGTTTATCAAAAAATGAAAAGATGTCATTTATACAGAACATATTTTGGGGGGTACTCTATAGATAATAACATACTGCATTTTTACATTTTGTGATTTTTTGCATTTTAATTCGATTTTTAATTAGTGAATTAATTTATATACAATATACATAATTAATCTAGTTTTTATGATTTTTATAGAGTAGAAAAATGTAAAATAAAAATCACAAAAATAAACTATGTACAAATTATACAATGTTAGAGTATTTATTTTCTTATGATTTTATGATTATGGGTTTTAATTCTTTATGTTAAGTTAGTTAATGAATTAAAGGATGAATTAAAGAAAGAATTCAGTCAAAATGGGCGATTTTTTTACATAAAATAATAAACTCAATTCAGGTAAAAAACAAAGGTTATTTAATTACAGATTTTAACCCTAATTTTATCACAATTAGTGGATGTTAATAAAATAATTTAAGGGATTTATATAGTGAATTATTAAGAGAATTTTGCTAAGATGTCCTTATAAAGTAGATGAATCATGTATTTATAAGGGGATAGTGAACAACAATAACAATAACAATAAGGGAGCATGAACATCCCTCTCTTTAATCTTTTTTACATTTTTATTAGTGTAGTGTTAGCCTATTTTAGTTGTACCAAGTTTTTTGCTCACACGTACTTCTTTAGAAACATGTACTGGTTTGCAGGTTGTTGAGTAACAGTAATGACTTAAGCTCTTATAGTTTGTACTAAACTTCAGGGTACATTTTCACTTATAGAGATGTACTAGTTGTTGTTGTTGTTGTACTTTTGTAGCTTCTGTATTTTAAGTTGTTAATCATGTACAAATATATTTGTGGACTCCATTGCAAATTTGTAGATTTTTTGGGAACTCTGAGTATAAAAATATTGTTGGAGCATTTTATTCTTTGTTTCTCCCACTTTAATATTTTGAATGTTGAACATGATATATAAATGTGGTTATTGTGAGTACTTGGATCTTAGGGAGTTAGGGTTGACACTCTCCTCATGGGGCGGATTGTCACACACATACACATATTATAATAAAAATATAGACTATATACATCTTAAGATTATTTACATGTGTGCTAACATACACAAGAGATTTAAATATATACATAATGATAAAAATGTGTAATAAAATATAATAAAGTTTCATGATAAAATATTTTTCTATGTGTTTCATCTTAAAATATTTTTCTGTGTGCAAACATACATAACAAACTTCATATGCGATTAAGTGCTAGCATAACCAATTTTAAGTAAAACTTCAAATTATTATTAAAATCAAGAATATTACATACATTCACACTCTCACTCTCTATCTCATTATGATAATATTATAATAAATGTTCATGTTAAGATTTTCCTTTTATACGCTAACATACATAAGAACTTTCATCCACATTTGGTGTGCGGACATACATCAATTTTGTATAAAAGTTCAAACGCTAAACTCAAAAAAATATGATAGGATAATAATTGATGTTAAATAAATTTTGTTTGCAAGCATATATATGATATTGTGTCCATGTCCATATTTGTGTGTTAATTGATATCAATTTCACGTGAAATTTTGAATCCTTAAAAATAAATGAAAATTACATATACATTATGATAAAAATATAATAATACTTAATGTTAAAAATACTTTTTCACTTGTTAACATACATAAGAGATTTCATACGTATATGTGTTCTAGCATACATAATATTGTAATGAAAATTAATTAAAAATACTCATATATGTGTCCTAGATATATAAGAGATTGCACACATGTGTCCTATAATGCACAATATAACAAAAATATAATGAAAATTCATATAAAATATGGTTTTGTGTACTAGCATATATATGAGATTTGATTATATTTGTCCATAAATATACACTAGTTTTTAGTAGAAAAATATGAATCCTTAAGAACTCAATAAAATGTGATGTACATTTTAAGATAAAAATAAATTAAAGTGTTTCACAACATTATTATTTTAGTTGTAAACACATATATGAGATTTATCCATTGCTGGCGTGTTAACATATACCAATTTCAAGAAAAATATAAAATCCTAAAAAACTCCAAAAAAATTAATACAAATATATACATATGCATGCTTGTATGCTTGTAGCAATATACGTATGTAAGTACTTATGTATGTATGCATGTATTTACGTATGTGTATATGTATATGTATATTTTGATAGAAAAATATAATGTTTCATGCTAAATTTAATATTTGTTTTCTAATAAATATTTTTGTTTTAACATACACTAGTTTTAAGTGAAAGGCTGAATGCTAAAAATAATAAAAATATAATAAACTGCCATGTTTTGGTTATTTTCTATACTAACAAGCATATGAAATTTTATTAATATTTAGTGTGCTATATTCATGAATTTTGAGTAAATGTTCTTAAAAATATTGAAAAAAACATGATTTATATAACAATAAAAGTATATATGTTATACTTATTTTTTGTGTTCTAACATATCTGTGAATTTTCGTCCCTTTATGTATGCCAACATAAACCATTTTTTTACTAAAAGTTCAAATATAAAAAACACATATGTGATATATATATATGGTTATTATAAAAATGTTAAACAATAAATATATATTTTTTGTGCTAACATACATTGCCAATTTCTTCCATATTTGGTACTCCTAACACACAATTTTAAGTGAAAGATTAAATCCAAAAGAATATCAAGATAGTATGCTATACATGTATTACGATAACAATATAATAACATATGATGTGAAAAGTACTTTTTTGTGTGCTAACATATATACGAGATGCACCGAATAAAAGATGCGGGATTTCAGATGCTGAGCCGGCTAAGAGAGGGCAAAGAAGGCCCGAGAATGTTGCAATGAGACCATTCGAAAGGGGTCCTTAGTTATTTGGATATAATCCCAATAGTGGCCCAATATAAATCTAAATGAGTGCAAAGAATCAATGTAGCTAACCCTACTTAATGTGGGAAGGTGCTTTGTTGTTGTTGTTGTAACATATGTGCAAGATCTCATACTTAGTTGTGAGCTAACATAAACCAATTTTGGGTGAATGTTCGAACCCTTAAATAATCAAGAAAGTACAATACACACATGTAGATACAAACACATATTCAAATGCAATTTTTAATGAAGGTTTGTGTTAAAATTAATTTTCAATTAACTACCGTTCATAACAAAGTTCATCCATTTTCGTGTGCTAAATTGAACAAATTCTAAGTAAAAATACAACTTAAATAAAACTCAAAAGAATGTGATAATATAATAACAATATAAAATCTATACTTTTAAAATATAAAATTGTGATATATAGACATAATTCATTTACTAAAATTAACTTTTTTTATCATACATGTGATATTTCTTCCAAATTTATGGGATAACATACACCAATTTTGAGCGAAAGTTGAAATATTTGGAAAAACCCAAGAAAATGTTATACTGTATAAATACTACAATAAAACATTTTTCAAATTTAAAATATGTTATTATTTTATAATGTGCTTATAATATTTTTCATCCATATTTGTGTGCTAGCATACAACCACTTTGATAAAAGTTAAATCTTGAAAAAATAAAGAATTATAATATATGTATATGTAATATTAATAATATAATAAAATTTTATTTTAAAATTGTTTTTTATGGACATATTCATATGAGATTTCGTTCGTATTTAATGCACACCAATTTTAAGTAAATATTCTATCAAAAAAACTCAAGAAAACATGAAATATATTATGATAAAAAATAAACCTTATGTTAATTTTAATATTTCATTTGCTAACAAACATTTGTGATTTCACATATATTTGACTTAATATAAATCAATTTTTAGTAAATATTCAAATCCTAAAAACTAAAAAAATTATTATGTATATCCATATGTACATATAAATATGTATGTATATACTATAATAAAAATATAATAAACATTCATGTTAAATTAATTTTGTTTATGTGAATGTACATATGGGATTTGTTCATATTTGGGGAGCTAACATGCATCAATTCTAGGTAAAAAATTAAATACTAAAAATCACAAGAAATATGATAGGTGTATGTAAATTATGATAAGAATAAAACAAAGTTTCATATGAAAATTAAATTTGTATTTACTACAATAAATATGATATACACTATTGAGAGTCTAATTTGAAATAAAAATGACTCATAAAATGTGATGCATATTATAAAAAAATAATAAAGTAATGTTATTATTGATTTGTTATGGAGACATATATATACACATATGATATTTCATCTATGTTTGTGTGCTAGAATACTCTAGTTTTTAAGGTCGTATCTTAAAAGACGAGGATATAGGATATATATTACAATAAAGATGCATGAAATTTCATACTAGAATTATTTTTGTGTTTCCATGCGTGTGTCTGTGTGTTTGTGTGCATGTATGCATATGCATCTATGTATGTATGAACTCATGTACATATGTATATGTGCATATATGATGCATGCTACAATTATAACATAATAAACTTTCATGTTAGAATTGTTTTTATGTGCTAATAGATATATGAGATTTCATCCATATTTGTATGCTAATATAAACTATTTTTTTACTAAAAGTTCATGTCCTTATAAAATAAATTATATATATATATATAACGACTGGTTTATAATAAAAATTTCATGTTAAAATAATTTTTTCATGCTACCATAAACAAGTGATATGCTTTTGATGAAGCTCGGATCCGATTGCGGTTTAAGAAATGTGTTGTCGATGTAGAGAACCGCAAAGAGCTCCGAGGTACATCAAACAAAAGTCGGTTAAAATAGGAGAGAGAGAGAGAGAGAAGGTGAAGTGGATTAATCGGCTTCTCTCCTATTTAAACCTTACACTATTTTATTTATCCAGGTAAGTGTGCATGGGTCGAACACAAGGAAGCAGAATGCTCAAACTACAGTTTTCGAGACAAGGAATAAATCCCAACAAATGCTCTTTTATTCTTGATTTTACAATGAAAGAAATGGCGAACAAATTCGATTAAAAACAAACTCGAGAAGACAAGAATCAAAACCGCACAAGAAAGTGACGAAAAATTCAGGAAAAATACTCGAAAATCCTTTAGGTAGTTATTAAGCTACCCTAGAAAATTCACGGGAAAATGAGAAAAATACGAGGTCCAAATGGCCCTTACAAGCCAAGGGCCTATCTGCAAGAAAAATATTTAGTTTTTGTTACAAAACAATCCCTGGTAGGACTAAAGTGCGAAAGAAATATGATCTATTACAATTAGATCCCCGCACAGGGACTTAATTGCAATTACTGGAAACTTTGGAGGCGGGCTTTAATTTCTAGAAGTTGGTGGGGTTTATGATGCAATTTTCACACCTCTTCACATCCGACGGCTGAGATTAGAAGCTGTCGTGTGATCTGGTCCGTCCGATTCCGCCACGTGTCGCAAGGCTGTACACTTGGAGTGTTCTTGGTGTTCTTCAGGCGGTTCGAGGTTTTGATGGAAGCGCTTCTTCTCCGAATTTTCGCCGATGACTGACAAGGTTATTGGGCCTCTGATGAACGAGAAAAATCGAGGGTCTAGAAATCTCACAAGGCGAGAGATCCAGTCTATGCGTTGACCGCTCAATAAATCCCAATCAATCAACAGTTAACCCACAATAATAAATCAAGCAATTAAATATCAAAAATGTGGAGTTAAAATTTATTATAACTCTACATGTAAATGTTTATAGGTGTAAGCACAAGTAGAGGTCGAACACCGGGAGGCGAATGGTTGTGTGGTGAAATTGATTGTGCAATTATTCAATTCTTGGTTCATGTCCATTTCTTTATTGTTTTTATGGCTTTTTAATTTTATATTTTTATATTTTTTGTTTTTATGATTTTTATTTTGTTTTTATATTTTGTATTTTTTATATTATCTTTTTATATTTTTAATTATATAAATATAGGTATATATAAATACATATATATAAAGAGATATATAAGAGAAGAGAGAGGAGTATATAAGGATATATATTTATATAAATACTCAATATACATATTGGATATAATATTATTTTGGATTTTTATATTTTTATATATTTTTGTTATTTTTCTGGAATTTTAATAATTTTAATGTATTTTTAATTTCAAAATGTCCCTAATATGGGACTAATTAAATAGGCTGAAACTAATTTGGGTTTTAAAAATATAAAATAAGTCCCAAAAATACCCAAATTAATTTTAATACGTAAATAATAATATATAAATAATTATAAAATAGGAAAACATATTTTTGGTATTTTTGAAGGGTTTTTATATTTTTTAGGATTTTGAAGCTTCTTGAAATTTTTATATTTTCTTTTTCTTTTTTTAGGTTTTTTCATTTTCTGGACTCAATATATACATAAATATACCATATATAATATTTTTGTAATTTTTCAAAATGTTTTTATATTTGTTTTGGTATTTTATAACTTAAACAGTGCAAAAATGGCTCCTTTTTCATTTTTAATAATTAGGTAAAATGCAAAAAATGCAAAATGGATATGTAGCGTGAAAGTACATTACATAGAGCATCTAACCTGATTTTTGTAGATTTTTAGAAGCTAAATAGCTATTTTTAAGAAATACATGAAAGACACAAAAATTAAACTGCCTGGCAGGGGCATTTTTGCAAATAAAATAAATAACAGTGGGATCTGTGCAAAAATACCAACAGGAATAAATGTTTATTTAATTTTAAGCACTATATTACAATTACAAAAAGCATTAGGGTTTAACTGCAAAATTCACGCGCCTCACGTGGGATTGCACATGAGGCGCGGAAGGACCATTTTGTAATTCCAAGAAATATAGGGGTCCTTTTACCAAAAAATCCTCTTTATTGACAACGCAATATGTAATTTACAGAAATAAAATCTAAATACAAAAAAAGGCAGGGGCTATATGTGAAAATTACCCCCAAAAGGCGCGCGATCCAACGTTGGGCTTCCTCCACTTAACACGTATCGCCTCCTCCGCGACCGATACCGCTTCGCCGATGAACGTTGGAGATTAGATCAGCCGGGTTGATCTGACGGTGATGGCTTCGCTTCATCGGACGGCTGAGGCTCGATATGGGGCTCATCCTTCATCCGACGGCAGGGAGGGCATCAGGAAGAACAGGGAGGAAGGTTCGCCTGGGAGAACTTTCTCCGACGATATCTCCCTCCCCTGCCGGTCTCTGCTGCTCCAAAGTGTCCCAAATCATCGCAGGTGCTCTCCTCTATCTGTCGGAGGCTTCAAATCGGCCAAAAGGCGATTGGAGCGCCGCCACCAAGTCGATGTCGAGGTGGCACTCCAGGTACCTCCGGTGAGCGTCGAAGAACGCCTCCTGGTGCCTCAATGTGCCTTGTACCTGCATGGGATGAAACAAGGGACGAGGGCAAACTGCCTCGTCCCGTTAGAAAGGAAAATGGGCGAAGGGTGGATTCGGGTGGTGACCTCCGACGATGGGTGGAGAGTGGAGGTCTGATCTCCAGATCCACTAGGGATCTGGGGGTGCGAAGTTGCCTGGGGTGTGGGAAACTGAAGAGGGAAGAAGATGGTGGTGGAAGCGAGGGCGGAACAGGTCGGAAGCACTGTGAATGAGTTCGCCGGAGCTCTACGGGTGACCGTCGTTACGCTAAATCTAATAGCTAAACACTAATCTAAAGACGAAATTAAATGCTAAGACTAAAACCTATCTAAAACAAGTAAAGGCGCAGCTCATACCTGGCGTTTGGCCAAGGAGCAGAGGCCTCGCCGGAGCGGCGGCCTTGGGCGCATCTCCTTCCTCCGCGAGCGTCCACGAGCTTCTGAGGACCTCCAGCTATCACCTGGATGCACGCTAGACCGAAGGTGGGAGCTCTAGGGTTAGGGAAGTGGCCAAAAAAGTTCGGAGGAGGAAGATGGTTTATTTATGAACATGGGTGGTGGGCCCTTATTGACCGGGTCGTAGCGGCGAATCAAGGCTATGTACAAGGGGATAAACAGATGGGCGCGGATGTACAATGATAGGGATCATTTTGTCAGAAGGCGGCGATGGCAGATGATGGACGAGTCGAGCGGGAATATAGGGAGAAGACGGCCCGAAATGACAGGCGCGTCACATCGGGCGGCTGGGGGAGCAGTTGACCAAGCGGTCAACGCTCGCAGGGACCTGATTGGTCCAAGTCAGCACGATATTGACTGATTATTTTAACCTAATAAATGATTTATTTAAATTTTATTT
The DNA here is from genome assembly GCA_037367405.1 of Ottelia alismoides. NCBI lineage: Eukaryota > Viridiplantae > Streptophyta > Magnoliopsida > Alismatales > Hydrocharitaceae > Ottelia > Ottelia alismoides. The sequence goes on along the minus strand of JAZKJV010006351.1, from coordinate 606,543 downwards.
ATAAAATAAAAAATATGTATTAAATAATGTAGTATTTATTTATGATTTTTATTTATTTTTTGATGTATTTTATTATGAATTTATTTTAATGATGTATTTATAAGTGTATTTACATGTATTTTTATAATTTATTTTATTTTGTATATTTTATTTTATTATTTTATTTTCTTATTTTATATAATTATTTTATATAATTATAACTTATTATTTTTATTTTCTTATTTTATATAATTATAACTTATATAATTATAACTTATTTTGTATACTTCCATAAACTTTTCATTGGAGAAGGAAATCGAGAGATCACTTGGGTGATCTAGCTAGTAGTGAAAGTTACTTGAATCGTGCATGCTATAGACGAATACAAAGAAAAGAAGTAGAGGAGGCTTTGAAGGTTATGAGACCTGGGAAAGGTGTTGGACCGGATGACATCCCTGTAGAAGTATGGAAAGTTTTAGGTGAGCGTGGTTTGACGTGGCTTACGAATCTATTCAATGTTTTTTGGCGAAGCAAGAAAATGCCTGAAGATTGGAGGAGGAGTATCGTGGTGCCTCATTATAAGAACAAAGGAGACATTCAAAATTGTTCAAATTACAGAGGTATCAAGCTGATGAGTCACACTATGAAAATTTGGGAACGTGTGATCGAAAGAAGGTTGAGACAAGTTTCCCAAATAAAAGAAAACCAATTCGGATTCATGCCAGGTTGCTCAACTATTGAAGCCATCCATTTGCTGAGGAGAACAATGGAGATTTATAGAGCTAAAAGGAAGAATCTCCATATGATCTTTATTGATTTGGAGAAGGCTTATGATTCCGTCCCACGAGAGATACTGTGGAGAGTTTTGGAGAAGAGACAAGTACCTGTCCTATACATTAATCTCATAAAGGATATGTATGATAGGGCTTTATCTTGTGTAAGGACCCCGACGGGGAAGACTGACTATTTTGATATCAACATTGGTTTACATCAAGGTTCAGCTTTGAGTCCATTTCTTTTTACTTTGATTATGGACGAGTTGACAAGTCACATTCAGGATGAGTTACCTTGGTGTATGTTATTTGCTGATGATATTGTGTTGATTGACGAGACTAGAGATGGAGTAAATGAGAAGCTTGAGGTTTGGAGACATGCATTGGAGACTAAAGGCTTTCGTATAAGTAGAGCTAAGACGGAATATATGGAATGCACCTTTGATGGAAGCAATGGTGAAGGAATCGAGGTGAAGATTGGTGACGATAACATTCAGAAGAGAGATTCTTTTAGATATCTGGGATCTATTTTGCAACATGATGGGGAAATTGATGGAGATGTTACTAATAGAATAAATGCAGGCTGGCTAAAGTGGAGAGGAGCCTCCGCTGTTCTCTGTGATAAGAAAATTCTTTTAAAAATTAAAGGAAAGTTTTACAAAGCAGCCGTGAGACCTGCTATGCTTTATGGTTCTGAATGTTGGCCTGTGAACCATAGACATGTGCAGAGAATGGCTGTAGCAGAAATGAAAATGCTAAGATGGATGTGTGGGCATACACGTAAAGATCGGATTCAGAATGATGTAATCAGAAAGAAAGTTGGTGTAGCTCCGATCGAGGATAAGATGCGAGAAAACCGTTTAAGATGGTTTGGTCATTTGCAAAGAAGGTCAACTGATGCACCGGTTAGGAGATGCGATTGGTGGGATGTTGAGCCGGCTAAGAGAGGGCGAGGACGGCCCAAGAAGTGTTGGAAAGAGACTATACGAAGGGATCTTAGTTTTCTGGATATAAGTCCGAGATTGACCCAAGATAGATCTGAATGGAGGCGAAGAATCCATGTAGCCGACCCTACTTAATTATGGGAAAAGGCTTTGTTGTTGTTGTTGATATAATTATAACTTATTTTTGTGAGTATAAATATATTTTTATTTAATTTTTATGAGTTTATTTACATTTTTTAAATAAATAGGTATATATACTTTGTAGGTATACTTATAGGTATTTTACCTATATTTTATATACCTTTTATTTATTTAGTGAATTTATTGGGTTTTATTTTGGATTTACATTTTTAATATATTATAGATAATATTTACAATATTATAAAAATATAGATGAATAAAGAATAAAAGAATAAAATCCCCTTTTATTTCTATACATATATAACATAGGTATTTTGCCTATGCATTCCATAGACTTATTTTATTTTACAAATTCCTTTTGGTTTTATTCTAATTTAAATATGTACATGTATTATGTATATTATTTAAAAAATTCTAAAACTATAAAGTTATGAAAATAATGAATAATGAATATAATGAATATTTTAATCGGTATTATGTACAATGAAGGCCAAAAACCTAACTTCCACAGATGAACTCCAAAAATTATAAAACCAATTTTATTAAATAGTTCTTGAAAATCTATATTAAAGGTGATTTTGGTGGATTTTGAGTTTTTATTTGCAAGATATGGGTCTGTGAAGTTGAGATTCTGACTTTTTATTCCGTGTATAAAAGGTACATTGTATATTATTTTTGCATAAACTCAATTTTGATTTTTATTCACATTATTATTTACAACTTTTATGTACAAATTTCTTTATTTGATGAATAAATAATTAAATACCAAATAGGTGTCAAAATACATAAATGAATGAATAAATAAATGAGGAATTTATTGTATTATTGGCCCTTATCTCCCCCTACTTTATTCCTTGTCGACCAATTCCATTCTGGCCTTGGTCTCGAGGATAGGGTCATAAAATATTTTCAATATTTTATTCTTTTTTCTTTTCTTCTCTTTATTCTTTAATTTTGGCATTAAAAACCTTATTTTATGTACAATAACTACAATAAATGGTAGATGCTATTATAGACAAATTGATGTTATTTACATGCATTTGCTGGGGTTTTTAAGGCCAAAATGATAGAATAAAGTGATGAAGTGGAGATTCATCACCCTCCTATACTTGCCTTTGCTAGTCCCTAGCAAATACTTATGCAATAAGTACAAAAAGAATAAAGAATAAGAAGAAAAGAAAAAGCAAACATAAAGAATTTAAAGAATAAATTGAATTGATCATGATTATTAAACTCATTTGTACAAAATCAAAGTTTGGAGCACAGGTTAGACCTTGGTGTGAAAATGTGTGTGGAACCTGGTCGGGAACCAAATTTAAAACACAACAGCCTTCGAGAGTCACAGAACTCGGTTCAAATCTCCTCAATAGCCAGGTCAGAACTAGCCTACATCATACGCAAACCCTTATGACTATGAAGCTGACTTGTACAGTGTAAGTGATAGTGGCTCTCCCCAACTGAAATGACAAAAGAACTGACTTCTCCAGAACGACAACCCAATGATTCCCCAATCCAACCCTCTACCGTCGAGGAGCGGGATATTCCCTTATAAGTTCAAGTGGCATCCAACTCAAGAAGAGGGGGTGAAGAAGAGAATGGACGGTAGCCAGTGTAGCTACCTATCCTGGGATGCAAGACCAGTGTAGTCAAGTCATTCAGCTGCAGGCTCACATGGTATAACTTTGATGCTCAAGCTTACTTATTTTCTATACAACATATATATACATACTCTGGCAGGCACTTTTATTTTTATTTATTTACAAGCCTGTCCACTTTTTTGGAGTTTTTTTCCAACATACTATTTACAGCAGCATTTACATAAGGACTTTTCCTCTTGAGCCAGAAGACTATCCCTCTTTTGAAGCTTTATTGCAACACACACTCTCCTGTCATTCGACTTCATTGAAACTGGATCAGGTTGGGGTGCACTTCCCTCCCTAGATGAGGACAAATGTTTCCACCCGTGTGCGTCTCAGACTGGCAAATCCAACCCCCTCACCACTCCAACTGAGTTGAGCCAAGTGAAAGGTGCAAGTGTCCAAGTTAGGTCACGGTCGACAAGAGTCATGCGTGTGTCTCGAAAAGTTCTATTTAGTCAGTTGAGGTGACTTGAACCCAGCCCTGATTTCTCAAAGAATTAAGTCTGAATAGACCCGAAGTACTTAAACCTAGTTCCCATAAGGTTCCAGTGCAATTAGGTGCAGTAAGGTCCAACCAAGCTCCAATCTTCAACTTTATTGGACTAGTTCAATCATCAAGCTCAGTCAAAGAATATGAATGCTATGCAAATGCCATTTACAAATATGCAAAGAATAATGCAATTTTTGCCAAAAATTTGAAAATAAAGATAGGAATTTCTACACAAAGTAATTTTGCAAATAAAATAATTTTGGCACTCAAAGAATAAAAATATACAGCTATTTACACGGGTGTGCCGCTTTATTTACAAAGAATGAAGGATTTATAGTTTAGTTTTTATGTATAGGTATATATGTACAATTATTAAAGAATTTTGTGTTATTTATTATTTTATTTATTATTGATTTGATGTATCTATTCCTCAAACTTATTTGAAAATCATTTTACAAACAATTTTGAAAAACTATAGTCCAAAATAATTTTTACAAGCACTTTACAAACATGTACACACATTTGAAAATCATTTTGCAAAGGTTTTACAAACAGAATATATAGATTTTTCACATATTTTTGCAACCACTTTTCAAACCGTTTGTAAATAATTTTTCAAACCTTTTATTCCACACAAAGAAAATAAACTTTACAAACCAAGATGTTTTTACAAAGGTTGAAAACGTGTAACAAAACGTTTTCAAAATAGTTTACAAAAGATTTTCACAAAGATTTTCAAACTATTTTTCAAACATTTTGTAAAAAACATTTTCACCTGATTTATTAATCAGTAAATACAAAAAGAATTTGAGGAATGATCACATCTTTTTATAAGGTTTTTAATGAATTTTAAAGAATTATTAGCCATATTATTAAGAGAATACGAAAGTACGAGTTATGGCTAAAGTATATGCGTGGTATATATGACCCCCTATACTTAGCATGAGCTATGTCCTCATAGGTCAAAGAGAAAAAGGGAAGACATAACTCGTACTGAGTATAGAAAAGCCTATACTACAACGACTAAAAGAATAATAAATGAAAGAATAACGAGAGAAATGAATAAGAAAATGACCATCCCCCCTATACTGAGGATCAAATAATCCTAAGTATAGCAGACTGAACACAAAGCAGGGAGGGCCATGGGTGGGAATAAACAGATCAAAGAATTAACAAATCGGGGGTGCACCCCCCTATACTTAGGACAAAGTACGTCCTAAGTACAGAAAACTGACACAAAGGGGCGACACCTTTTATGTAGATAAAGAAATATGAAAAGGAAAAAAAGAAAAGAAGAAAAGATAGATATATACAGATAGATGAAAAGATCGTGGAGAATATACGTATCACTCCCCCTATACTTAGGGTGAAATATCCCTAAGTATAGGCAACAACAGGAGTGACGAAACTGAACGAGGAAAGAACAGCGCGGTGTGTACCCCCTATACTTAGGACAAGGTACGTCCTCAGTATAAACACAAAGATATGGCGAAAGATCTAGGGCACACATAATATGCGGGAGAAAGAAGGAATAGACAAAACACATATATACAAGCGGTGAAGAGACTGGTGGAGTACATGATGGTATCTGACAAATGACTACCGTACTTGCGTCATCGTCTCCTTGTGAGAACGAGGATGAAGTCAGAAGGTGAAAAGACACCCGGATAGGCAGTCAGGTGGGTGTCGGCTACCAGGGTGAAAGAGATCATGAAATACATACAGGGTCCGGTAGCATGTAGCAGTCAATCGACTCGTAGGGTCAGCATGAGGGAACAAAGCCGATACTGTAAGACCGGGAGGAAGAAGGAACAGTACAGATTCCTCCAGTCAATTAGAGTCTCAATAATATATGGAAAGGTAAGGAGCAAGAGACATCATGGCATTCGGTGGTCATGAGGTCGGAAGATCATAGGAGACACACCGAATACCGTAAGTCATGGCTCAACCCTGCGAGGGTCGTCAAGGTGAGCAGGCTCAAAGGAGCCAGAAGTCAGACTAATCGGAAGACTTGGTCCCGTGATCCGTAGGTCGGATACACAATCAGAGAAGAGACCAAGTACACAACTCAGAAGACTCGGCTTCATGCTCCAACAGATAGGAGACACCAGAAATGAAACCAAGTACCTAAAAAAATGATGTACCCTCCCGCAGATAACCCTCGGGGAGTAATACATGCTAATCATCGAATAATCAGACAAAACTCAACCTTGCAAGGGTCGTCAAGGCGAGCGGACGCAAAGGCATCAGTGATCCATCAGACTGATCATTAGTATCAGTCTCTATAGGCGATATAACACCTACCAGCAGAGGAGACCGGAGAATCTACAGAATGTGGCAGCGTCCCGCAGACAACCCTCAGGAAACATGCTGCCAGCTAGGCCTGGAAATAGCAGATATCAGGCGCTCAGTCTCGCGAGGAACGTCAAGGCGAGAAGACTCAAAGGAGTCTAATCAAACGGGTCCCATGATCTGCAGATCAGATAGGCAACTCAGGTTGGGACCAGAGTCATATATATCAAACGACTTGATTCCGTGCTCCGCAGATCGGAGACACAGTCAGCAGGGGAACCGAGCGTAAAGAGAGTATCGCATGCTCCCGCAGATAGTCCTCGGGGAGTTATGCAATCTAGGCAAGGAATAGTCAGAATGTGCCTCTACCTTGCGAGGGTCGTCAAGGAGAGCGAAAGGCTCGAAGATGCTGGATCCATCAGACGGACCCATATAGTGGTCTCAGTAGTCGACAAATCGGCTACCAACAGGGGAGACCAATCAGATCGGAAATATGTCGTAGTCTCCCGCAGATAACCCTCGGGGAGCTACGAGGTAGTCAAGGAATAATAAGAAAAGATCTCATCCTTGCGAGGGTCGTCAAGGAGAGAGAAGGCTCAAAGGAGCCGGATCCATCAGACGAACCCACATAAAATGTGGCCTCGGTAGACGACAGTCAGCCTACCGGCAGGAGAGACCAAGAGAGCTAAAATGAGTCATAGCCTCTCGCAGATAACCCTCAGAGAGCTATGAACTAGGCGGTGAATAATTGTAATATCAAGGCTCGTCCTTGCGAGGACTGTCAAGGAGAGAAATCAGTCAGTTGGCCTCATGTACCGACAAGTCGGGTACACACTCACAGGGGGAGGCCAATCAAGCACATCATCTGACTCGGTTCTGGGTCCCATCAAAATGGCGACCCAAGCAGTGGATGAAACCGTAGTCCTAGAAATTGTCGCATTCTCCCGCAGATAGTCCTCGGGGAGGTATGCGAGCTAGATCAATGTAGGTCATGGGAATGCTGGCATAAGATCTCAGGTCCTCAAAGCATTCAATCATTCAATCATCCGGAGGGCATAAGATCAAGTGGAGGGACAAAAGAACAGAATATCAATCGTAATGCAATCCTCAAAGTCAATCCAATCAGCTGAGATGGCACAATATTATCGAAAATCCTCTACGTGCCATGGGTGGATCAAAGAGTTAGGAGATTAAGGATGGGTCAATCAAGAAGATGAGGAGGTTCATGGGGGGTCGGGGTACCTTCATCATGAAGCATATATCAAGATAGTCATCCAAAATCCGAATCCAGACGGGCCGAACCGAATGGGTAGGTCAATCAATCAGGTCACATGAATTCCTCATCGAAGCATCAAAATACATCACACCCTCAATCGGTGTGCGAGACCAAAAATTCCTCAATAATGCATCACACCTATGCTTGTGCCCAAAATCAAATAACCTCAAAAACATGCACGTATCTGATCACAATCCTAGGGCACACTCATCCCAGCATCCTCAATCAATGGCCCGGCTTATACGAATAATCAAGGTAATCATAAAATCCTCGATGCGGGCCTCATCGATGTGCACAGCATTCCCGGGTAATAGAAAAGTGATACAGAGGGGACGAGGAGGGCGGGCGAGAAGATCGGGACATAGACAAAATTGGGTGTTCCACACAAGGCGGGAACACCGTCAAAATGGTGGTCCGAAGAGCATGCTCTCCTCGGACCTGAGAAGATGGGGATGGTACGGTGGATACGAGGAAGGTGGTGAAGAAGGGGGGAACGAAGGACTTGGCGAAGAATGATTGAGCTCAAGCGCCATTATCATGACTCGATGCAGATGAGGAGATATATATATATATATAAGAGGTAGAGAGACTCAAAGATGAAAAAGATGACTCACACGATGGGACCGACTACTCTAATAATGAATGGAAAACGCAATGGACTTCAAGTCACATTCAATATACAAGGCAAACCCCCAATTCACCTACTCAACACAGTGAAGACCGTCGGGTGACGGTTATTTATCTTTTCGGTTCTAGAGTTAGGTGACAAACACAAAGTTGTACAAACACTTAGGAGGCTTGAAGGGATTTGGTCTCTACTCCTTAGTGTGTACGTGAGCAATTAAAACGCATACAATGAGGGGGTTGCACTCCCCAAGACAAGGAAGTCCATTATGTTTTATTTTTAGGTCCAATAGAGTTAACAGTCCCAATTTTATTTAGGTTATCACTTTTTTTGGTATTTTCAATGCACGTGCCTATCGAGGTTTCAATTTCCATTAAGCATCCTAAGTAGTCAAAATCAGAGGGGGAAGATCGGAAAAGCCATGCAAGTCGGAAAACGATGATGCATGCCAAGTAAGTAGACTTACAGTGCCTCCAGCTCTCTCTATGTGGGATGCAGAACAGAATTTGAAACCTATGCTATATTCAAATGCAAGACGAAGAAATCGCCCTAGGATAGTAACTGCTATTATCGTGAAGCACCACAAGTCGATCACCGACCTTCAATCCAGGAGTCCGGTCTAGGCTCACCTCTCCTCTTCTCGACACATCGAGTTCAGGAGTAGCGCTTGACAGGGTGGGCTCGCGGCACGTAGGCTTGAAGATGATGATGCGAATGTTTAAAGTTTGAACTAGGTCCAAAGTGCACTATAGGTACATGCAAGATATTAAGGTGTTTGGACCTATTCTACGAGCAAGCAATTCCTAATCTAGGGCTCATTCACACAAAATAATAAAAATAAAATAAAGAAAAAGTGTCAAAACCGTCGAGGCCCCCAAGGGAACAATCCCTCGGGCAATGGACCTCGGGAGTCTGAGTGTACCTGTGAGAGTCCTGTATTATTACAATCCAAGTGTCACTCTCTCACATAAATATACATAATGAAATAAAATGCATAAAGAATATAGACTCTCTTCAAAAATTCTCCTTCATCTGCCTTCGATGCTCTCTCCTGTTGGCTGGTGTAGAAGAGCCAACTCCGCCTCGCTTGGGTGCAGTGGTCCTCCTAGGAGATCCTCCTTCGCTTGGCGGTCCCTCGCATCAAAGACAACAAAAGGAGATGGGTCAGAATAGTCTCAATAATCTCAATAATAATCAACTAAATAAATGAATACTGGACATGAGCAAAGAATTAAATAAATGAATGAACAACCATACAAAATCCGTTGCCTCCCCGGCAACGGCACCATTTGATGAACGAGAAAAATCGAGGGTCTAGAAATCTCACAAGGCGAGAGATCCAGTCGATGCGTTGACCGCTCAATAAATCCCAATCAATCAACGGTTAACCCACAATAATAAATCAAGCAATTAAATCTCAAAAATATGGAGTTAAAATTTATTATAACTCTACATGTAAATGTGTATAGGTGTAAGAACAAGTAGAGGTCGAACACTAGGAGGCGAATGGTTGTGTGGTGAAATTGATTGTGCAATTATTCAATTCTTGGTTCATGTCCATTTCTTTATTGTTCTTGACGGTTTTTAATTTTATTTTTTTTATTTTTTTTGGTTTTTATGATTATTATTTTGTTTTTATATTTTGTATTTTTTATATTATCTTTTATATTTTTAATTATATAAATATAGGTATATATAAATACATATATACATAAAGATATATAAGAGAAGAGGGAGGAGTATATAAGGATATATATTTATATAAATACTCAATATACATGTTGGATATAATATTTTTTGGCTTTTTATATATTTTGTTATTTTTCTGGAATTTTAATAATTTTTATGTATTTTTAATTTCAAAAATGTCCCTAATATGGGACTAATTAAATAGGCCGAAACTAATTTGGGTTTTAAAAATACAAAATAAGTCCCAACATTACCCAAATTAATTTAATATGTAAATAATAATATATAAATAATTATAAAATAGGAAAACATATTTTTGGTATTTTTGAAGGGTTTTTATATTTTTCTTAGGATTTTGAAGCTTCTTGAAATTTTTATATTTTCTTTTACTTATTTTTAGGTTTTTTTCCATTTTCTGGACTCAATATATATAAATATACCATATATAATATTTTTGTAATTTTTTAAAATGTTTTTATATTTTTTGGTATTTTATAACTTAAACAGTGCAAAAATGGCTCCTTTTTCATTTTTAATAATTAGGTATAATGTAAAAAATGCAAAATGGATATGTGGCGTGAAAGTACACTACATAGAGCATCTAACCTGATTTTTGTGGATTTTTAGGAGCTAAATAGCTATTTTTAAGAAATACATGAAAGACACAAAAATTAAACTACCTAGCAGGGGCATTTTGCAAATAAAATAAATAACAGGAGGCTCTGTACAAGAATACCAACAGGAATAAATGTTTATTTAATTTTTAAGCACTATATTACAATTACGAAAAGCGCTAGGGTTTAACTGCAAAATTCACGCGCCTCACGTGGGACTGCACGTGAGGCACGGAAGGACCATTTTGTAATTCCAAGAAATGCAGGGGTCCTTTTACAAAAAAAATCCTCTTTATTTACAATGCAATATGTAATTTACAGAATTAAAATCTAAATACAAAAAAAGCGGGGGCTATATGTGAAAATTACTCCCAAAAAGCGTGCGATCCAACGGTTGGGCTTCCTCCACTTGACACGCGTCGCCTCCTCCGCGGGCAGGGAGGGCATCAGGAAGAACAGGGAGGAAGGTTCGCATGGGTGAACGTCCTCCGACGATATCTCCCTCCCCTGCCGGTCTCTGTTGCTCCAAAGCATCCCAAATCGTCGCAGGTGCTCTCCTCTATCTATCGGAGGCTTCAAATCAGCCAAAAGGCGACCGGAGCGCCGCCACCAAGTCGATGTCGAGGTGGCGCTCCAGGTACCTCCGGCGAGCGTCGAAGAACGCCTCCCGGTGCCTCAATGCGCCTTGTACCTGCATGGGATGAAACAAGGGACGAGGGCAAACTGCCTCGTCCCGTTAGAAAGGAAAATGGGCGAAGGGTGGATTCGAGCGGTGACCTCTGGAGATGGGTGGAGAGTGGAGGTTTGATCTCCAGATCCACTAGGGATCTGGGGGTGCGAAGGTGCCTAGGGCATGGGAAACTGAAGAGGGAAGAAGATGGTTGTGGAAGCGAGGGTAGAACAGGTCGGAAGCATCGAGAATGAGTTCGCCGGAGCGGAGCTCAGGCGAACTACGGGTGACCGTCGTTACGCTAAATCTAATAGCTAAACACTAATCTAAAGATGGAAATTAAATGCTAAGACTAAAACCTATCTAAAACAAGTAAAGGGCCAGCTCATACCTGGCGTTTGGCCAAGGAGCAGAGGCCTCGCCGGAGCGGCGGCCTTGGGCGCATCTCCTTCCTCCGCGAGCGTCCACGAGCTTCAGAGGACCTCCAGTTGTCACCTGGATGCACGCTAGACCGAAGGTGGGAGCTCTAAGGTTAGGGAAATGTCCAAAAAAGTTCGGAGGAGGAAGATGGTTTATTTATGAACATGGGTGGTGCGCCCTTATTGACCGGGCCGTAGCGGTGAATCAAGGCTATGTACAAGGGGACAAACAGATGGGCGCGGATGTACAATGATAGGGATCATTTTGTCAGAAGGCGGCGATGGCAGATGATGGACGAGTCGAGCGGGAATATAGGGAGAAGACGGCCCGAAATGACAGGCGCGTCACATCGGGCGGCTGGGGGAGCAGTTGACCAAGCGGTCAACGCTCGCAGGGACCTGATTGGTCCAAGTCAGCACGATATTGATTGATTATTTTAACCTAATAAATGATTTAATTAAATTTTATTTATAAAATAAAAAAAGTTTATTAAATAATGTAGTATTTATTTATGATTTTTATTTATTTTTTTGATAAATTTTATTATGAATTTGTTTTAATGATGTATTTATAAGTGTATTTACATGTATTTTGTATAATTTATTTTTATTTTGTATATTTTATTTTATTATTTTTTGTACAAATTCTTTTTGGTTTTATTCTAATTTCAATATGTACACATATTATGTATATTATTTAAAAAATTCTAAAAATATAAAGTTATGAAAATAATGAATAATGAATATAATGAATATTTTAATCGGTATTATGTACAATGAAGGCCAAAAACCTAACTTCCACAGATGAACTCCCAAAATTATGAAACCAATTTTATTAAATAGTTCTGGAGAAGCTATATACAATTAAAGATGCTTTTGTGGATTTTGAGTTTTTATTTGCAAGATATGGGTCTGTGAAGTTGAGATTCTAGCTTTTTATTCTCTGTAAAAAAGGTACACTGTATATTATTTTGCATAAACTCAATTTTGTATTTTTATTCACATTATTATTTACAACTTTTATGTACAAATTTCTTTATTTGAAGAATAAGTAATTAAATACCAAATAGGTGTCAAAATGCATAAATGAATGAATAAATAAATGAGGAATTTATTGTATTATTGGCCCTTATCTCCCCCTACTTTATTCCTTGTCGACCAATTCCATTCTGGCCTTGGTCTCGGGGTTAGGGTCATAAAATATTTTCAATATTTTATTCCTTTTTCTTTTCTTCTCTTTATTCTATAATTTTGGCATTAAAAACCTTATTTTATATACAATAACTACAATAAATAGTAGATGCTATTATAGACAAATTGATGCTATTTACATGCATTTGCTGGGGTTTTTAAGGCCAAAAATGATAGAATAAAGGTGATGAAATGGAGATTCATTAGCCTCCGGTGGGGCCCGAGGGGTGGCTCCTCCACCCCTCGAGCTCACCCGAGGTAGGGATTGGTCGTAGGTGGTTGACGACGGTGGAAGAAGGCTGAAGAAAGTGATGGTCCAGCGATCCTGGTTCTGATGCTATGGCTGATTCACCTTCTTTGACGATGGAATACGTGAAGATTAAAAGCTCCAACTGACGCCCATTTACTCAAGATAAAAGTTGGATCTGCAGATTACAAATATATATGCTCAATTTGCAGGAAATCGGCCGATGGATTAAGGAATTTGCATGATCAAAATGATGTTTCCAGCAGAATGTATAGAAAGGTGTTGATTAATGGCGAGTTGGAAGGGAAGAAGGTGTGATTGAGTTCGATTAGATTCAGTTTGAATTGGATTTAAGGGGTAGCGTCTAAAAAGGGTAATTAGATGACCCAATTACATGATTAATGTCGCTAATGGGGGGCACGAAGATCGAGAAATAAAAGTTGAAAATGGATGAATGACGTACTTGGGAATTGGAAGTTTATGATTTCCAGGTCGTAGCTCAATGGGGCGTCTTCCCAGAGCTCTACGCAGCTTGAAGCGGTGATGCAAGGCGGCGCTGCACCTTGGAACGACTCCTCCGACGATCCTCTTCCACGTGGGGCTGCTTCGAGACGCTGTCACCACCTCAGAAGGCCTGTACGAGGCTTGGAAGATAGATGGGTCGTCTGATGAACAGTGGTTCAGAATCAGTTGGAAGAAGTTAGTTGGATCTCGCCAACTTCATGGCCATTTATAGATGATTTGCTTGAGCTCCAAGGTGGATCCAATGGTGAGCGAGTAGGAGGGCAGTTAGGAGGACGACGTGGAGGGTTTAGATCGAGCGAAACTGTTGTGAAGTTCGCGGGAAAAAATGGTGAAAATGACCGGTTCGAACAGAAGCTTCACTGGCTTCTTGGAGAAGAAGCACCAGGTGCTGACACGTGTCACCACTTGGTCGGTTAGAGTGATAAAATGTTTATAAATTATATAATAACTAGGAAATGACGTTATTTAAAATAGGTATAAAAACAAAAAATATAAATAAATAAATTATCTAAATTATGGTATAAGTAATTTTTTGTAAAAAAAATATTATTCGAAATATAAATATTATATTAATAAATAAGTATAAATAATACTTAATAAATAGGTAATGGATTTTTAATTCAATAAATACTATATTATTTATTGATTTTATAATTTATTAATTATTAGAATAATAAAAAAGTCTTTGTGGATTTTTATGGATTTTAATAAAATAATTTAGATATATTAATAAATACATGTATAAGTTATACAGTTCAATTTCATCTATAAATTAGTGTTTTTGATTTAATTAAAATAATAAGTAAGCTCCAAAAAATCCGAAATAAATCGAGGTTAAATTACAAGATAATGAAAATAATTAGAAATTAAAAATTTAATAAAATGATAAATAATGTGTTCTAAATAAAATAAATAACCCAGAAACCCCGTTGTCATTAGGTCCCAAAATCGACTTTTTGCAAACGGACTCCGATTTTAGTGAAATAACTTCATTAATTAGAGAATATTATTTTATGAACTTTAAAGGTGAGTAGAGTGAAATTGGAGTTCGTATGAAGGAATTATGATGCTCGGAAGTTGAGATTTTGGCAATTTAAAAGTAGGATTTCTTGACATATATACAAGATAATATTTTAAAATATTTTTATATTTTTATATGCATTTTTAGAAATAATTAGAAACAGAGTTTGGTGAAAAATATATTATATGAATTAATTAAAACTAACTAAAGATTTGATAATTATTTGATGAATAATGAATAAGGTGTGAAATGTTATTTAATTATTTTTTTATGGTTTTCTTCTCTTATCTCCCATACTTGTTGTTTTGTCGACCAATCCATACTGACTTGGTCTCGGAGGTTAGGTTATATAAACATATCTTTCAGTTATATTTATATTATCTGATTCATATTGTACATATATACATATCTACAATCTGCTTTCTTTTCTTTTCTTTATTTTTTATTCTTTATTTATTTACATGTTTTTGATGCTTAAAAGTGTATTTTTATTAATGAATAATATTTTGATAAAATATGGGAATTAATGAATATTTACATGTCTTTGTTAAGGATTTTAAGACAAAATGCGATAGAAAAGTTAATGAATCATGGATTCATCATCCCCTTATACTTAAACTTTGCTAGTCCCTTAGCAAGCACTTATTTGAAAAGTAAGTGAAAAAATAAATAAAGTTAGAATGAATTTGTTCTCCTAAACCAATTCATGAGAACAGAAAAAGGACGGTGCTCGATCGGGTCTGAAACAAGCATTTTGTCGGAGCCTTAACTAGGATTAGGATTTTTTCCTCAACAGTCCTTAAGTTCCACAAACCCTTATTTATGGTCACCTCATCAGCTAGTTCAGACTCACTTATTCATATCGCAAACTCTATCATCCTTGAAGTCAATTTGTACAGTGTGTGTGAATTGATTTAGCTCTTCATGCTTAAAGAGATGAAGAAACCGTCCATCCCAGCGATACACTTCCATTGGTTCCTCATCCAGCTACCATTTCCTCGAGGAGGGAGGTATTCCCATCTAAGGTCAGTTCATGCTATGTCCACAATCGAATATAGAGATAAAGTAGAAGAATGAGAAAAGAAGTGGAGTGCGACCAGTGTAGACGCATCTCCTTGTGAAGCTCAACCGGTGTAGCTAAATCTCCACTAAGATATGCAGGCATTTTTGGTGGAAGCTTGGACCATTGTTGTCATATTTGTATTTAGTGGCTTCTTCTTTGATTTGGCTTTGTAATTTGCTTACATTGCATTCATCTTTTTGTGCCTCGACGGATATAGCATCTTTTGTTCCGTCACTTTTTTGAGGTCTTAGAAAAATTGTGTCAGCAGATCCTTCCCTCATCCAAAGCGACTATCGCAACTCCAATCTCTCCCGTCTTTAGACGTCAATGCTGCAAGGACAAGGATAGAAATGCACTACCAAGATGTACTGCCCTTCGCAACTTCATGCAAGTCGAGCTAAGTGTAGAGTGCATGTGTCCAAGATTGGTTCACTGGTGCAGAGTTGTACGGATGACACCAAGTGGTCCACTTAAGCACATATGTGTTGTTTTCTCAAATATGGTCTTATGGAACCCAAAGATTTTAAGTCAAAAGACATGAAGAGTCTAAATTCCAGATCCTAACTAGGCTTCTTACAACGAAAGTCAAAGGCCATGATCAAGCTCCATCCTTTAGACTAGAATCAATCCTTAGTTCCAGAAATCAAACTTATTCTGAAAAATGTGAATTCAAATGCAACAATGTTTTTGTTAAGTATACTTTCTGAATTTTACTCATTTTTATGGATTTTAAGGCTTTTGCAATTTTTATGAATTATTAGGACTTTGTATTTTTTACAAGATATATTTTATTCAAATTAAATATCTAATGTATTTTACAGATTTTATATACAGAGAATTTTACAAGTTTTATATTACTTTTACACATATTTTAATAGATAAGATTTTAAATAAGTATTATACATATTTTAAATACATATTTGAAATATATATATTTTAATTTAAATCTTTTAAATACATATTTTAGTCATATTTTACTTATTTACAAGGATTTTATAAGTAATAGATAAATAGATAAATGAATTTTAAATTAACCCTCACCCATTTTTTGTGGATTTTATAGATATAGAAAATACATAAGAGTTATGACAAAAGTATATATACAATATATACGCACCCCCTATACTTAGCTTGTGATATATCCTCATAGCGTCAAAAGAGAAAAAGGAGGACATAACTCGTGCTAAGTAAAAGTGGGTAAAAAAATAAGAGAATACAAGTCGGTCAACCCTCCATACATACGATCAGGTCATCATGAATATAATCGGAAAAGCAAAAACAAGATGACTGAGTGAAAAGAATATATAACAAAGGATCAAAAGAAATAAAGAATACGAAATCATCGAAAACACTCGATCCCCCCTATACTTAGGATAAGGTATCCTAAGTACAGAAACAAGTGTAGCCAAACATTGGGGACCAGTGATTTGTGAAAAAGAAGGGATATACAAAAGTAACAGAACAAAATAAAAAATGTTAATCAACGGGCAATCAGTCCCCCTATACTTAGGATCTGGTATCCTAAGCATACAAGACGAGCAAAAATGGGGACGATTGTGATCTACGAAGAATATACAAGTGTTACGGACTTTCAAAAATCGAATGGCTCAAAAGTCTTTGTACAGGATGAGATAAAGTGAAAGAATGATCATGTGTAATGTACAAAATAGATCACTTCAACATGGGCCAGATGATCAGTAGTCTCTACGAAATGCTTCAGCATCTGCCCGTTAACCACGAACGGCTCTGCACCAGGTGACACATCTGATATAGCTATGCTTCCATTGTCGTGCACCGTTCTAACTATGTAAGGTCCTTCCCACTTGCTTTTCAATTTGCCAGGAAAAATTCTCAATCTTGCATTGAACAACCAGACTTTCTGCCCAGGGACAAAGATTTTGTGCCGAATATGTTTATCATGCCATTTCTTCACTTTGTCCTTATAAATGAGAGTGTTCTCGTATGCCTGATTTCATATCTATACTAGCTCATTTAGATCCATCTTCCTCTTGGCTCCTGCTTTTTGTGCATCAAGGGAAATTTCTCGAATAGCCCATTCAGATTTATGCATGATCTCTACGGGCAAATGGCATGGCTTCCATAAACCAGTCTGAATGGTGAAGTACCTAAGGGAGTCTTATATGCAGTATGATATGCCCAAAGAACCTGATCTAAAAGCTGTGAACAATTCTTCCTATCCGGTCGTACTAATTTCTGAAGAATTGATTTCACCTCCCTATTTGAGACTTCAGCCATGCCGTCTGTGGGTGGTAAGGAGAAGCTACTCTGTGATCAATGTTGTATTGCTTCACTAGCTTTTTGACCTCCTTATCAATGAAATGACTACCCCCATCAGAAATAAGAATACGTGGAATCCCAAACCATGAAATAATATGTTCCCTTAGGAACTTGCAAACTATCTGACTGTCTGCAGTTCGTGCGGGTATAGCCTCCACCCATCTACTAACATAATCTACAACGAGAAGAATGTACTGAAAGCTACTGCTGGAAGGGAATAGTCCCATGAAATCTATGCCTCATGCATCAAAGATCTCGCAAATAATAACGGGTCACATGGGCATTGCATCTCGAGCATTGATTGTCCCTACTTCTCTCTGACAATCCGGACAACTCTTCATGAATGTACAAGTATCTCGAGTAAGAGTCGGCCGCCATAATCCACTCTGAAGTACCTTCTATGTTGTTCTCTTCCCTGAGTGATGTCCCCCTACCTCTAAGGAATGGCACAGAGTGAGGACACTATTATATTCCTCCTGAGGAATACAACGCATATAGACACAATACGATCCCTCACGAAAAAGAATCGGATCATCCCAATGGTAGTATCGTGCCTCGGAAACTAGTCTATCGACTCGATCCTTTAGCCAACCCTGTGGACTTTTCTGTGTAACCAGAAAATTCACTATATCTGCATACCATGGAAGCTCGGTAATTGCAAAGATGCTCTCATCATGAAATCTCTCTGCAATCTCTAGCGTGTATTCATCTAAAGGTTGCTCTGTCTGTAATCGGGAGAGGTGATCAGCTACCACATTCTTTACTCCAGGTTTGTCTTTTATATCCAAATTAAATTCCTGAAGTAAAAGAGTCCATCGAAGAAGGCGTGCCTTGGCATCCTTCTTTTCCATCAAAAATTGGATAGCTGAATGATCTGTATAAACCATGATTTTAGAGCCAAGAAGATAAGATCTGAATTTATCTAATGCAAACACTACTGTCAACATCTCCTTTTCTGTCACTGTGTAATTTCGTTGAGCATCATCTAAAGTTCTGCTGTCATAGTGGATGGCAACAGAAAGTCCATTCCTCCGATGTCCTAATACAGCCCCGACCGCAAAATCTGAAGCATTCGTCATGATCTCGAAGGGTAGAGACCAATCAGGTGGTTGTAGGATAGGAGCATTGATAATCATGTCCTTTAATGTGAGAAAGGAAGTAAGACATTTGTCATCTAACAAGAACTCGATGTCTTTGCCTAATAATTCAATTAACAGTCGGGCAATCTTACAGAAATCCTAAATGAGCCGTCGGTAAAAGTCGACATGCCCGAGAAATGATCGTAACTGCTTAATGTTGGATGTTGGTTCGAGGAAATTGACGACATCCACCTTGACAGGTTCAACCTCCATGCCTCGCTGGGAGATGACGTGCCCCAACACGATCCCGTGTGTAACCATAAAATGGATCTTTTCCCAAGATAGACGAGATCTACCTCACAATATTTCTGAAGAACCTGGTCTAGGTGCGCTAAACAATAGTCAAAGGACTCACCATAGACCAAAAAATCATCCATAAAGACCTCTAGAAAATCACTGACCATGTCTACAAAAATAGCAAGCATACACCTCTGGAAAGTATCAGGGGCATTGCACAATCCAAAGGGCATCCGTCTAAAGGCGTACGTGCCGAAAGAACATGTGAATGTGGTTTTCTCCTGATCTTCAGGAGCAATGGTTACCTGGTTGTATCCGGAGTACCCGTCTAGGAAACAGAAGTATTCCTTCCCTGTCAACCTTTCTATGACCTGGTCTATAAAAGGTAAAGGGAAGTGATCCTTCTTTATCGCGGCATTAAGTTTCCTGTAATCAACGCACACCCGCCACGACGTGGTTACTCTCTTTGGAATCTCCTCTCCACTCTCATTCTTAATCATCTGAATTCCCAACTTCTTCAAGACAACATGTAATGGCCTAACCCATTCAGAGTTGGAGATGTGATATATAAACCCTACGTCGCACCATTTCGTAGTCTCTTTCTTGACAACATCTTGTAGAACCGGATTCAGCTTACGCTGAAATTCTCTAAAAGGTTTGTTGTCATGATCAGGATATATATGATGAGAACACAAAGCAGGATTGATCCCATAGAGATCAGATACGGTCCACCCAATAGCCTTGCGGCTTCTTTCAAGAACCTTCATCAGACGAGATTCTTGTTCTTCGATCAAAGATGAGCTGATAATGATCGGAAATTGTCGATGAGGACCCGCAAAGAAAGCATACATCATATTTGGTGGCAATATCTTCAGCTCTAGTAAGATAGACTCTGGCCCTGCTGAAACCTCATCTATATGTGTACTGGGATCGGTATCGGTAGTGGATTTATTTGCAGTATGGTTATTCACCATTTCAATATGCTCTAGAGTCGAACTACATAAGATGTCTAAAACATCATCCGACTCGCTACTATGCTCATCCTCAGAATGATTAGAAGAAAACAAATCTGCTAAATGAAACTCCATCTCTAGATCATCTGAAGTGAAAGAATCGTGTAAACACATTAAATATGAAAGATCTGCAATAAACTCCTCGGAAGTTTGATCCATTTGCTTCTCGTCATCCATACTGAAATATAAGGTATCCTCAGAAGAACTGCCAGCTGTAGTCTCGGACCCATCCTCTACTAGGAAATCCTGGGTCTCTACTTGATACCTTTCAAGGTCGTCAAGACGAACCTCATCCATGTAATCACAGGTGGCTAAAGAACTCAAGAAATATGAGGATGCATCACTGGATGTGGTTGATTCTCTCGTCATCTCTATATGTACCTTCTCGCCCTCGATGCGAAAAGATACCTTCCCTATATCATAATCGAAGAGAGCCTTCGCGGTCTCTAAGAAAGGCCTCCCGAGAATAATCTGGGTAAGGTGCAACTGTGTAGGGCAATCCATGTCAAGGACAGTAAAGTCCACTGGGAATTGCAGGCCCTGCACGGTTACGATAGCGTTTCTTAATATGCCCTTAGGTCTCTTTATAGATCTATTAGCAAACTGAAGGATCGCACGGGATTTGTAAAGAGGACCAAACTCAAACTTGTCGAGTAAAGAGGATGGTATCAAATTGATCGAGCAACCGTTATCTAAGAGAGTGCGATCGAATTCGGTATTTGCAATCTCGCATCTGACATAATGTGCTCCTGAATCCTTCTTCTTAGGTAACTTATTCTGAAAGGCGCCGGATGTAGCCTTGGTCAAGACATGTTTCTCTGTACGTGATCTCTTTTTCCTACGCATGGTGCATCGGTTTTTCAATTGATTCTTAAGCGTAGAAAAATGATCCAAGGCCTCGTGAAGTGGCATCTTCAAAAAGATGTGATCTTTTAATAGTCTTTCAGTCTCTAGATTCACAACATTCTTTTTTGTATTTTTCTTTCCTTTTCCAAACAAAGCATCAGGAAAAGGAATAATATCGGGAATGAGAAAATCAGATTTTTGATTGAATTCGGAATCATCTTGTACATCGAGAGTTTCAGAATTATGTATAAAACTCTCTAAAATAGGGGAAGAAACATTTTTATTGGGAGTATCTGCATGGCCTGGCGTGATATCATCGTATGACTCGTCGGTATCCATGTCAATAGTTTCGGCATCGCTCCCTTCTCTCTGATCTTCATGGTGGTCCTTATCCTCGTGAAAGTTCTCCTCCTCAGCATCAGAATGTGGTTGCTCATGGATTTTCTCTCGCTCCTCATCAAGTGCCCTCTCCTCTACTCCATCAGGTGCTTGTGGTGATCTACCGCTCCTGAGACGAATGAAGTTAGATAAAAATTTAGGAAAAGAGATCGTACTTGTAGTGGTGTCTACCTGATCTGGGTGCCTCCTCTTGTTATTCGGATTCATATGAGTTTGGGCTGGAAGAGTAGTCTTCGATGCTGTTAACTCATCCAGACGATAGTTAACCTGCTCCATTTATGTCTTGTGTGCAATCTGGAGCATACTCAACATGTCCATGATTTGGTTTAGAGCATGGGTTTGTGAAGACATTTCGGGTTCGATGTGGTGACCCTAGCTTTCTACTCTCTCCTACCTTGGCGTGTATTGCTGCAAGGTGTAAGGCTGGGAGGATCTCTGCGGTGTAAAGGAAGATTGTTGCTGCTGCTGATAATGATATGGTTGTGAATGATTAGCAGGATATTGATAAGAATGTGGTCTCTGATAAGCATGCTGGTGAGATTGTTGCTGCGTGAATTGCTGTCGGTGCTGGAAGTGTGGACGTCCATGTTGCGATTGGTTGTACTGCTGCTGGTGCTGATGATGAGGTACACTCGGTTGCTGAATTGGAGTATACCAAATCCCATTGATCTCAAGAGTGGCTTGAGACTCAACATCCATACTCACAGCACTGGTGATCTGACCGGGATTGGCATGAGACTGATCCTCATACCAATTAATCTGTGAAGTCTCGGGCTCTCTCTGTACAAAATGTATCTGTCGTGTGGGAGGAGCGGGTAAAGTCCTCTGTGCAGGTTGTGCAGCCGAAGAAGATTGAGCCTGCTGATACTGAAGCTGGAGTTCTGAAACCTTCTTCGTGAGATCACTCAGCTGCTGAGGCAGAGATGAGAGTTTCTCTAACTCTCGCAACGGCTGTAAGTCCTGAACTTGTTTCTGAATCACATCCACCAACGTTAATTTCTCGCTAATAAATCTCATGTTGGTGTTGGATTCAGATTCTGAAATATTAGCCACCCTATGATGTTCTTAGTGATGTGGTGGCTGCGGGGCCTTCTAGAATGCTCGAGTAGAGTCGACGACTCTTGAGTTCTCTGCCATCCCTTCGAAGATGGACCAGACTGAATCGACATCCTTATTCAAATAGTTGTCGCCACATGCGGCATTCGCTAACCCCTGAATGTCCGGCTGGAGTCCTCCGAAATAGTTCTGAACAAGCACCTTAATCAGTATCTCATAATGCGGGTATCTCTCCGTAAGATCCTTGAATCTGTCCCATGCCTCATGGAAAGATTCATTCGGATGCTGTGTGAAGTTGGAGATCTGACTCCTCATCATATTCGTCCTCCCTAGAGGAAAATACTTACGCAGGAATGCGGACTTTAAATCGTACCATGTAGAAACTTCCCTTTCTAGATGACTCAACCAGTAAAGTGCCTTATCTGCTAAGGCGAAGGGAAAGGCTTTGAAGCGAACAGTCTCCTGCGTAACTCCTGGGTAGTTAGTTGTACCACAAATCATCTCAAACTACTACAGAAAGGTAAACGACTCCTCTGTAGTATTCCCGTAAAATTGAGAAGCAATGAAATGAAGGACGGTCTCAGTTCGTATGGCCCTTGATTTGGCGGTAGCCAAATCTAATTATGTAGCATTCTCGAGCCTGGGTCATACTCTTCTCGTAAAGTGGCGGGAACCACTGCAGGCGGTAAAGGGTTACTGGCCCCTGCTCGCAATGCTGCTATCTCAGCTCACAACTCGTTCTGAGTTCTGAATTGTTCTCGTATCTGAATGTTCATCTGTTGTAAGGTATCGAGAATTCCTGTCGTAACATTTGCGGCTGGATCTGGTTTTCCTTCATGGTGCTCCTCAGCTACTGGCCTCTCCTCTACTGGTCCTTTGCCACGAGCCATCTTCTTTAGGTCTTCTGGAAAAGAAAATTTCTTGTAAGAACTCAACGAAAAGTCGGCTAAAGATATTGATGATATTTTGAGGCAAGGGTCTGCCTCAAAAGATTGATCGAGTGGCGAGGGAGTCTGGGTCTAACTCTCCTCGAGATCAGATGGGACCAACTCAGGAAGAGGGTCATCCCGAGCTTGTGAAGATGTACGACAGACGGTGGACGGTCGAGGGCTCACTAAGTCTGAGCAGAAAAGCCGTCGAGTCGTCATCTTCGATGTCAAGAGAATGATCGGGAGAGCACGATTTACGTTTCAAGAGAGATGGGAAATGTGTAAAAGTTGTGGAAACTCACGCCTCGCAAACAAACACAAAGCAAACCCACGTTTTCACCAACACAACCCGATGATGACCGTAAGAGTTCGGTCGTTTATCTTGTAGGTTTTAGAATTGTATTAGCAAACAAGTATAATAATCGATTAACGCGGGCTGATAGGTGTCCAAATTTTCCCCGCAATACTGTCCTGAGTCCTTATAGAAAATCACTTGCTCTCAACCATTATGGGAGTAAGTACAGACCATTTCCGGCTACCCGTGTTGCTTAAGGACGGAGCCTTACGCAGTGTCCTCTAAGCCCCCCACTCTGTTAAGTAAACCCGAACCATTTCCGGCTACCCGAGCGTACCCACTGAAAAGCAGTGATTATGTGTATAGACTAAGTAGTATTTTGAAAGAAAGACGGGTTTTGGTTTTTTGTTTAAGGGTCGTCTCTCACTCGCGCACTCTGAGAAGGACTTATGTGGGGATTACTCTCCTAAATCAATTGAATCTTTCGTTTATTTTAGGTCAGATATCTTAGCAGTCCCGATTTTATTTTTGGGTTATATATTTTTTGGGTTTTTTCAGACAAACTTCAAACGAGTGTTTTTTATTTTTTTATAAGTTCTAAAATCAAGCATCTAGGTTGCGAGTCCTGAGATTAACTACGAGAGTGCAATCAAATAGGAAAGAAAAAACTCCTAAGTAAGCATCTATCCTCGTAAAAAGCCGCAGAAAACCGACGATGCGAGAAAAACCACGGTGGGTGCCCTAATCCCCGGAATGCACGGCACCCGGTGAATCAGACCCCGAGAAAAAATGGGAGGGGAGATACAAGTCGGGATGCCCTTATGGGGCCCCTTTCTACGAAAACAAAAACATAGGCAATTGCCCTTTCTTCTTTTTTTTCTCTTTTTTTACAAGAATTACAGGAAAAATTACAATACAAATCCTAACTAAACTCGCCCTCTGCAATCGAGAATCTCGATCTCTTCATTTTCAACTGTTTGCGGCTTTCGAGAAAGCCGACTGAACCTGCAGGCCCTGTAAAATTTAGTTAAGAAATAAAAACACACAAAAAATTGTAAATAGAATTTTGAAAGATATACGAAAAACCGTAAAATCAAATGAAAACCGTAAATCGAAAACCAAACGAAAATTTGTAAAATCAAGAATAATAGAGTGAAACCGATTCAAAAACCGCGGTGAAAACAATGCTTCCCCGGTAACAGTGCCATTTGATAGAGGCTCGGATCCGATTGTAGTTTAAGAAATGTGTTGTCGGTGTAGAGAACCGCAAAGAGCTCCGAGTAACATCAAACAAAAGTCGGTTAAAATAGGAGAGAGAGAGAGAAGATGAAGTGGATTAATCGGCTTCTCTCCTATTTAAATCTTACACTATTTTATTTATCCAGGTAAGTATGCCTGCATCGAACACAAGGAAGCAGAATGCTCAAACTACGATTTTCGAGACAAGGAATAAATCCCAACAAATGCTCTTTTATTCTTGATTTTACAATTAAAGAAACGGCGAACAAATTCGATTAAAAACAAACTCGAGAAGACAAGAATCGAAACCGCACAAGAAAGCGACGAAAAAATTGGGAAAAATACTTGAAAAATCCTTTAGGCAGTTATTAAGCTACCCTAGAAAATTCGTAGGAAAATGAGAAAAATACGAGGTCCAAATGGCCCTTACAAGCCAAGGGCCTAACTGCAAGAAAAGTATTTAGTTTTTGTTACAAAATAGTCCCTGGAAGGATTAAAGTGCGAAAAAAATATGATTTATTACAATTAGGTCCCCGCGTAGGGACTTAATTGCAATTATTGGAAACTCTGAAGGCGGGCTTTAATTTCTGGAAGTTTGTGGGGTTTATGATGCAATTTTCACACCTCTTCACATCCGACGGCTGAGATTAGAAGCTGTCGTGTGATCTGGTCCGTCCGCTTCCGCCATGTGTCACAAGGTTGTACACTTGGAGTGTTCTTGGTGTTCTTTAGGTGGTTCGAGGTTCTGATGGAAGGGTGTCTTCTCCGAATTTTCGTCGATGACTGACAAGGTTCTTGGGCCTCCGGCGGGGCCAGAGGGGTGGCTCCTCCACCCCTCGAGCTCGCCCATGGTAGGGATTGGTCGGAGGTGGTTGACGACGGCGAAAGAAGGCTGAAGAAAGTAATGGTCCAGTGATCCTGGTTCTGATACTATGGCTGATTCACCTTCTTTGATGATGGATTGCGTGAAGATTAAAACTCCAACTGAAGCGCATTTGCTCCAGATAAAAGTTGGATCTGCATATTACAAATATATATATGCTTGATTTGCAAGAAATCGGCCGATGCTTTAAGGAAATTGCACGATCAAAATGATGTTTCCAGCAGAATGTATAGCAAGGTGTTTGATTAATGGTGAGTTGGAAGGGAAGAAGGTGTGATTGAGTTCGATTAGATTCAGTTTGAATTGGATTTAAGGGGTAGCATCTAAAAAGGGTGATTAGATGACCTAATTACACGATTAACGTCGCTAATGGGGGCACGAAGATCGAGAAATAAAAGTTGAAAATGGATGAATGACGTACCTGGGAATTGGAAGTTTATGACTTCCAGGTCGTAGCTCGATGGAGCGTCTTCCCGGAGCTCTACGTAGCTTGAAGCGGCGATGCAAGGCGGCGCGGCACCTTGGAACGACTCCTTCGACGATCCTCTTCCACGCGGGGCTGCTTGAGATACTGTCACCACCTCAGAAGGCCGGTACGAGGCTTGGAAGATAGATGGGTCGGCTGATGAACAATGGTTCAGAATCAGTTGGAAGAAGTTAGTTGGATCTCGCCAACTTCGTGGTCATTTATAGATGATTTTCTTGAGCTCCAAGGTGGATCCAATGGTGGGCGAGTAGGAGGGTAGTTAGGAGGAAGACATGGAAGGTTTAGATCGAGTGAAGCTATTGTTAAGTGCGCGGGAAAAAATGGTGAAAATGGTCGGTTCGAATAGAAGCTTCACTGGCTTCTTGGAGAAGAAGCACCAGGTGCTGACACGTGTCAGCACCTGGTTGGCCAGAGTGATAAAATGTTTATAAATTATATAATAAATAGTAAATGACGTTATTTAAAATAGGTATAAAAACAAAAAAAAGTAAATAATTAAATTATCTAAATTATGGTATAAGTAATTTTTTTGTAAATAATAAATATTATTCGAAATATAAATATTATATTAATAAATAAGTATAGATAATACTTAATAAATAGGTAATCGATTTTTAATTCAATAAATACTTTATTATTTAATGATTTTATATTTTATTAATTATTAGAATAATAAATAAAGTCTTTGTGAATTTTTATGGATTTTAAGAAAATAATTTAGATATATTAATAAAGAGGAGTGATCCTATGAGAACAAGGCTATTTGAGAGCATGAGAGCAATCAACTTGGTCCGTTGGATCATACTTTCCATCAGTGGCTTGGATTAAAAACCTACTTTTTCTACCAATCCCAGACCCTATGCATTCCCCATCTTTATTCCCTTCTGCAAACGGCTGCACCTTCCTCTCCGGGATGGCATCTTTCTGTCAAAGACATCAATGGCTCCACATCCTCCTCGGGCTCGATGGATCATCATCGTTACGATTACGTCCATTGCCGTCATCGACGTTCTCCTTGCACTCCTTGGTCTGCAACACAATGGCACTATCTAGAGTTGCGGACTATATTGAAGGAAGACAAATGATGGTGATGGTTTGCGTATTATTGGCTGCTGGAGTTGCGGACTATATTGTTTTGTTTGGCAGTATCTGGAAAGATGTTTGTTATATGCTGCACGAACATCTAGTGATACATGGTGCTGATGATGAAGAAAACGGCTGGAATTGTGCTATTCCGATTTTGTGTTCTACTTTAAATGTTTCGGATAAGGGGATGCTGCAGTGTTTTGTGAAGAAACATTTTAACTTAAGATAGTTGTGAGCCAATGAAATTTGTGTGTGTTTTATTCTTGTATTCTTGAAATTTATCACAAGAAATATGGTACCTTGATATAAATTCGGAAATAATATCAATGTATTTATTTTCCAGGAAAAAGCACTCTTTCAAGCGTGTTTGTATTTCTAAATCTCCGCTACAGAATTCGTCTGAAGCTAAAATGTAAAATTACTGATTCCGCTAAAATCACGTAAAGATTATGCATCTACAGTAACATCAGAAGCAAATATGCAACGTCACGTCATTCCTTCTGTGTGATGGTGCCATTTCTTCCTTGACACGATGGCAGATTGTACGCAATGTTAACTATTGTACTCTCACTTGGCATGTGCTCACTTGAACCAATAATATATTATGCAACATCTAAATGAAGAAATTTTGGGATAAAGTTAAAACAAATTTGGTAGATTTGAAGATGCAAGAACTCTATCTAGATTGAACACTTGAGAAGATGAACTAACTCATGACTTAATTAAGGATCCTACCTATATTGTAGAAATCTTTCATTCAAGAAAGTAAATTTAGCGTAATTTTGTTAACATTTGATAACATGAACATCATACAGTCACTGTGCATATATTGACTCTGAAGAAGATCATCCTAACAGTAGATAGTTCTAGATTTATACAAGACCTCAGAACAGAACGCATGTTTGTTATATTACACATTATCCTTTCATTATGAGCACAATTGCCCATTTCAACTTGCTATATAGACCTGTATTATTCACACATATTACTGTGTGACAGTTTTAATTATAATGATAAAAATTTTATATATTTTGTAGGAGCACCAGTTATTGATTTGCTATGTTTGTTTCTCCCTTTCTTCTACAATTGTGATGAGGAAGGTTTGGTAACAGTTGAGAACACCTGAGAGATCACGTGCTTTTCAACAAATCATCTGATTAGGACTGCCATCGTGATATCTAATACCATCATTTTAAGAAGAAGTTTTTTAGTTTTCCTTTGAAATTTAGTTCAAACAAAGTATCCAGATCTGAATCTTTTGTTCCCTCTTTAACGAGGAAAAAACCGAACCTTGTTTTTTTGGAATAGAGGGTACTGCTTAACATATTTATTGCTTTTTTGGAAAGATGAATACTCTTTTGAAAGACGGATACATGTATTGTTTAGTTGTATTATTTTGCTTATGCTTGTCGGTTGTCAGCAAGCTTAATGAATATGTATATCCTCACACACCAAAAAGAAAATATAAATATGCACAACACCAATAAAAGAGAATCACATCATAAATCTGAGGGAAAATATGGTCCAAGAAACTACTGCGGGCACATCTACTGTAAACTTGGATCCTCTGAAAAAATAACAGTCCAATTCGATCTGATCATTGTCTTTTGAGTTACAGTTTGATTTGAAATACTTTCTTACACTTTATAAACACAGAACAATCAAGAGATGCAAATTTTCACACATTATATCGGATAAGAAGTCACATTATACAAAAGGACAAGGTAAGAAGTATTTATACAAGGAAGAAGGAAAGGAAAAAGGAAATATGAAACAAGTCGGGGCTGCTTTGACTAAAATAGAGGGTCGGTGTTGCTGCTTGCAAAGGAGAGAAAAGTGGAAAAGTGGTGTCGCAGAAGAACGAGGTCGTTGGACAGGAGGAGAAGGCATCATCGTGGTACAATTGGACCATAAGGACAGTCATTGTGTTGCAGACGCAATGAGTGCGAGGAGAACGTCGATGACAACAATGGACGTAATCGAAGGGATGGTGATCCAGCGAGCCTGAGGAGGATGTGGAGCCATTGATGTCTTTGACGGAAAGGTGCCATCCCAGAGGAGGAAGGTGCAGCCATTTGCAGAGAAGGGAATAAAGATGGGAATGCAGAGGGACTGGGGTTAGTAGATTCAATTTCATCCATAAATTAGTGTTTTTGATTTAATTAAAATAATAAATAAGCTCCAAAAGTTCTGAAATAAATCGAGGTTAAATTACAAAATCATGAGAATAATTAGAAAGTATAAAATTAATAAAATTATAAATAATGTGTTCTAAATAAAATAAATAGCCTAGAAACCCCATTGTCATTAGGTCCTAAAATCGACTTTTTGCAAACGGACTCCGATTTTAGTGAAATCACCTTTATTGATTAGAGAATATTATTTTATGAAATTTAAAGGTGAATAGAGTAAAATTGGAGTTCGTATGAAGGAGTTATGATGTTCAGAAGTTAAGATTTTAACAATTTAAAAAGTAGGATTTCTTGGCATATATACAAGATAATATTTTTAATTTATTTTTTTATTTTTATATACATTTTTAGAAATAATTAGGAAAAGAGTTTGGTGAAAAATATGTTTATATGAATTAATTAAAACTAACTGAAGATTTGATAATTATTTGATGAATAATGAATAGTGTGTGAAATGTTATTTAATTATTTTTTATGGTTTTCTTCTTTTATCTCCCCCTACTTGTTATTTTATCAACCAATCCATACTGACTTGGTCTCGGGGGTTAGGTTATATAAATATATCTTTCAGCTATATTTATATTATCTAATTCATATTGTACATATATAATACATATATATATATCTACAATCCGCTTTCTTTTCTTTTCTTCATTTTTTATTCTTTATTTATTTACTTTTTTTATGCTTAAAGTGTATTTTTATTAATGAATAATATTTTGATAAAATGTGGGAATTAATGAATATTTATATGTATTTGTTAAGGGTTTTAAGACAAATGCGACAAAAAAGTTAATGAATCATGGATTCATCAGCTTGCATCCACAAAATTTATGTAAAACATAAACTCAAATAAATATAAAGAAATTTGGTATTTTTATATTACAATAAAATATATTATTGTTCAATGTTGAAAATTGTTTTCCTATGCTAACATATATACGGGATTTCATCCATAATTATATGATAACATACATTAATTTTTTTATTGAAAAGGGGATATTAAAAAAAGTGATATATATTAAAATAAAATTATACTAAAGTTTTGTGTAAAGTTAATTACTTATTCACTAACATTCATGAGATATCATAAATATTTGTGTGTCAACTAACACTAGTTTTGGGAGAACATTAAAATTAGTAAAATTCAAGAAATTATTATAAACCTATGTAATAATAAATATATAAAAACTTTTTGCTTAATCTTTTTACGCTAACATTCATAAGTGATTGCATTCATATTAATGTGCGAACATACACGAATTTTGCGTAAATATTCAAATCTTAAAAATGAAAAATATGATACACACACATTAGGGTTCAATGGGACTACCCCTACCCCCCATTTTCCTACATTTTTTTATTTATTAAAAAATACCACCATGTATATTCATCTATATATCCCTCCAATATGTCATTCAAAATTTGTCAGAAACAGAGACTTATATGCCCTCTATCTAGAACATGTTGATTACAATAATATTTAAACTGTTAAAATTACTTGTTCTAGATAGAGAACATCAGAGTCTCTATTTCTGACGAAATTTGAGTGGCATATAGATGAAGATGCATGGTGATATTTTCAAAAAAAATTACGGAAGCCCCATTTTTCCTATATATTATTATGAAATAGAATAAATTTATAGTTTAAATTTGTTTAAATGCTAATGTTAATTTTTTGTGTGTGATGATATATACATATATATGACACTCTATCTATACTTGTGTGCTAACATGCATCAATTTTTATTACAAGTTTAAAATTTAGAAAATGAAGAAATTACACACATATACACCCACCCACTGACACACACCCCTACACATACTGTATAGTAAAATAATGTTCATAGTAAAACTATTTTCTATACTAAGGTATATAAGAGATTTCATCCAATTTGGCATGCTCCATCCATCAATTTCTGGAAAAAGTTCAAATCCAAAAAAATAGCTTAAGAAAATATTATATATTGTTATAGTCCTGAAAAATAATATCTATTTTTCGAGCAAATGATACTACAAATCTCGAAGCAACATTAACGAACCCATCTACTCTAAATCGGAATTCCTATCGAGAAGACGAATCAAGAACAATTTAGATATAAATCCGACGACATCCCAACAAAAAGGAGTGCTTATGACTCAAGCTAACATGCATGGTAGGTTCCTCATTGCACCTACCCATCTAGGGAAAGAAACAAAGGAGAACCAAGAGTTGGTAAACTTATAGCAACTTCTTCTAAAGCTAGTGAACTTGAACCATATTTGGATAATATAATTTTCTCAATCTCTTAAAAAATTTATTAAATTGTATGTTCTTTTATATGCATCTTCCATTATTTTTCTCTTCCTCTTCTTGCATAAGACCTCACATTTTTGGGCTATAGAATATAGAGAAATAAAAAAACGGAATAAAGATAGAGAATATGAAGTAAAAAAGGAATATTATTCTTTCCATGTCCATAGACAAGACGAGTATATTCTCCTGCATTGGGCCTAATATTTGGTGAGACAATACCAAAAAAGAATAAGAAAAAAGGAATATTTTATGTAAGAACATAATTAAGAAAAAGAATAGGAAATAAAAAGTGCGCATCTTTTTAGCAAACAAAGAACACCAACACCAAGAGGGGAAAAAATCCTATGCTTCTCGGGAGAGGCGATCTGAGTGGCAGGACGTTGGCTCATCGGGAGGAACTGAAGAATCGATTCTCGTTGCTCGGAGCTCTCGTTTGCCGATTCGAGAGCGCCGGATCCCGACATGGGTCAGGCCTTCCGCAAGCTTTTCGACACCTTCTTCGGCAACTCCGAGATGAGGGTCTGTTCTTCCCCTCACCTTCGAATTACGACGTTTTTTTCGTTTTCGGACGAAAATACGAGATGGGTAACTGTTGGTTTGCGCAATCATGGCCTCTATCCTAGTAAAAGTTCGTTCTTTGTGTTGTTCTGGGGTGCGGTTTCGCAGATGTTTGCTTTTGTATGCGAAGGATTTGTTTTGTTTTTGTTTTTGCCGTCTGGAAAGAGAAGGGGTCATCAGATTGCTGAGGTGTTATCGAATGAACCAATACGTAGATGGTATCAGTGGTTGTGTGAATGCGCATGTTATTGTGTAAGTAAATGGGGGATTAATTGGACTGTTGGGTCATATATCTTGGTAGCCTTGGATTGCCAGGTGTTGCTGATTCTGGGAATGCCAGTTGCTAGAGAGGTGGAATTGGGTGGAAGAGTACCAAGTAGAAAGATTATCTTTCTACTTAGAATGAGGGCTATTTTGTGTGGGGATAGGGTGAGTTATCCCTTCCATTGGCAACAACCTATGAAACTAATGGATGACTAATTTGACTGTTGGTGTATGCTTCAGGGTAGTCTTGGGAGGGGTTGTTTATTTAGGGAATATCACTTCGTAGAGATGTAGAATAGAGTGGAAGAGTCTATTACATGTTACTGGATGGACTATCCTGTTTAGAGGGATTATATTCCTACTTAGTTCGAGGATTAACTCATGATTGCCGGTTGGGAGTTCTCTTCGAATAGCAATCACTTATGAAACACACGAATTAATTGGACTGTTGGTGTGTGCATCTTCATAACCTTGGGTTTCTAGGTGTTGCTTATTATGGGCATTTACCTAAAGGTAGAACTAGGTGGAAGAGTCCATCGCATGTAACCGGAGGGGTTATCGTGCATAGAGGGATTATTTCCCTATTATCAGGGATTAACCTGCGAGATACAGGTCATGTTATCCCTTTTATTACTCGCTTATGAAAGTAAGGGCGATTGATTGGACTGCTGGAGCATACTACTTGGTAGCCTTGTGTTGCTAGGCAGCCTAGGCTTTGCTTATTCTTGGAAATACCGTTAGCGATTGTGTGGAAGCATAACAAGAATAAATGAAAAAAAGAAATGGTTGAATTAATTTCTCTTGTGAAACTGACTTGGATTAATTGGACTGCTTGTGAATACATTTTAACCAAAATTAACTGCTATGATTTTCTTGTATTTTGCTTCCTAGAAAGGTTGAATTGGGTGGAAAAGAACTCGCCAAATTCAATCAGGTGGTAAATCTCGTTCAAACCCAATCCACCAACAGTTTGGCAAGTTGAAATCCCTGTTGCTAGTATTTCGGTTGAGTTCTTCAAGCTTTTGACTGACGTTTTCTTCAGCATCGTGCCAAAATTATGTAATCTCACATGTCTGTTTAAACTTAGTTTGTCCTTGGACGTAGTTTCCAGAGAACTTCAGTGGAGTTCTTTGGCTGACAAGGATTGAGAGGGAATAGACACCCTCTGATGTAGGAAGAAAATCAAGATGACGAGTATCATTTAACAGTAATGAATTTTCTACTTCATGTGCATTAGGTTTAATTTACCTTTTGATGTTTTTGAGCCAATTATCTAAGGTGCGAGTATCACTGAAACAGCTTGGCAAGTTGTGGCATATTGATATTGCATAATATGCCTTAGAAAATTATTAATCGGAAGTGGTGCATATGGATGTACTTCAGTGGAGGAATCTTTGCAACTGAAAAAAGTGATGCCAATGATGTTGTTGATGTCATTTTCAATTAGGCAAAAGAAACTCAAAGATAAAGACTTTTCATTGGATAGAAATCTAAGATTTTTAATGGAAATAGCTTAGTAATTTTCAACTATATATGTAATCAGCTTAACATTATGATCATTGAATCACCAAAATTTGATTACGAAAGCTATTTGCGAATTTGTGATAAATGGATATACACCATTGTGTATTGCCAAAAATTGTATTCAAGAACTTCTATGAATTGGATGGTCTAATCACCTCGCAGGCTCGGACGAGCTAGTGGTGCTTAGAATGTGCATTACTTCACCCTTAATTCAGGTTTTCTCTAAAGAACACTATCCAGTAATATTATTCTACTATAGGGATGTAATCATCTTAAAATTATGATGTGCGAACCACAGATTTAATTGTCAAATCTATTTGCAAATGGATGCAATTGTTGGTAGAAAAGAATTATATATCATAGAAGAGACCCTAGGGCTTATATAGGAGAAAAGCCCTAGGTTAATTACATAAAGAAATTAGAAACGAGAAATAAATAATAAGAGATACAAATATCTCAACACTCCCTCAAGCTGGAGCATATATGTCTATCATGCTCAGCTTGGAACAACACCTCTGAAACGATCCTCTAGCAAGGGCCTTGGTGAAAATATCAGTTGTCTGATCTCCAGTAGAAACATGGGAGGTGGATATGAGATCCTTTTGGATCATGTCTCTGGTGTAATGGCAATCCACCTCTATATGTTTGGTCCTTTCATGAAATGCAGGATTATTGGCAATAAATAGAGCTACTTGATTGTCACATAAAAGCTGCATGGGAAGAGGAACCTCAACAACATGATCAATCAAGACTGATCTAATCCACATCATCTCTGTGCTTCCTTGTGCCATGGCCATGTACTCAGATTCTGCACTTGATCTAGCAACCACTGTCTGCTTCTTGCTTTTCCATGACACGAGAGAGCTTCCAACAAAAATAGCAAAGTCATAAGTAGACTTCCTGTCTGTAGGGCATCCTACATAATTTGCACCTACACAAGCTGTCGTCTCAGGAGACGTACCATTGCTGAATATAAGATCAGTACCAGGAGAAGTCTCCAAATATCTCAAAATCATATAGACAACATCCGTATGAACCTTTCTGGGTTGCTCCATAAATTGGCTCACCTTGCTCACAACAAAGGATATGTCTGACTTGGTGATGGTAGCATATAGGAGCTTCCTAACAAGCTCTTTGTATCTCTTCTTATCTACCTCCTCGGTGTCATCATCATATAATCTCATACTCGGATCCATGGGGGTAGTAGCAGGCTTGCATCCTGTTATACATGTCTCTAGTGGAAGATCAGTCACAAACTTCCTGTGGGTCATCGCAAGACCACGCTGATTCTTGACGAACTTTAATCCAAGGAAGTATCGAAGATTGCTAAGGTCCTTAGTCACAATTGCTGACCTAGGAACTCCTTGGCAGCCTGAATGTCTTGCTCATCATCACCCGTGACAGTAATATCATCAACATAGACAACAATAGCAACTCTGAACCAAAAGCGAGCGATCCGTAGTGGATTGTGCAAACCCCTATTGCTCTATTAGCTCTGAGAGCTTCTGGTACAAGCTCTCGGACTCTGCTTCTGGTCGTAAATTGCCTTGTGGAGCCTACATACCTTTGAGACCCCCCTCAGCTGCAAACCTTGGTGGTTGCTGCATATATACCTCCTCATGTAGATCGCCATATAGAAATGCATTCTTCACATCAAGTTGGTAAAGAGACCAATCTCGTGAAACAACAACCAATAGAAGAATGCACAATGTCGAATGTCTGGCCACCGGAGAGAAGGTATCCTAATAGTCCACCCCATAAGTCTGGGTGAACTCTCATATGACAAGCCTTGCCTTGTAGCAATCCACACTGCCATCTGTCCGTTGCTTCACTGTAAAGATCCATTTGCACCCCACAACAGAGGTACCTGGAGGAGCAGAAACGACACTCCAGGTACCACGAGATTGCAAAGTGGCCATCGCCTCCTCCATAGCAAGTCACCAACTACTATCATGTACGGTCTCCTGATATGTTCGTGGGATAGTAACAACGGATAGTCCCACAACAAACCTCATGTACTCCTCCAAAAGATGGTCCAAGGAGACATGTGCAAGTAGATGGTAAGTGGCACAGTTACGACGTGGCTTCCTTAAGGCAATAAGTACATCCAGGTCATGAGCCTCTCTGTTATCTGGTATCAACTCCTCCTCTGTGGAACACACAAATCTCTAGTGCCATCAGTAGAAACAGTGTGTTCATAACATACTTGAGGCGTATTGGATGACGAGGAAGGCTCATGAGCAGAGTGGCGAGTAGAGGACCTGCGAATGTAAAATCATGGTAGGAACCGTATTAGGGTAGACAAAGGTAGAGGTGGTGGAGGAGGTGGAGGTGGAGATGAACGAGACTCAACATGAGGTGTAGTTGGTGGACATAACGGAAGTGGAGGAACAAAACACCCTCACAAGAATCAACGTTAGACAACCTGTCACTTGTAGGAGAAAAATACATAATAGACTAAAAAATGTGACATCAACACCAACATAATACTTTCTCCCTATATGATTGAAACATTTATACCCTTTTGGGTACGAGAATAATCAACAAATACACATTTGACATTCTAGGAGAGAGCTTATCATGATCGGAGTGAAATTGTGGACAAATACAACATACCCAAAAACTCTGGGAGTAAGGGAGAATAGCAACAACAACAACAACAAAGCCTTTTCCCACAATTAAGTAGGGTCGGTTACATGGATTCTTCGCCTCCATTCAGATCTATCTTGGGCCAATCCCGTGCTTATATCCACAAAACTAAGATCCCTTCGTATGGTCTCTTTCCAACACTTCTTGGACCGTCCTCGTCCTCTCTTAGCCGGCTTAACATCCCAACACTCGCATCTCCTAACTGGTGCATCAGTTGATCTTCTTTGCAAATATCCAAACCATCTTAAGCGGTTTTCTCGCATCTTATCCTCGATCGGAGCTACACCAACTTTCTTTCTGATTGCATCATTCCGAATCCGATCTTTACGTGTGTGTCCACACATCCACCTTAGTATTTTCATTTCTGCTACATTCATTCTCTGCACATGTTTATAGTTCACAGGCCAACATTCAGATCCATAAAGCATAGCAGGTCTCGCGACTGCTTTGTAAAACTTTCCTTTAATCTTTAAAGGAATTTTCTTATCACAGAGAACAATAGAGGCTCCTCTCCACTTTAGCCAGCCTGCATTTATTCTATTAGTAACATCTCCATTAATTTCCCCATCATGTTGCATAATAGATCCCAGATATCTAAAGGAATCTCTCTTCTGAATGTTATCGTCACCAATCTTCACCTCAATTCCTTCACCATTGCTTCCATCAAAGTTGCACTCCATATATTCAGTGTTAGCCCTACTTATACGAAGGTCCTCGAGAAATGCAATCAAGAAGGGAACCTTTTCTCTAAGGATAGTGGAAGGCATGCGGTTCACTAACTCCAAGTAGGAAGCAG
Organism: Ottelia alismoides; assembly: GCA_037367405.1. Taxonomy (NCBI): domain Eukaryota; kingdom Viridiplantae; phylum Streptophyta; class Magnoliopsida; order Alismatales; family Hydrocharitaceae; genus Ottelia; species Ottelia alismoides. The sequence goes on along the minus strand of JAZKJV010006351.1, from coordinate 568,758 downwards.
TGAGAATAACATCACTCCAGAACGAATGAGGAGTTCGACTTTAAATTAAAAAAGTCATCGTGACATCCAAAAGATGATGGTGTTTGCGTTAAGCAACATCATTTTATTGTGAAGTATAAGCACAAGAAGTCTGATAAACAATACCAAGAGATATGAGAAAATTAGATAGCTGTAAAGTGGAAAACTCCAAGGCATTGTCAGTACGAATAAATTTCACATTAGCAGAAAAACATTCTTAACTTCAATAAGAAATGATTCAGTGACAGGACCCGCTTCAAACTTATTTTTTAACAAGAACACCCAAGATAATCTAGAAAAGTCATCCACAACAATTATATAAAATCGATGTTTCAGATTATCGGAAACACGACTAGGACCCCAGATATCAAAATGAAACAACATAAATGACTGACTACTGTGATGACTCTGACGACTTGGAAAAGAAGAACGATGGTGCTTCCCAAGCTGACATGCCTCACACTCCAAGGTAGTACGAGTAGAGATCTGAGAGAGAACATGACACGTCTTTTACAGAGGAAGGTGTCCAAAGCGAAGATGCCTCATGAAAGGAGAAACATATCCAGAAGGAATGGTAGCATCACCAACACACGGAGGCTGGACAAGCCTGTAAAATCCTTTTTGCCCACGACCACATCCAATCACCCTGCCCGTAAGTATATCCCGAAACACAAGAGAAATGGATCAAATATGGCATGACAATGTAAATCTTTTGTAATTTGGCTAATAGGCAAAAGATTCATCTGAAATGTTGGAGCATGTAAGACATTCTGCAGACGCATCGAGGGAGTTAGAGTAATATTCCCCTGACCAACAATGGGTAGATGAACCTCACTAGTAATCACCACTGATCTACTAGGAAGGATAGACCTGTAAAAACTGAACTCTGCTCGATCGCCACACATATGATGAGATGCTCTAGGGTCCATGATCCAATCAGTTAAATATGAACTGCTACAACTGGTAAGTGCATAAGCAATACCTGACGAAACTGAAGAAGCTCTGGCTGCAACTACGACATCTGAAGAACCTGCGACTGAAGTGGTAGGTGTAGTTATCATCTCTATCAGTCTGAAAACAATATAATCAAACATCGCATCATGAGCAGGAGCTGAAGTAGACTCAGACTGCTCACAAACACGGACAGATGTAGGATACCCATGCTTCAGATACCATCTCTTCTCCGAATAATCTGGGCGATGGCAATGTGAGCATGGGCCACGTTGACGTCCTCCTCCTCAAGCACGTGGTTCGCGCCTGCGAAACTGTGAAGTACCCCCTCTGCCACAAGAAGCTGCCATAACAGAGGGAGTCTGGGATATGGTAGTAGATGAAGTAGTGATCCTACTCATCCTCATGTAGACCTCCTCCATTGAAGGTATCATCTCTCAAATATGTAGTTGAGTATGTGTTGCATCGTACTCAGAGTCAAGGGATGACATAAAGGCTCCTATCATAGTGGCATTCCGATATGCCTGCTGCTGCTCAGTGCTGGTAGTAATAGGCATAAAGCTATGCAGACATTCAAACATACATCGAAAATGCGAGAAGTGTGCATGAAGAGGTCGACCATTCTGCTTGGTCAAAAAAATATCATATCGCAATTATAGAATCTTTGGCCTGCCCGTATGTGTTCGCTAAGATGTCCCACATAGCCTTCGTTGTGGGTTGATTGACGATATCATTGGCAATCTCCGTGGTGAGTGTCCTGGAGAGCCAAATCCGAGCATAGTCATCATCTTGCTTTCAAGAAGTATTAGCCCCAGTCTTGTCTGTCGGCTCTGAATCTATCAAAATGTGTTCCTTGTTATGGCACTGCGTGAGGGTGTGAAACTGCATGGATCACAATTTGTAGTTGGTCCCATCCATCTTCACAATGGGAGTCGGGCCCTTGAAGGCACCGGACGATGAAAAACGTCAACCTTGTTCTTTGACATGGTTAAAAGAACACCGACAATCCGGAACAAAATTGAGTAGACTACTCTGAGCGAGTCTACACAATCATATGGAGGATTGTTTGTACATGTAAACTCATAAATCCTCGTCAATCTTTGTTATAGTATAGGGTCGGAAGACATGATTTATATGTTGAAAATCACGAAATCCAAACAAAATCAGACTGTATAGGCCTGCAGAAATGGCCGAACTGTAGTTCGGGGTATGTGGAACGATCCACGAAGCGGAGACGAGCAGTAAGGCTGCAAAGGGGAGAGAACCTGCATGTAGAGTTAGGGTTGGTGGGATATGGGATCTCCGATCTAGGATCGTTGCTCTGATACAATGTTGGTAGAAAAGGATTGCATACCATAGAAGAGACTCTATGGCTCCCTTATATAGGAGAAAAACTCTGGATTAATTGCATGAGAGCAAAAAAATAGAAACGAGAAATAAATAATAAGAGATACAAATATCTCAACAACAACAAATTGATTGTATTTCCAACCGGATAAGCATTATGGTCTATTGTTAAAATTCATATTCAAGAACTTCTATGAAGTGAATGGTTTAATCTACTCGCATGAACTCAGGGTGCTTTATATGTGTACTATTTCACCCCCAATTCAGATTTTCTCATAAGAACACTAACCAGAAATTTTTCCAAAAAAATAGTCTTTATTTGCATATGTTGTGCGGTGTTACGTATGTTTCATTATCTGTATATCTGATTTGATATACAACAACAACAACAAAGCCTTTTCCCACAATTAAGTAGGGTCGGCTACATGGATTCTTCGCCTCCATTCAGATCTATCTTGGGTTAGTCTCGGACTTATATCCAAAAAACTAAGATCCCTTCGTATAGTCTTTTTCCAACACTTCTTGGGCCGTCCTCGCCCTCTCTTAGCCGGCTCAACATCCCACCACTCGTATCTCCTAACCGGTGCATCAGTTGACCTTCTTTGCAAATGACCAAACCATCTTAAGCGGTTTTCTCGCATCTTATCCTCGATCGGAGCTACACCAACTTTCTTTCTGATTGCATCATTCCGAATCCGATCTTTACGTGTATGTCCACACATCCATCTTAGCATTTTCATTTCTGCTACAACCATTCTCTGCACATGTCTATGGTTCACAGGCCAACATTCAGAACCATAAAGCATAGCAGGTCTCACGGCTGCTTTGTAAAACTTTCCTTTAATTTTTAAAGGAATTTTCTTATCACAGAGAACAGCGGAGGCTCCTCTCAACTTTAGCCAGCCTCCACTTTAGCCAACCATAAAGCATATCTGATTTGATATATGTTAAAAAATATGTTCATGACATGTGCTTGTGTGTATGCACTCCTGAAGTCACGTTCTTTTGGGCTTTTTCTTGCGTTACCTTAACACATGTATCATTCATTATAAGACGACCTACACATATACAATTGGGTATGCATGCAAGCGTGCATGTATGCATGTTTGCATAGGGTTATCCAGTGTTGTAAAAGTCTCCCGACTGGCCCGACTAGTAGGTCCGAGTAGTCTAGTCAGTGGGGTGGCCGACCGAGTACCGACTAATTCCGACTAGGTACATTAATCGGCCAATTTTTGCTTGGAGATACCACATTTTTTTAATGTTTTGCCGTTTTTGTAAGCAAACTTACTATAATATGCTTAATGTTTTATTTAAATTCAATTACCTCTTTTATATTATTATGGTAGTACAAAAATGTACAAAATCTATCTAAATATATGTTAAAAATGAGTTATATATTTAAACTAATCATAAATTTCAAAGCCGATTAAAGTCCGACTAAATCCGATTAATCGTCCGACTGCCGATTAATCCTTAGTCGGTGACCCAGCCGACCGAGTACCGACTACCGACTTTTGCAACCTTGGGGTTATCTGCATGCATATATGTGTTTCAGGCATGTGTCGAAGTTCATGTGTGGGTGATCATGTCCATACCCATGTTTGTGGTGCCACCAACCAAAAGGGTTCCCAGACAAAAAAATATGACCTTTATTTTCTCCAAAATCTGTTCATTTCATTTTAAACATAACAAAAAAGTTTTTAATAACAAACATTTTTGTGGAAACACTGGAGTTTTTCCTTTGGGAGTGAATTCAACAAATTAAGCATGTCTAGTTGCACTTAAACTCCTGCTAATCGTAGCCAGATATGCTTTATTTTATTTTTATCTATAGCTAAATCTGTAATGTCCTGATCCTAGTTCTGAACTGCTTTAGAGAGGATAACTAACCTTCACAACTTGTCTGGCTTGGGTCCAAGTAGACACCTCAACCACATCCCAAAATGCTTAAGGGTGATTTTTCTAGTATGAATCTCCACTACTTATAATCCATTATCACGTTGTGTGATTACTAGATGTGGGACTACATTTGGGGTCTTACAATATCCCTTTAGACAGGCTATTAAGATTTGAAGACTTTTGTATCTACACCACATTTGAGCAGGTCTTCTTTTTGAACTTGTAAATTTGAGGACATTGCTTGAAAATATGACTTTCTTCAATTAGTTGGGCACTTCTTCAATTTTTTTACTTGCCTAGGTTGTCATGCTCGGTCTGGATGCTGCTGGGAAGACAACTATATTGTATAAGCTGCACATTGGAGAGGTTTTATCGACTGTCCCGACAATTGGTGAGCATTTTACTGCTGGAAAAGTTCTATTAATTCACAACCTTTTTTCGCTTCTTATGAATAGTCTTTCAATTGTACAAGTTGTTCTCATCATCATTGTCTTTCTTAAGCGTCCTTCCTGTTAGATTATAAAGAAGAAAAGCTAAAAACTTTGTTAGATTCAGTGGTAGAATGCAGAAAGTTAGGCATAGAAACTGCCCTTTTATTTAGGCATGAATGTAGTGGGGATAATTCCAATAAGAAAAAAACAGTAGTTAGATATAAAAAATGTTGGAACTGTTTGCTAGGAAGGTTCTCATGCTTTGATTTGTTGTTATTAATTGAATGTCTTACATCAATAGAGAATTAAACATAAAATCACGCTTACAATATATAATTGCCAACCCTTTTTATTTTTGCTATCTTGAAATCAGGGTGTGGATGGAGTTAATTCCAGTTATAGACATGCAAAATATGCATGCTATCAGACATAGCTTCTTATGTTTTCCCTGACAACTTTTGGATTTTATTTAAAATATCTTTTGCAGGTTTTAACGTAGAGAAAGTTCAGTATAAAAATGTCTTATTTACAGTCTGGGATGTCGGTGGTCAGGAAAAGCTAAGGCCGTTGTGGAGACACTACTTCAACAACACTGATGGACTGGTAAGAAATTGTCCACTCGAGTTATTCCTCTTTTAGAAAATAACAGATTTTTAAATCATGGAGTATTTATGTTGGCTATTTAGCTTCATAATCATGAATATCCCATATTAATTTGCATGGACCCATATAGCTTGTACATTCTGTTCTGGTGTCTTGTGAAACCCTTCCCGCTTCTTGCATAACTGGAGTACCTTTTTGTTCGAGAAATACAACAATGCATGTAGTATGGTTTTGTTGTAATTTTGTATGATTTCTTGCTATATTTTAAGACTGAATTAGAGGTTAGATTTCTGGTTGCCTCTTCACGGATTATTTCTTTATATGAGTAAATATGAGAAGGATTCTTAACTTCCAATTCTGGTGTGATGGTCCGACATTGTAGAAAGAGGCTATTGGGTTTGATGTGATGGGCCTTCGTCAGAAATGCATGCAAAATGTTGTGGGCATCCACAGCTCATGGTGATGAAAATCTAGACAGGGATTGCGTAATATTGCGGGACTATAAGGCACAGCTGACAGTTAGGGTGATGATGAGGTTCTTAAGGCGTCAGTCCTTCACACGACGGCCATTATTTGCTTAATATGTCAGTGACGTGGACCATATGTTCTTCTCTTGTGACTACGCTGGAGGAGTGCAGTACTAAAGTGGGTGAAAACCACCTATATGGAGAATTTCTGGAGTTCTTGGGGGGATTTGGTGCTTCCTTCTTGTTGGATCGGGTTAACATGAGTGGTCGTTTGGCCTCTATGATTGATGGCTTTGGCCAGAAACGTGTTGGTGTTTGAGAGGAGCGTTTCAATGTTTGAGAATGCACCGGCTCATGCAGGGGCTCTTTTTGAGTTCTGGTTGTTTTACGGTTAGGTTGTGATTAGTTTAAATCTGGGTGTACACCATCTTTGGGTTCCACTCTTTTTCTCTCAAAAAAAGTTTCAGTTCTGGTTCCAAAAGAAGTTAAATTAATTTTGTAATTTATATTGAATTATATATTGAAGTATAAACTGACGAGACTCCAAAAGAAATTGTGTTGATATTGTAATTTATATTGAAGTATAAACTGACTTTCGAGTAGTCTGAAATCAGAATTTCCCCAAAATGTCTAATTTTGAAAAGGCTTGAAATTTGAACCATGCCCTATTGTGTTATCCCAACTTCTCAACAATGGACCATCTAAATTGCGGTAACAACATTTTCCTTCAAATTATCTGATTCGAAGGGCTTTGTGGCACATATTGGACGTATATTCTCAAACAAGCAACATGAGCACATGATGCTTCTTTTATGACCTACTTTCATCACGATTCTTCTTTTATGATCTACTTTCATTTCATGCCACTACATCTCGCCTGCTTTTGTGCCACTTGGAAAGACACTTTATAAGACTACTCTATTCCCCATCCGTCTATAATATTCTGGCTTTTTTTAATCCTACTAGGCAGTAATCTGGTAGCTCCATTTTTTTTGTAATTAACCGATTTTGAATTTTGTAATTTGTGTTGGGCATACATTCTCAAACAATCAATATGATCACATGATGCTTCTTTGACTGTCAAATGTATATTTCTTAGTATACCACTTGGAAAGATTCCCTTTGATATGGATATGTCCTTAGCTTATCACTTGATTTCTTTTGGTATGAATGTGCTACTACGGGTCGATCTAGAAGATGTTGGCCTCTTTTTACTTATCAAATTTTCTATGCAAGTGGTTATAACATTTTGCAATCATACAAGGGCACCTCGTAATATTCTTTAGAAAAAGGGGAATCTTGCAGGGTAAAGAAAATAAACATTATAACTGGGTGTGTTGGAAAAAAGTGAGTAATCTATTATTCTGAGAAACCCTAGTCTCTCTTATATAGGGAGAGACCTCACGGGGAAAATACATAATAGTCCAGAGAATAAACAAGAATTCCGAAAAATTACAAAACATAATAATAATATTGGTCTCTATACTCCCCCTCAAGGTGGAGCATAGATGTCTATCATGCTCAGCTTGGAAGAACATCTCTGGAAGGGTCCTCTGAGCAACAACTTGGTGAATATATCAGCAGTCTGATCCCCCGAGCTCACGTGAGATGTAGATATCAAGCCTCTTTGGATCAAGTCTCTAGTGTAGTGGCAGTCAACTTCAATATGCTTTGTTCTTTCATGGAATGCTGGATTGTTGGTAATAAACATTGCTGCATGATTGTCACACTGAAGCTGCATGGGTAAAGGTACGGCTATATGTAGATCCTCTAACACAGATCGAACCCACATCATCTCTGTGCTTGCTTGCGCCATGGCCTTATATTCGGATTCAACACTAGACCTTGCCACAACAATTTGTTTCTTGCTTTTCCAAGAAACCAGAGAGCTCCCAACAAAAACAACAAATCCTGAGGTTGACTTTCGATCCTTAGGACATCCTGCATAATCAACGTCTATACATGCTGAAATAGATAAATCTATGCCCTTTCGAAATAGCAACTCTAAACCTGGAGATGACTTTAGATACCTCAGTATCATATATATGGCATCCATATGAATTTGTCGTGGCTGCTCCATAAATTGACTTACCCGGCTTACTGCAAAGGCAATATCGGATCGAGTTATGGTAATATAAAGGAGCTTACCCACCATTTCTCTATATCTCCTCTTGTCTACTTCAGCAGTGTCATCATCATACAACTTCATGCTTGGATCCATAGGAATACTCGATGGTCTACATCCAACCGTGCCTGTCTCAGTCAAAAAATCTGTAATGTACTTCCTTTGGGTCATCACCAGACCCCGTGCATTCCTGGCAAATTCCAACCCCAGAAAGTATCTTAGGGTTCCAAGATCCTTCGTGACGAACTGACGGCCCAGAAATGCTTTTGCCCTCTCTATTCCCTGAACATCATCTTCTGTCACCAAAATATCATCAACATAGACCATGATGACAACCGTACCTGCAGAAGACTTCTGAATAAACAACGAGTGATCTGCATTTGATCTTTTGAACCCCTGTCATTCAATCAGATGGGAAAGCTTCTGGAACCATGCCCTTGGGCTCTGTTTAAGGTCATAAATTGCCTTATGAAGTCTACACACCATATGCTTCTCCCCCTCAGCAGTGAACCCTGGTGGCTGCTGCATGTAGATTTCCTCCTGTAAATCTCCATACAAGAATGCATTCTTGACGTCAAGTTGAGATATTGTCCAATCACGTACCACAGCAACCAATAAGAGAATGCGAAGAGTAGAGTGACGAGCCATTGGAGAAATGTATCCATATAGTCCACGCCATCGGTTTGTGTGAAACCTCTCGCGACCAGCCTTGCCTTATATCTATGTGAAACCTCTCGCGACCAGCCTTGCCTTATATCTATCTAAAGTGCCATCAGCATGGTATTTAACTGTGAATACCCATTTACAGCTAACAATGGATGCATCAGAAGGAGCATTAACCAGGCTCCATGTGCCACGAGACTGTAAGGCACACATCTCTTCTTCCATAGCCAGTCGCCAACAATCAATCTTCATGGCTTCTTGATATGTCCGTGGTATGTCCACGGATGACAAAGTTGTAGCAAATCTCTGAAAGTTGCCTGTGAGGCGATGAAAAGACACCTGGGAAGCAAGAGGATAAGACGCACACGTCCGCTTCTGCTTCCTGATAGCAATAGGAATATCAAGGTCGTGGTCTATTGTACTGGATGTTATATTCTCCTCCTGCAATGAAGAATCCTGCACATGTACTATATCTGACCCATCAGTAGTGATGCCATCTGAACATACCTGAGACGTTATGGATGCTTGACGTGTAGCCTAAGCAGGACCTGACCGACGCATATAGAATTTAGGTAAAGGTGGAATAGGAGGTTGTGGAGGTGGTGGTGGTGGAGGTGACGTTGGGTTAGGTGACGTAGTAACTGGAGCAGGAGTGGACTCAGGTGAGCTCAAACTTGGAGGCGAAGGGACATAGACATCATCATTGGTAGTGGATGGGACCAGCCTGTCGCCTGCAGGGGAAAAATACATAACAGACTCAAAAAACGTGACATCAGCACTGACAAAATATTTCTTATTTATGGGATCATAACAACGATAGCCCTTCTGAGTCCGAGAGTAACCTACAAAGATACATTTGACAGCTCTAGGAGAGAGTTTGTCAAGTCCAGGAGACAGAAGATGAACAAACGCAACAGTACCAAAGACACGAGTAGTAAGTGAGAATAATTTCTTATCAGAAAAAATGGTAGAAAGAGGAATTTTCTCACCAAGGACAGATGACGACATACGATTGACCAGATAGCACGTTGTAAGGACAACATCCCCCAAGAAGGTGATAGGAGCACAACTCTGAATAAGGAGAGTTCGAGTAATGTCAAGAAGGTGGCGATGCTTTCTTTCTGCCACGCCATTCTGCTGAGATGTATAAGGACATGTGGTTTGGTGAATAATGCCCTTGGAGGAGAGAAATTGAGAGAGAGATCGGGTGCAAAATTCCAGTGCATTATCTGTACGAATATATTTGACAGTAGAAGAGAAAACATTCTGCACTTCATTAATCAAATTTTTAACATCCCCTGCTTCAGATTTATTTTTCAAAAGAAAGACCCAAGATACACGAGAGAAATCATCTACTACAACTAGATAGAACCTGTGTCCCTGATGATCAGGTACACGACTTGGACCCCAAATATCAATGTGAAATAACTCAAACGGGGAGCTACTGCTCCGACTCTAACGACTAGGAAAGCTAGACCGATGATGCTTTCCCAACTGACACGCTTCACAGCGAAATAAGGAACTGGGAGATATCTGAGGCAGTAGATGTCGCATTTTCTGGAGCGGGAGATGACCAAAGCGAAGATGCCAGATGTACGGAGATACTGGTCCGACAGAATGAGAAGAGACGTCAACATAAGAATTGCGGACCAGTCGATACAGACCCTTCTGCTCAGAGCCAGAACCAATCACCTTGCCCGTTAGTATGTCCTGAAAAATAAGAGATGAGGGGTCAAATATAGCACGACAGTACAAATCCTTCGTAATCTGACTAATAGACAACAGATTCATAGAGAACTCAGGAGCATGTAGAACATTCTGTAGACGCATAGAAGGTGATAGAAAAAACTCCCCCTGTCCAAGAAGGGGGGAATGAGTACCATCTGCGATCTGCACGGAGCGGCCATGTGGGATGTCCCTGTAGGACTCAAGTCTCTCTCGATCTCGACAGAGGTGATGTGTGGCACCAGAATCTATAATCCAATCAGATATATCATGACAAGATGTAAAGGCAATAGCACTACCTGAGGTACTAGCAACAACGGAGGAACTGACAGAAGCTGTAGTAGCAACATTTGAAGGTCCACTAGGAGAGTCAGTAGATGATTGTGGCATAATATCACGTAGACATGCCACAAGCTCCTCGAATCAGTTATCTGCATTGGATGTTGACTGGGGCAAAATATGCTCGGCTACATGCGCCGATGCTCGAAAGCCATGCTTAGAGTAGCATGTATCCTCCGAGGGGCCTGTGCGATGGCAGAACGAACATGGCTGACGAAAGCGACCGCCCCTACTACAGGGTCCACGTCCACAACCAGAAAACTGACCACCTCTCCCACGTGATACTGCCATCACCGATGGGGGTGGAGTAGATGTGCTGGAAGAAACTAATATGCGACTGAGCCTCAGGTAAACATCCTCCATTGGAGGGATAACTGCATCGGCCAAAATCTGGGAGCAGGCTGCCTTATATTCAGGATCTAAGGCTGCAAGTAGAACGCTCACCATGATAGCATTCCGAAATGTCTTCTGCTGCTCATGAGTCACCGTGAGTGGAATGAAACTGTATAACTTCTCAAACATCCCTCTCAGGGATGTGCATAATGAGTGAAGTGGCCTGCCATTCTGCTTCATCGTAAATATATCATGCTGGAGCTGTAACATCTTTGTCTCATTCCACACTTGGGAATACGTAGCGGCCAGAATATCCCACATTACCTTGGCAGTGGGCTGATGGAGGACATCATTGGCAATCTCCATCGACAGTGTGCCTGATAGCCAAACCTTAGCGTAAGAATCATCAGCCTCCCACGAGGCATATATCCTTGTCTTCTTTGCCGGCTCTTCCTCGGTAAGAATATGCTTCTTACCGTTTGACTTCATAAGGCTCATGAACTGCATCGCCCAGAGCTTATAGTTCGTCCCATCCATCTTCACTATTGGCGCGGGACCTTTGAACGCGCCTATGGAGGGCATATCAACCTTGGAATCTGACATATCGTCGGAGATGAAGAACTAGGGTATGTAGACAAATAAACAGGTGTCTACACAAACTGCATAGGATTTGAGTGTGTATGTAGACGTTACACACCCAAATCCATGGATATGGCAAAGAAAGTAGCTACGACAAAGGCCGCGGGAATGGACCGGCATCGGCTAGGGTGCAGCCGGCGAGACGGGGGCGGCGCTCAGAGCTCGGAGATGGGTCGGCACGAGAAGGCGGGCCGGCGCGGGAAGGCGGGGGCCGGGACCGGAACTGGGAGGGGGGGGGGGGTTCCGGTGCCGGGATGAGGCGGTGTCGGGGGCCGGAAAGCGGGGCGGCGTTGGGGGCGGCCCGAGGAAGCGTGTACGGCGGCAAGAGAGAGAGAGAGGAGAGAGAGGGGTGGGTGGGTGGGGAGCCTAGGGTTTTGGATCTGATACCATGTTGGAAAAAGTGAACAATCTATTATTCTGAGAAACACTAGTCTCTCTTATATAGGGAGAGACCTCACGGGTAAAATACGTAGTAGTCCATAGAACAAACAAGAATTACGAAAAAATACAAAACATAATAATAATATCGGTCTCTACATGTTGGGACAGACGTAATTGCACCCGTTAAACTGATTAATGGTGCAATGACATGCATATTGGGAAATCCATATAGAAATTTGGGATTACAAGCAGTTTGTATTCTCAAACTTGCCTCATATGGTTGTATTTTTTTAACAAATGACCCTCATGTCAAGATCCACAGAAATCAGTGTCTTTCCTCTTTCTTTACCCTGTACAGTTGTGAACACTGGTGCCTTGACTTCAGTAGCTCCTAAGGGGGTTGTTTAGTGGGTGAGTGAGTGCCATCTTGTTATCTATGTATGTGAGATCACAAGTTCTGCCAACGCTTGGTAATTGATGCTGCCCTCTACCAAAAATAAGAATAGAAGATTCAGAAAAAAATATATTTAAAAGAGATTTGAATATCTGGAATGTAAATCCATAAGAAATCTAATCCATGATGCACCGGATTGAGGTATTAGTTGACAGATACGGAGAGTACCTCTCCAGTGATAAAAATGCGACCATTTGAGAGTGAATCCGTAGCTTTTAGAGACAAAATAAATGATATACCAAGAATAGTTGATCTACAAAAAGAGCAAGATGGCGCCCGCTTGAGAGCTTTTTTTAGAGGAAAGAGGATGCAGTCCCAAGATTGGAACCCACCGCAAATTTATTCAATCAAGAAAAGATACCGAGCACATATATGCTACAACAAAACCATGACAGAAAAAAGAAGCTACATGTTTTGCCAAAAAAACATCAGTGCCCTATAATGTCCCAACACCCTCTCACATAGGAATGGATTGCCTCAAAAGATTTTCCCATTTCTAGCACACCAGATTACCCAAAGTAGGGCAAAGGGACAAGTTGCGTCCTCCTGAGAACTGCCACAAGCCACTCTGACAGAACTCCAGTATGACGTGATGTCGACCGCTCGAAGCCAAGGCACCACTGTCTGCTCCCAAACTATGACCGAAGTACAACAACCAAAAAATAGATGCTCCAAATCATCTTCCTCAAGGTTGCATCTATCGCAAATGATCTCTCCGGTAACCAACATCCCTGTCCTGCGTGCCTTTGACAACAACATGTCACGTCTCACCAACTACATGAAGACCTAGATCCGCGTCGGAACCCTGCTAGCCCAAATAATCCTGTAGTCCCAAGCAGTCTCTTCCTGAAGCGCCTCTTGCATCCTGCTGAAAAATCGATAAGCCTTCTTAACTGTAAATCTCCCCTCTTTCTAACCGAAATGGTCCATGCCCGCTCTGGGGCCATCAGCATCCGCCCGATCCCTCAAGAGGGCTACGAGCTCATCACACCTCTGATTCGACATAGCCGCAGCAAAGGTAGGGCACCAAGATCCCGCCGACCAGAGTTGATGCACCAAATCGTTTTTGTCCCCCGCAATGGCAAAGGGGCGCGGGTATCTCTCTGAGAGGATCCGTCCTTAGCCAATCTTCGTCCTATAAACTAAAATCGCGCCCATCGCCCAGCATCGGTCTCACGAGATCCCCCAGCTCTGGTAACACCGTAGACAACCCCCTCCAAAGCGATGGCGGCCGCTTGCACGCCTCCGCTCTCCATGAGCCAGTGACCCCATATATGCTCCGCATCATGTTGCAGACCAGGTCCTCTGACTTCCCCCATGTTCTAAGGGCCCACTTCGCTAGCATAGCCCTATTCATGAGCTCCAAACTACGGACTCCCATGCCTCCCTCCTCTTAGATAACATCATCGTTTCCCATCCCACCGGGTGTAACCCTCCACCCCCTTGTCTTTCGTCTGACCAAAAGAAACACTTCATCATCTCCTCCAACCTCTTCCGCACACCCACAGGCATTAACCACGTGGAGAGGAAGAAAATCGGGACATCAGATAGAGCATGCTTGAGGAGGACCAGCTTTCCCCCCATGTCCGCACACCAACATGAATCAATCGCGTGGAGAGGAAGAAACCACTTGAGAGTTATAGTCCTTTTGGCATTGCTTGTCTTTGTGATTGTGGCGGATACGTTAGCTATTCTGATAAGGTTGGCGACGAGTGGGGAATGGTGCTCTGGATGCAAGAAAGATGAGATCTCCATCCTGTTCTTGCAATATGCGGATTCCACTCTTCTGTTCCTTGGGGCGGAGGTGGAGAAGATGCGTCGGGCATCGTGTATCATGGATATTTTCAGAGAGGTGTCTGGACATCAGATCAATATGGACAAATCGATGGTAGTGGTGTTTGGGCTCTTGGAGTAGGAGCTGCGGGATGTGGAGGTGGTGTTAGGGTGCCCTTCCTCTACCTTGCCAGTGACGTATTTGGGGCTCCCTCTAATGTCAGGGAAACCGAAGTCGAAAGATTGGAGGATTTTGATGGATAGATTGGAGGGGAGGCTGGCGGGCTGAAAGGCGTCAATGTTCTCTAAGGGAGGGAAGTTGGTTCTCCTGAAGCATGTTCTTTCTGCAATTCCAATTTTCTTTTGCTTCATGAGGTTGTTTCTTGTTGGGGTGAGATCGAGATATTGATGAGACGATTTTTCTGGTTTGATGATCGACAACTTATAAAAGGATTTCACTTGGTGGACTCGGCCAAGGCGACCACGTCTAAGAAGATGAGCGATTTAGGGGTGCTACGGGTGGACGAGATGAATAAAGTTTTTATGGTGAAGTGGGTGGTGCGATTATGGGGGAAGTTTGAAGACCTGACGTGCCATCTTATGAGGAAGATATATGGGATATCCCTGTTGCTTGAGATCCTCTCAAGGCGCTTTCCGTCATCCTTGTGGAAGGGGATTACTAAAATTGTTTCGGAGGTGGCAAGCGAATCAAGATCGATCCTTGGGGATGGATCGAGATTTCGTTTTTGGTTGGACGATTGAACGGGGGATTGTACGATGTGGGTTCGTTTCTCGCACCTCTTTCGGCTGGCGAGGAAGAATGAGGCGAAGGTGCGACATGTATGGGACATGGGTTCATGGTTTCCGGAATTCTCATCTGGTTTGTCGGACTAGAGGGTGGAGGAGTTCTTTCAGTTGCAAGCGATGTTGACGCAGATTGTGGGTCCTACTTCGGGCAGTGACCATTTTGTGTGGGGAGATGGAAGGTTTACAGATAAGAAGGCGTATAATTTTTAATGATGGATGGGTTGAGGTACACGATGAGATTCTTGTGTATGCTAGCCTGATTTGGAGAAGCAAGGTGATAAACCGTGTTGAGGTTTCCCTTTGGCTCCTCGGACTGGGGAAGATTCTTACCAAGGTACGTCAGAGTCAACTGCTTTGTGTGGAGGACTCTACTTGTGATAGATGCGGGTAGACAATGGAGGACATGGACCATCTTTTCTTCTATTGTCCTATTTCCATAGAGGTGTGGAGTAGGGCCGATATTTTATCACTCGCTAGGTCGGATTGTCTCAAGTTCTGGAGAGATGTTAGAGCAGTTTGCGGTTTTGGGCATGAGGACAATGTATATCCTTTTGCGTTGATATGAGCAATTTGGTGCTCCAGGAACGTGGCCATTTTTGGTGGGCAGACATTTTACATAGAGAATGTACTTGAACACTGTAGGGCTCGTTGTATATCATGATGATGGTGATATGATGTAACTTTTTTATAATTATATACATACTTCGTGGTGGATCCCAACTTGGGATGGCATCCTTCATTTCTCTAAAAAAAGTATCCAGAGTTCCTACTTCAAATTCGAGCTCACTGTAACTCTCCATTGGAGGGTGTTTATAGTTTCCAAGGGCCAAGATTTATTAGTTTTGAGTTTGAGTTCCCCTTTTGTTTCTCTTAAATACTTGTGTCAATTTAGTCTATGTAAAGCAAACTTGCTGGATTGGCTTGCATGCTTAAATGACCACTTGTAGGAACTCGAGTTTGCCATCTCCAGGAAGAGCAAAGTTTTTGTTGTTTGCATTGTCATGGATTCGCCCTACTCACAAGAGAAGAGAGATCTAAGCACGATTCTATCAATCTTTTCAACTACAAGCATGATTTGTTCCTTTGAAACCTTGGTCTGATAAGAAGTGATTCGACTCAACCCCAACTCACTTGTAAAGGATTGGACTTGGGTGTTGTTAAAATTCCATGGTTGGTTGGGATTATTTTGATTTAGGCTTGTTATTTCTTGTCATAACGAAGGGTATGCTTGTAACTTTCCCATCAGTTTCTCTATATAAGAGAGGACAATGGTTTTTATGAGATTAAGTTATTCTCTTATTCTCAATTTTACATTAGAGCAGCGTTGCTAGGCCACTGGTCAATACCACCTTTTTTCTTGCTTTGTTTCCTCTACCAATTAAGGTTACTACTACAGATTTTTGCTTTCAGTGGGGGGTGCTTTGACATCTCATCTTAGAATTGTGTTATACAAGCCACCATAAACCTCATATAGGAGATGCGAACCTTGGAATAAAGAGTGATGTCGATGCAAGGGACCTTATTCACCGTCCCTTGTGGTCGACAAACCGCCCAAAGCAGCTACATAGTGCTTTGGTGCTCTTCGATTGAGAAAACACTCCTTCGGAGTGACCTTCATGTGAGCTTTTGGGTGACACCATTTTTTCCACCATTGATGTAGCACCTCAAACATAGTACCTCATCTAGTAATTAGAAAGTGTGGTAGTAGCTTGTAAGTAATGGGAGCTACTACTAGTAAACCTAGGCTGATTTTTTTATTTAGGTTAAGTCTTTTTGTTGTTGTGATTGTCTTTTAGCTAGATTAAGCAGTATTGTGTTGTTTTCTAAATTGTGTTTTTTGTTGTAATTTGCCAATTAATTGTGTTGTAATTAATTGCCATTTACAACGGCTCTCGATTGAGATCTCACGCATGTAAACCATGCTATTTTTTATTCTTCATTGTGTGTGGTGTTGACAATGATTGGCGATTTAGGATCAGACACTACGTCAAATAGACATATCTTAGGTCATTTATTACTTGATCTATTTCGTAGCTTAAGACACACAACTAATCTCATAAGATTCACAATTGCACTTAGGAGATTCATGAGACGTACTTAATCAACGTTCCACCTAGCCAAATTAAATTGATTTCTTCATCCCTAATAGAATTATTGTTTAGGTGTAGATTTTCTCGATTTGCATCACATAGTGTAATTTTTATAAATTCAGTTCTGCATCCACATGGAGAGTGTTGGGAATCACTGTAAGTATTCCTAAACGACTTCATGCATCATTAATTCACGAATGCATTTCATTTTCCATTTTCTTCCTCAGTTTTTGACAATTAAAGGAAAGAGGAAAAGAGTGTACGTTTGGCGTTGCTTGTGGTCACATAATTCAAAGTGATAATCAACTCTAAAATTAGGATTGAATTGATGCAAATTGATCTCAAAATTTGGGAATAAAGTCAACCTTGTATTGGGCAGTAAAATCCTCATTGTTTGCAGGTACTTACCCCCTAGACAGAGTAGGTGAGGACGTAACCCCTAAGGAATAGAGCAAAAAATCCTTGGACTTATGCCCTAAGCGTTAGGACTCACTCTTAGGGTCCTATTATTACTGTAAGCACTTGCCTCCGACCATTAGAAGAAGTAGTCTTGCTTCTTGTTGGTGTGTTTCACTGGCTTGAACTTGAACTACCTTAGGAGACTACACCTGTGAGCATGTATAAGATTGTTTGAATCACTAACTTAAAATTGTCAAGATAATAAATAAGCCGACCTCTTACGGCTTTTAGGTGTTGAGTTGGTGAAAATATTCAAAGGGGGTTGTATGCATTGTATTGTGAGTTGATTCTGCACATTTACGTGCACAGTAGTACTAGGTTTCATTTTTGAATCGATCGTGCTCGACATCGTATTCTCTTTGACTTCGAAGATGGATAATTAATCGAATCTTGCGAACCTTTCATTGAACCGTCCAAATGTCGCATCTTCACAAGTCCAAACATCTCTTCCTATTGGACCTACCCGGATTCAAAATAACCTTTGTTTTGATCCGGAGTATCATGATTCAGTCTTGAAGGTGGTTACATCCCAACCAACTCTTTTTTTTAGGCTCATCCTAACCAACTCTTTTCTTTCTTCTCTTCTTACCGAGGAAGACTATTGCCTTGGTGAGATCGATTCGATTTCAATTTCTTCGTCAAGATCTCACTCCAATCCTTTTATTGCTGAAGGTTTAGAAGATTTGTTCAAGATGCCTCCTAAGAGGCAGAATGGAGAGGAGGAAGAATGAGAGGACCCAATGCATTCGGTACTGGCTAGGCTAGCAGAATCTGAGCAGAACCAAGTACTTATGAGTGCACAACTTGGTCAGTTACAGTTGGGTAGAGATGCACCTATGGATGCGACATACAACCCTGGGCTATATTAGATGACCAATTAGCAGAGCCCAGTTGAGCCCGAAGTAGAATGAGTTGAAGCCGCAGTTTTTGAGTTTGTTGCCTCATTTTTATGAGAATGCACACGAGGAGCCATACACATTCCTTAGGGACTTTGAGTTGGTCTGCACTAACCTTAGGCATCATAGGGTTAGTCAAGACTACATTAGGCTCAAAGCCCTTCCTTTTGCCTTAAAGGATAAGGCTGACTATTAGATGAAGAACATGGGGGTAGTTATAACTACCTTTGTGTAGTTCAGGACCTCTTTTTGAAGAAATTCTACCCTTTGAGTAGAACTAATTTGATGTGCTCACGCATCATGAGTTTCTCCCAACTTCCCAATGAAGCTTTCTGTGATACATGGACGAAATTCAAAGATCTCTTATAGAAGTGTCCTTGCCACAGCTTAGAGCCTACCATCCCGGTTCAATCTGTTTATTGCGGTCTACTCCCTGAGGTGCATGGTTTAGTTAGTGCTACTTGTGGAGGCATCTATACTTCACGAGGTGCATACACCGTCTGGAAGGAGTTCGAGTGGATGACCGAGACGAGTAGAGGACAAATCGCGAGTCAAGCTCAGTTAGAGACACCCATACCATTTTTATCAAGCGGGGGAGTGAAGGCTATAGTGGATCCTTTTGATATGGGTATTATAGCAGACAAACTCATAGTAGTTGAGAGGATCGGTAGACGGATGGATGAGTTAGACAACAACTTATCCAAACTACCTAAGCATATGGTGATGCTTTCTAAGAATGTATCCAAGATGAGGGTAGCTGCCGTGATAGCATCTGCGGCTCCCGTATACCATGTTCACTATATTCAGGAGCAGCAGATGTCAGGGCCACCACAACCATTGGTAGAGGACCAACCTCTAGCTCATTCTTGCCAATAGCAGCCACCTTCTGTGGATATAGTTTCTGATGAGCCTTCCCAAGTGTGGGAGGTAAATGGTGTGTGGTACACTCATGACCCTGCCAGGTAGGGGAATTTTGGGGACCGCTTTCCTTACCAGCGTCCCCGGACCTTCTACAACACATCATTTACTCCTACAACCCTTCCAGCACCACAGATTTCCGGAGCTATTCCTTTCCAAGCACTGAGGCAGCAGCAGCAATATGTTCGTTAGCAGACATACCAGTCGGGCCAGCAGGGCCCGCATGTTTAGCATTCTACTCAACAACAACTCCATGGCCATCAGGGCCAATCTTCACATTCTCCTTACTCTTCTTCACAACAGCAACACTCATCTTTAGACTCACAGATTTTCAGAGGCAGATCCTTGAGGAGTTGCGTTCCTATAAGAATGAAGTTCAGGATTTGATGGTTGATTTCAACCGTCTATCCCGTTTATATGACGAGCGCACGACTCCTTCTACATCCATTCCTTCCCAGGTTCAGGCTAATCCCAACAACCTGAACTAAACTCAACAGCATCATTCTTTTGATCATGTATAATACTCAGATTCTCACAAATCTGAGCACGGGATCTTTTCGTTTGATTGTGTCAATCATATGTCTCTCAGGAACAGATGGACCTTAGTCATACCTGATCGGGCAAGGGGCATGAAGTGGACTGATTATGGAGCTCAACCTGAGGAGACTTCAAAAGAAGATGAGATGAGGCACATCCAACATCATCTTCACCATGAGGCGGAGACGCCCAAGAGAAGAAAGAGGAAGATTCAGAGAGCATCACAACAACACGAGGAAGATTTAGATTCTATGGAGGACCTTGCATCTTCGGTTGAGGAGAATGCACGTTCATCAAGCATTCTCTAACCTGTAGTAGATGATTCAGTTTTACATTCCAAATTAAATATAAAAGATTCAGTTGTGAAAAACTCAATTTTTAAGAATAATAAAATGCATGTTTCTGTTTATGTAACTGAGACTTCACATTCTTCTATGGCTATCCCTTCCCCCGTGCTTTTATGACAGGAAAGCGCATCATGAATAAGATTTAAAAAGATGACCCATGTGGAAAGACGATGAGAAAAGATGATTCGTTGTTTATTCAAGAGGTCTAGGGGTCCTTATATAGGACTAAACCCTAGAGAGCTAATGAATACAAAAGACATAAGCCCTCATGGGGTTACAATAGAATATAAAGACGAAATCTACTGCAATCTCTAACACTGCCCCTCAAGTTGGAGCATATCCATCGATCATACCCAACTTGGAAGATATTCATGAAAGTCGCTTCTTAATAAAGCCTTTGTGAATATGTCTGCAAGTTGAAGATCTGTTGAGATGTGTGGTGTAGAAATCTTGCCTTCTCGTACAACATCACGAACAAAATGACAGTCGATCTCAATGTGTTTGGTTCTCTCATGGAACATAGGATTTGTAGCAATGTAAGTGGCAGATTTGTTATCACATTATAGAGGAACAGGAGTAGTGATAACAATATTGAGTTCTTGTAAAAGAGATAGTAGCCAAGTAATTTCGCATGTAGCTTGAGCCATTATTATGCCTCTGCACTGGATTGGGAAACCACGGTCTGTTTCTTGCTCCTCCAACTAACAAGGTTACCTCCTACCATCATAGCATAGCCTGTCGTAGAACGACGATCCTCAGGTGAGCTTGCATAATCAGCATCAGCATAAGCTGCAATCTTAGTGTATCCATTTGCCCCATAGAATAGACCACATTTAGGGGATTCCTTCAGGTAGCGAAGGATCTGAAGACCATCCTGCCAGTGACTGTAGCACGGTTTGCCCATGTATTGGCTAGCTCTGTTCACAGCATAGGATATGTCTGTCCTAGTAACAATAAGGTACAGAAGTTTGCCAACCAGGCTTCTGTATCGTGTAGTATCTTCAAAGGCAGGATCATTAGGTGTGGAATGTTTCTTTGGTTCTGCAGGTATGCCATAGGGTTTGCACCCAAGTAGCCATGCCTCAGTCAGTATATCTAAGCAGTACTTCCTTTGTGACATTTGAAGCCTCTTCTTGGTACGTAAAACTTATATACCTAGAAAATAGCGAAGTTGCCCCAGATCCTTGATGACAAAAACCTTTTGCAAAAAAGTCTTCACTTCTAGTACCTCTTTATCATCGTCACTTGTAAGTTGTAACAACCATGTCATCCACATATACAACAAGTATGACAGTACCTGTTGATCGTTTTCTGACAAAAACAGAGTGGTCAGATATAGTTCTCTGAAAGCCAGAGTGCCAATCTATGGACTAAGTCTGTCAAATCATGCCCTCGAACTTTGCTTTAGACCATAGATTGCTTTGCGAAGTCGGTAAACATACTCCTCGACTTCGTAACCTGGGGGTTACATCTTGTAAACTTCTTCCTCAAGATCATCATATATAAATGCATTCTTGACATCCAGTTGAAAAATAGGGCAGTCTTTGTTCACGGCTACAGAGAGGATAGTGCGAATTGATCCCATCCTGGCAACATGTGAAAAAGTCTTGAAGTAATCAACTTTATATGTTTGTGTAAAGCTTTTCGCCAGAAGTCTTGCTTTTAGAATGTCAATAGAACCATCTGGAGAATGTTGCATAGTAAAGACCCATCTGCAGGCAATAGGCCTGACGCCTTGGGGATACTGAACCGGATCCCATGTTCCTCTGGAATTGAGAGCATCTATTTCTTCATTCATTGCTTGTCGCCACCCGTAGTCCTGCAATGCATTGTGATGGTCTCTTGGAACAGAGATTGTCGTAAGAGCATCTGAATATCTTTTGTCAGGACATGATAATCTATCAGTGGATGTGAAATGAGACATTGGATGAATAGTACATTGCCTCTTAGTTTTGGTAGGTCTATGCGAAGCTCCTGACGATCATTCGGGGCAGTGTCGGTGGAGGCACTTGAAGATGGCATATTTTCCTGCAACAAAGGAACATGTAGAGGAACAGGAACAACATGGAACACATGTTTTCTTTTACATACAATTGGTGGAGGAGGAAGTTCTAATGGTATGTCAGATGCAATCTTGGTTAAAGAAGCTTGTTTGTTCGAAAAGGTGACATCAACTGATATATAATAGCATTTACCACAAGGATCATAGCATCTGTACCCTTTCTTTGTTTGGGAATAACCCAGAAAAACACACTTAATCATACGTAAAGATAATTTGTCTGCAATATGAAAGTTGTGAACAAAGGCAGTGCATCCAAAATTTCGCAGAGGTAGAGGAAATGGTCAATCATTTGGATATAATAAGGCAAAAGGGGGGTGGAACCATTTAGGGAGACAAAGGGGACTCTGTTGATAAGGTGGACATCAGTGAGTATAGCATCTCCCCAATAGGTTTTGGGGACCTTCATTTGGGTAAGTAGAGAACAGGTAATATCGAGGAGATGTCGAAGTTTTCTTTCGGCTACCCCCATTTTGTTGGGAGGTATATGGGCAAGAGGTTTGATGGATGGCACCCTGAGAAGCAAAAAAGGATGTCAAATCATTTTGTGTAAATTCCAATGCATTATCAGAACAAAAGATTTTAACAGTAGTGAAGAAGATGTTTTTGACATAGTAAAAGGAATTCTTGACAATATGGTTTATTTCTGAACGTTCCTTTAAGAAAGAGCCAAGATGATCGATTGTAGTCATCTACAAAGACAGCAAAATATGTACGACCACTTAGACTTCGGATCGGACAGGGTCCCCAAATATCATAGTAAACAAGAGGAAAAGGAGTACGGCGGCGAGGCTCAGTCCGTGTAGGAAAGGAGGCTCGATGATGTTTCTCGAACTGACATGCTTCACATTTAAAGGGTTTCAGCGTAGAGAGTTCAAGGAACATCATTGAGAGTCCTTGGCAGAAGGGTGGCCTAGAAGGTGCCATAAAAAAGGATCTTCAGAGATAGAAACCGCACCAACAACGTTGGAATCAGAAGGGATGTTGAGGTAATGGAGGTCGTTCCTCTCATGACCCTCACCAAAAATCTGCCTCGTCCGGATGTCCTGAAAATAACAACAAACCTCATCAAAAATAACACGACGGTTAAGCCGACAACATAGCTTCTGTACGGATAGAAGAAGGCTAAGGGTGATGAAGAAGGCTAAAGCTTTGCTTCAGTTTGCGGACAAGTCGATGAAGAAGGCTAAGGGTGAGATCAAAGATGTCATTATCTCGATTGAGGGACAATACTACAAGGTAGACTTCATTGACCTTGAAATGGACATCCCCATTCATTGGAGAGAGACACAGATTATCCTTGGATGACATTTTCTTAGGACCGTTGGAGCTTCCTTTGATTATCAGACATGGATGATGAAGGTTCATTCTCTAGGCGGAGGAGTGGAGTTACAGATGAAGCAGACGAAATGACAGTGACTTGATTTAAAGTTCAGCACAGATTTCTCTTCATGTTCAGTTGCAGACTTCAAAGTTCTAGCACAGTTGGGATTTGGAGTCAGAACCTGACAATACATAGGAGATCCTCTCATATGGAGTGGACAGTGTATGCAGAGCAGTTTACGAGATGTTGCCAGGGTTCTTGAGGTTTGCATCTCCTTATTCCTTGATGACTTAGAAGTCCCTTTGGACTTGACGGTTCCTCTTCCTTCGGAACAATCAAGGGTATTAGATGATGAGTCAGACGCGGCTTTGGGCGAACTACCGTGTTTCTTTGGCTATCCAACTCTTTATTCTTCAATACAGTTGGTGGACAACATTACAGATAATTCATCTCCACTATGCAGCACAGATCCAGATTTAGTGGTCATTCAACCAGATGTTCCTAACGATTCTTCTTTGCTAGAGTTGAACACTACCCCCTACAGTTAAATATTCCTTCATTGCGGGACCAAAGAACAAGTTTCCAATCATTATTAGCTCTAGGTTGACTGTAGAGCAGGAGACTAGGTTGTTCGAAGTATTGGAGAAAAACCACAAAGCAATAGGATGGATTGTGTCAGATCTCGTGGGTATAAACCCCGCTCTTTGTTCACACCACATTTACATAGAGGAAAATGCCAGACCTTCTCGTGAATTTAAGAGGAGACTAAATCCAAATTTTCGGGAAGTAGTTAAGAAAGAGATAGAGAAGTGGTGTGGAGCCGGGTTTGTTTACTTCATTTCGGATTCTAAATGGGTGGCCCTTCTCATTTTGTCTCGAAGAAGTCAGGAATTTAGACGGTCACCAACGAGGAAGGAGTCGAGATCGCAGCCCACATCGTGGCATGTCTGTGTCGATTACAGACGCCTGAATGACACGACCAAGAAAGATTACTTTCCCTTGTTGTTTATTAATCAAATTTTGGAGAGATTAGCAGGGAAGGAGTTATTTTGTTTTCTTGATGGGTACTCAGGGTACAATCAAGTAGTCGTCGCCCCTGAAGATCAGGAAAAGATCACTTTTTCTTGTCCTTTCAGCACATACATTTTCAAGCGCATGCCCTTCGGACTTTGCAGTGCCCCAAGTACTTTTCAGCGATGCATG
Source organism: Ottelia alismoides (assembly GCA_037367405.1). Classification (NCBI taxonomy): domain Eukaryota; kingdom Viridiplantae; phylum Streptophyta; class Magnoliopsida; order Alismatales; family Hydrocharitaceae; genus Ottelia; species Ottelia alismoides. The sequence continues at coordinate 543,967 of JAZKJV010006351.1, read as the reverse complement.
ATAGCCATATTTGCCGAAATGGTAGGGGACTTTCTGGAGGTCTTCATGGATGATTTCTCGGTTAATGGCGATTCATTCGATTCTTGTTTAGTGCACCTAGATCGAGTTCTTCAAAAGTGTAGGGAAGTGAATCTGATACTCTCTTGGGAGAAGAGTCATTTTATTGTTAAGAAGGGTATCGTATTGGGGCACATCATCTCCCAAAAGGGAATAAAGGTTGACACTGCCAAGGTGGATGTGATTAAGAAACTTGATCCGCCAACCAACATCAAGTCTATGCAGTCATTTCTGGGGTACGTTGGATTTTATAGACGATTTATTCAGAATTTTTCTATGATTACCCGACCCTTTATTGAGCTCTTAGTAAAGGACACTGAGTTCTTTTTAGATCATAAGTGTCTTGAGGCCTTTGAGCTCCTTAAGAAGAAGATATGTGACTCGCCAATTTTACAGGCTCCTGATTGGTCTCTTCTCTTTGAGATCATGACCGACGCTTCGGAGTTTGCTATAGGAGCCATATTGGGGCAGTCACGAGATCGGATAGCGTTTCGATTTACTACGCAATCAAGGTTTTGGACCCAATACAGAAAAATTACACCGTGATCTAAAAATAGATGTTTGCCATAGTTTTGGTTTTAGAGAAGTTTATGTCTGTTATTCTTGGCTCTAAAGCGACAATGTATATCGATCATTCAACCATTAGGTATCTCATGGAAAAGGACGCGAAGGCGCGTCTTCTTGGGTAGATATTGTTACTCAAGGAGTTTGATTTGGAAATTAAGAATAAACCTGGAGCCAAGAATGTAGTGGTTGATCATCTTTCAAGGATTGAGACAAAGGATTCCTCTGATTCTGAACCAATTCGAGAAAACTTTCTAGATGAGTCGATCTGTCTTGTTGACTCACTCCCATGGTATGCCAACATGGTGAACTTCCTTGTCTCCAAGCAAGTTCCACATGGTTGCACTAGGAGCAATATAGACCTACTCAAGTCGGATTCGAGGAGATATCATTGAGAGGATCTGTTTCTTTTCTTTGAAGGACTGGATTGTGTCTGGAGATGGTGTATTTCTCAGGAGGAATTCCAAAGTGTCCTCATTTTCTGTCATTCGCTTGAGGCTGGAGGACACCATTCAGGAGAAAGAACCGCACACAAGGTGCTACAATGTGGTTTGTTTTGACCGATCTTGTCTAGAGATGCCATTGGTTTTGTACGGTCGTGTCCTGTTTGCTAGAGGATGTGAGGGACTGTTGGTTCTAAAGATGAGATGTCCATATAACTTGTGATTTTTTTGATGTCTTTGACGCGTGGGGCATAGATTTCATGGATCTCTTCCCTAATAGCCAAGGTTTTGACTACATCTTGTTAGCGGTGAGATGGGTGGAAGCTATCCCAACCGAGTCACAGACAGTAGGATTGCCTGCAAGTTCATAAAGGTCATATTATTTCACGGTTCGGGGTACCTAAAGTTTTGATTTCTGATGGAGGTAGCCGTTTTGTGAATAAGCATATGAAATATTTAGTAAAGGGCTATGGTTTTGAGTATAGAATAACTAGTCCTTACCATCCACACTCGAACGACATGGCAGGTGTTTCAAATAGGGATATGAAGAGCATTCTTCTAGATCTAGTCCGTCCTGATAGGAAAAACTGGTCTCAGTTGCTAGACTAAGTTCTGTAGGCTACATGACGACCTACAAGATATCTCTTGGTATTTCACCTTTTAGAATGATATACGGCAAGCCATGTCATTTTATGCTGAATTGGTTCATAATTATGAGTAGGTAATAAAGAAGATCAACTGGAACTATCACCTAGAGAAATTATGTAGAGAGCTTGACCTAAATGAGTTGGTGGAAATCCACAACAGTGCATATGATAACAGCTTTATCTATAAGGACAAAGTTAAGAAGTGGCATGATGCCCATATTAGATGCAAGAACTTTATCACTGGACAAAAGGTATGGTTGTTTAATGCAAAGTTAGATTTTCCACAGGAAACTTAAATCAAAGTGGACGGGTCCTTTTATAGTAAAGTGCATGGAAATGGCAGTGTAGAGATTTCAGAGCTTTCAGCGAATGTACCTTCCTTTGTGGTTAATGGGCAGTTAGTTAAGTATTTTGTGGAATCAAAGGAAAGATTAACTCCCGTCGAAGTGATTGACTTCATGCCTAGTGATTCAATTTCGGAGTTTTTGGAAAGGCATGATTCATCAACATAAATTAACATCAGCAAATTCAACTTCAACAGATTCTTATTCTTTCTGACTTCATTCTCGTAGATTTATTTTAACTTTTATTCTTTTTCCTTCCTACACTTGAGCTATTTTCAGCCTAAGTATATGGGGGAAATCGATCACTACATTCTTCATATTATTATCAGTCTTATGCTTATTCTCCGATCTCTTCTATGTGTTTACCTCCTTTTCTTTACTTAGGTTTTTCAAAATCTAAGTATAGGGGGACCATCCCTATTTATTCATTCTGATTCAAAATCTAATTATAGGGGCGACCATCCCTATTTATTCATTCCGACTTATTCTTTTCTCACTCCTACACATGTATTATTTTTGGTCATCAGTTCTCGCATTCTTTTATACTTAATTGAACTATGGCTTCATTTCACTTTGTGCTTTAAAGACATAACAAATGCTAAGTATAGGGGGTGTACCGTATATATTGCATATATATTTAGCCATAGCTCGTTTTTTCAAAAAAAATCATAATAGGGCTAAGGGTATCGCACTATATTTTTAAACTAATATTTGTAAAAAGGATTTGAAAATGGTTTTTGAAAATTGTATACATGCTTTTATGTCCTAACTCTTGTAAATATTTTCTAAGTTTAAAAAATATTAAAATAAAAAATAATTAATTCTGTTATGTTTCTTCAAGTCTCCTTTAGTGCTTTAGGTTCCTAAGAAGTTGCGACTATTTACTGAACCATCTTGTCCTTAGCCTATACAAGGTTGTTCAATCTTAGATCCTTATAGAGCCTACATGGAGGAAAGTCTTGATTTCAACTCGATATTTTGGAAGATCAAGTCGATCAAGTGGTCATTGAAAAGAGTGATGCTGATTGAGGAAGATGATTTACTGATAGAAGGATTAGACATTGGATGCGCCAACACCATTTCTTGAGGGTGTTCAGTTTATGGATTATCATATTTCTTGTAAGTTGGGTCATCCTTGTGTGTCTATTTTTTCTCTTCTAAGGAAAACCCAAAAGTCTGTTGCAGGATTCCAAGGTTTGATTCATCTTCCCATGATTGTAAAGAATTTTGAGGCTTCCAACGTGGATATGAATATCACTTTGAGGGAGAATGGCATCATTATAGAAGATTTAAATTCCAAATCGATGGCGATCTTTCTTATTCAGATTCCGAAGTGTTCTCTGTTAGGAGGAAGAAGTTGAAAAATAAGGTGGCATGCGATTTTAAACCTCGAAGATCCATCTTGATTTCTAAGGAACTTAAGTCTGTTTTGTTGTATTGGGTATCCTAGTGTAATCCGTGTTGTTGTGTTGATTTGTCAAGGGTACCCATTCTGTTGTCTTTGTCTTAATACAAACTAATAATTTCCCTAATTCTTTCATGAATAACTAACTCGCTAACTTATTTATTTGTGTCTTCCCGACACTTTCACTATGCACGCAAGGTTTGAGATGATCTTTAACATTGGGTTTAAGGAGTTCATAAACTTAGAGTTATGATGTCTTAATCATTAGGGTTTTGACTTAAAATTCAAACTTCCCTAATGAGAAAATATGTATGTTATATTGTATTCTTAATCTCCTTTAAAGAATTTGACTATCACTCACATGCATGACTCCATTCATGATTAAGATGAGTCGAGGTATTACTGAGGAGACTAGGATTTGAGGCTTGAATTTGGACTTGATCTATATGATACTTGAGGATGGGATAAGATTAATGATGGCTTCATGAAACCTGAGTGTCAACAACTTAGCTAATATGGGACATGTTCTTATGTTATCTCTTGACTTTGACCTAAAGTGTCCGGGTGTGATGAAATGAAAATTAATAAGTTGATCAGTGTGCGCCAATCCTTGGTAAATGCAGTGGAGCTAGCCAACAAGAAAGGAAGTTCCCTCACAAAAAAATGATGATAAAAATGAAAAGCAAAAGAATGAATGAGTGGCGAGCGGCTCCCATCCTTTAAGTGTCCACTTGGATCAAAGTTTTAGACTTTTATGAGTCAGGATAGTACCTCAAAAATGGCTTTGCATCATTAGCAATACAATTCTGGGTGCATGTATATTAGTTGCTTTAAAAAGACGCACTCCAGTGTACTCCCAGGAAAACAAATACACACGGCTCGATCTCTCTTTAACGGACATACTGATTGGTAAAATAAAAGAATTACAATTGTGTTGAGTATTGGCACTTGAGAGAACCTTGTTCCAATGTGAGGAAGTGAAAATAAGTATCCAATCCTAAATCCTCCATCAATTAGCCATCCATCTATGCCTTTTAAGTCTGATGAACTAAAGAGATGGTGGATTGAAGCAAGACTAGATTTATTCCCTAGTGTTGAAGGTTAGGTCTTAAGGAGAGCTTATGAGATTGGAATTTTTGGTGATATCGAGAGTCTACTCTTATGAGTGCAGTCAACACTAAGTCATACTTCTTATATATATGTACATTGTGAGAGTTGGGGATTTCTTGGCTCACGACTGATGGTTTCTCAGAGTTCTGGACTTCTATTATACGGATTGGCATTGGCTCCGTAGACGCTCTGTGGGCCATCTGGATTGGCGAAACGATGTGATATTCAACAACCAGAGGTTTTATTGTGAAAATGTAGTTGCTCTTTGTACCGCGCTCTATAATTTTTAGTCGTCATGGTAATGTACTATAAACTTTTTTATATATGATATACAGTAGGCGGTGACCTCCATGATGGGGGATCACCCAATCTTCAATAAAAAAATATATGTACATTGAGAGTCTGACAATTGGAGAAGTTGAATTCCTTTTGATTAATACTTGGATCAAATTAGAGTCTTAGGAGTTCTAAAACCTAGTGTTCTAGGTCAAATCGAGCCTTGTATACTCACATGCACATGTCAGGGATCCCACTAATTAATCTTTCTAACAAATTCTTTATTTATTAGCTCGAGGACATGCTTAGCTTAAGTATAGGGGGGTGATAAATCCTAGATTTATCAACATTATTCTTTAATAGTATCTCTCTTGCTTAAGAAATTTGCCAAGATTAAATAACAATTAATCTTTGTTATTAATTTATGTATATTATATATCATGATATAGTTCTAATATTTTCTTTATCATTAAAAATAAAATAAAAATTGGAATAATATTGTACATTATCTATTTGATGTTAAATATACAACTAAAATCCAAAAAAAATAATAAAACAAAAGAAAAGAAAATTGTTCTCATTGTTTTAATTACTTGTCTAATCTTTATCAATGTATGGATGACCTCTTTTCTCGTTGATTTCTAAATGAAAGTTGTCGAATCTCATCAAGATCTACAACTTTCATGTTTAATGTTTTTCCAAGTTCCTTTTCCTTTTATTTCTTTTTTGATTTTACTTGATTTTTAGCATTTTACTTAATTCTAATTGGGCCACATGACGCCTCCATGGCCTCCTACATGACCCCTTCCTTTCACACCACCCACCTTTCTTCAGATATTGTCGGATCGTTGTCCTTTCTTCAATCCAGTCGTTGATAGGCGTCTTTTTATCAACCGCTTTATATGATCCCATGATCAGATCAAGAGCACTCCATTGGCGTCTCTTCTGCGACTGTTGGATCTCGTGATCCAACGGTAGTTGTGCTCTATCAACCTTCGATCCCCCTCTCTGTCGAAGCGACGCGAGCCGCTTAATCGCCTTTTCTCCGGGTTTTCCACCTCTGATCCGACAACCTCTTCCATCATTTCAACCACCAAATTCTTCATCGAACCTCCCTCATTTTTCCCAACTCATCATTCATCTGTTTATCTTCTTCATCCATCAGTTTCTAGCAGTTGAAACCACCCCCATGTATTAACCACATGCAATTCCTTCATAAACCCCATCTCCTCTGCCAGCAACTGTTATCTGCCACCCTTGTGAGAATCTCCAAGCACTCATCATTGCCTAAGTGACAGTTAGCTTCAATTTGAGGGCGAAGAAGGAGACCATCTCCAGATGAGATCCTTGGTCATTGGAGACTAAGTTGCAGCATTGCAAATGGCCGCTCGAGCTTCGATTCCTTGCCAAAATCATTAAGCGAAGATCTTGGAGTATCTAAGGCTCCAAATTTGGCACTGATTCATCATCTGTTCACCTTCCTTGTTCAGCCTCGTTCCAAGTAAGTTTCTTTATTTCATTTTCTCCATTGTTTGCTATTTTATCTGTCAAGAATCTTCGTTGATTTCATCCTTTGAATTGATCGAAATCCTTCGCATCACATTCCTCATCCACGCGTACTTTCCAGTTCGACTTTTCGCTTCACCATGATTGTGTTTTCCCTCATTCCCTTCTTCTTCCTGTAAGGAAGAAGAACCCACTAGGGCTTGATTTTCTCACTTCGTGAAGCCCTCCAGACCACTCCATTTCCATCTCAATATCTTTGTCTAGGCTTTGGCTATTTACTCACAGCTGCAAGTGACACAAAGGCTTCAATGATTGGAGAACACAACTGTCCTTCGATCTCAATCTTCATCTCCGACTACTCTCCTCCAAGACTTTGTTAGAGATTGCTCCAGCACTTCCTCTGCGTATGAGCATCTTCGTGAGGGATTTGTGGAGCTTTGCGGATCTTTACACAACAATGAGAGGAAAGGAGCGAAGGATACCTCACCGGATCCCCGCCTCTACTCAACCACTTGCGGAGGAGCTTTGTTGAGGAGGAAGTACAACCACCATTGGATCTCCCAATTTGGGCAAAGATTTAACGCTCCAGATCGAGCCACATCTTCCACCGAGCCTCCACAACGAGCCACAGCTTCGTCCGATCGAACCTGAGCCGAGCCCGCACGTCGTTGACACATCATCACCAAGCCTTCTTCCGGACCTCGACGACGTCACATGCAGAATGCACATGACTTGGGATTTTCGCAACAACACCCTCGTACTTCTCAAATATTACAATCCAGTCCCTAGTGAGCACGTGCAGAGTGCGTGCCTTCTGGAGTTTTTATCGGATGTCCAACATTTTCAAGATTTGCATTTGTATACTCCCGCACTTTGTAATAGCTACATTCTGGCCCCTATGGCTTTATCTTATTTGCATTTGAGTCCATTTTGGATCTGTTTGTGATAAAACTTCATATATTGTTATTGCATTTGTACCTCTGGATTAAAACCTCAATAACTTTTTATACATTGATCCAAATGAAGTGATTTTGGTCTCATTTGAAAGCTAGTTGAATTTTCGACATGTTGGCGTATCTGGTTTATTAATTTAACATTTAATTCATGCATCTATAGTTAGAAAACTTAATTGATATTCAAGTGACTCTGTGCATTAATTTTTTTTGAATCAGTATGCGGGTGGAGTCCCATGATGGGAACCATCTTGAATAATTCTATTTATATATAAAACTTAAAAATAAGGATACAACTTGTTACAAGGTCCAGGTTCTACACAACGCTCTGCAATACTCAATTACATTTTCAGAATAAAAACCACTCATTCCTTGCACTCCAAATCGCTCGAAGTACCGCAAACAGAAGCACACAGTCCTCGTGATCATATCCGCAGATCGATCTGATATCCATCTAGAAACATGCGCAGTCATGAGAGCCAAGCCAAGAGATGCCCGCTCTGTCCCACACATCAATTGAAGACTGACACGAGAAAAACATATGGTCAGCATCCTCCTCCCCAGCTTCGCATCTACTGCAGAGGGTGTCCACTCCCAGCAGCTTGTCGTGGCACACCTTCGTGAGAGTCCTCCCAAGTTTGAATAACCACAAGAAGATTTTAATGCGAGTAGGCACCTTGCTCCTCCATATCAAATTTAGGTCCACTCCAACCTCTTTCGCAATAGCCACCTCCCCTTCCTTTGCAAAGAAACCATACGCCTTTTTAACCGAGAACCTCTCATCGTCCATTCATAATGATCCCTGTCCTCCAAAGGGACCTCCACCTGCGCCAACCACACCTATAGCCCAAGAACTCCTCACATCTCTGGTCCTAAAGCTCGGAGGCAAAAATCTGGGAGAAAACCCCCCCACCTCATACCTCCTGCACAACCACCCTCTTGTCCTCCGCCAACTGCATCAATCTTGGGAAGCGCTCCCTCATGATCCCTTCTTCAAACCAATCGTCCTCCCAAAATGGAAGCTCCCACCATTCCCTAAGTTGGGCTTCATCTTGATAGCCAACTCGAGGACCACCTGCGAAATACCTCTCCATAGAAAGGACAGGAGCCGCCCCAACTCCACCTCCAGTGACAAAGACACCGCATAGATCCTCCTCAACAGCCTGCACACCAGATCATCCGACTTCCCCCAAATACGCGACACCCACTTAGCCATGAAGGCCTTGTTCATATCACCCAACCTCATGATTCCCAAAACTCTTTTCCTCTTCTGCATAGTTAACGTACCCCAATCAACCAAATGCACCCCTCCCCTGACTAGAAGAACCTCCTCATCAAAACATCAAGTTGCTTGCAAACCCTAGCTGGAAAGGCTCTCCTAGAGCAGAAGAAAATCGGTACCGCTGAGAGAACATGCTTTAGAAGGACTAAATTTCCACCTTTCGACAGTAACCTTGCCTTCCACCTTGCCAGCTTACCCTCCATTCTCTCCACCAAGGATCTCCAGTCGCTAAACTTGGGCGGCCCCGCCAGTAGAGGGAAACCCAGGTAGGTGATCGGCAAAGCATCAACCGCGCAACCAACATCCCCAACGCCCTTCGTACCTCTTGGTTCGAAAGCCTAAAAGGAACCACCAAAGACTTCTCTTTATTAATTTGAAGACCCGAAATGTCATCAAAGATGTCCATGACCGACGAAGCTCTACGAAGGCCCTCCTCATCTTCCCCCGGGAACAAGACCATGTCATTAGCGTACTGTAACAATGGAATATAGATCACGTCGCACCTGTAGCACGCCCACCAACCATCCGGCATCGTCAACCTAGCCATCACAGTAAGCGCATCAGCCACAATGACAAACAACATAGGCGTCAGCGGGCATCCCTGACCGATGCCCCTTTGGGGTTGGAAACAACCTCCCTCTGGGCGATCGTTGACGAGCACCGAAAGAGACGCCATCGTAACTCACCGCTTGATTCAAGCCACCCACAACTCCGAGAAGCCCCTCTTCAGCAAAGACGTCTAAAGAAATCTCCAACCCACACAATCATAGGCCTTCGAAAAGTCCACCTTCCACAACACTCTTTTGGTCCTGGACCTCTTCCAATCTAACACAATCTTCAAATCCATCACCATCCCATCAGCCATAGCCCTCCCTAGGACGAAAGTCGACTGCTTAGGGGAGATAACCTGACTCATCACCTGCGACAACCGAATCGCCAAGATCTTTGAAATCAAGAGATATAGCATTTGACAACGCAATGTGCCTGGAGTCCTCCACCTTGGCTGAAGTGCTTCTCTTCGACAAGAGAAAAATTAGAGTATTGTTAAGCCTCTCAAAGCCATGATTCCCAACATGAAACTCAGCTAACACCGCCATGATGTCATCTTTGTGCATCTCCTAGAACTCTATGTAGAAGCAAAACGAGAAACCATATAGACCAGGAGCCTCGTCCACATTCAGCTGATGGCAATGCCTTCCTCGCCTCCTCCTCAGTGAACTCAGCTAGCAACTCATCCACCTTGTCTCGGGGAACAGTAGCTATACCTTTCCGTACCAACCCCACCCTCCTCGTGACCTGCATCGATCGAAAACCTGGAAATGGGAACGCAATGCCACCCCCATCGCCGCGTTCCCCTCCACCCTTACCCCACCAACCTCAATCGAGTGAATGTGATTCATTCGCCTCCACACATTAGCCACCGCGTGAAAGAACCGAGTATTAGCATCCCCCTCCTTCACCCATCGTTGCCTTGACCGTTGCCTCCACGCGACCTCCTCTTTTTTGTCCTCCCAAAGGATATCGGCAAGACGAAGACTTCTTTCAACCACCTCCTCCAGCAAATCCCGTTCGTCTTGTAGTTTGTCCAAACGAGTTACCTCATCCTACGCCAGCTTCCTCCTCTTCCTACGGTTAGCTCGAACCTCCCGATTGTACCCCATCAAGAACCTCCTGAGCGCAACCAACTTGGACGCAAAGCTACACGTCGCAGATCCCTCCGGATCGAGGTCCCTCCAGAATCCTGCAACTGCCTCCCAAAAGTTGTCCTCAACACCCAAGCCTTCTCAAAAGGGAAGAAATACCGCAACCGGATCCCCTCCTCGGACACCCACAACAACGACGTGTAATCCAAGTGCATCGTCGATAAAACTGTTGCCTCAGATAGAGGGAATTGCAACAAAGCCCCTGTTGAAAGTAGGAATACCGCAACCGGGTCCCCTCCTTGGACACCCACAACAACGACGTGTAATCCAAGTGCATCGTCGATAAAACTGTTGCCTCAGATAGAGGGAATTGCAACAAAGCCCTTGTTGAAAGTAGGAATATGTCAATGCGGAATCTAGCTTTGGAACTACGCTACATGTACCGACATCCCGCCACATCAAAGATCTACAGCCCACAATCCTCCACCAGCCCTCTCAGCTCATCGGATCCAGCATCCCTCCCACCCCGACCACCAGGACGATCCTCCAGAAGCAGAGTAACTTTGAAATCCCCAACAACAAGCCACGACACATCCGGAAACATCTCCCTTACCAAGGCAAGATCTCCAACCAAGGGACCGATACCACCTCCACCGAAAGGGTCGTACACATTTGTGACCAAGAGTGTCACCTCGTCTACAAGTCGCCACAAGAGAACCGAGATCGAGCAGCGACCCGCACCTCCACTCCCTCCATAGATAGACAGACCCCATTCCACCTCATTACCACCCCCCTACTACACTCACCGTCACACTTTCTCTGAATGAGTTCAAATGCCCACCCCTAACTTCACTCTACACCCCCTCCAACTCATCTGAGATCTTGGTATCCTGAAATAGAGCAATGTCAACACCATGGTCCTTCATCATTCTTCCTACCACCATTCTTTTCTCCGCCCGCCCCAATCTCCTCACATTCCATGAGATCGGCTTCATTTAGGAATAAAAGGAACATCCTTCGGAGGCACCACATCAATGCACGACAGAACCTCCCTCTCCATGACCTTCAAGAGATCCCCCTCACCCTCCTAAGATGCACCCGCAACCTCCTCTCCCGCCACCTACTCCGCCTCCGGCTTCTCCTCCCCTGAGCCACCGTTGAGATGCTCATATTCCGACGCAACACCCACAGCGCTCCCCACCAAGGAGCTCTCAACTCCATCGGAAAACGCCCCCACCGACGTCGAGGCAGCTCCCCGTAGAGTACCCTGCCCATCCAACATCCAATAGACCTCTGATCTCCGACGTTGCCTTCTCATCACCAAGCTACAAGTGGAGAAGCACCTCCCATAATTCCTTGGCACCACCCCGCCTGACGCCGCTACCGTTGCCCCCTGGAGTGCCAATGAGTCAGGCCCACGCCGCAGTCGAGACAATAGTGTCGCATCACCACTACACTCAGTGGGACCCCGAGCTACCGCTAAAGCTGGAGAGACAACAGAAGGCAAACCCCCATACCCGTCAACCTCTGCCTCCAGATGCACAGACGAGGCCCCAAAAGGCCCTCCAGACCTCCGCCCTGAGAGGCGTCTCCCCTCCAACACCAGCAGCAAAGAGACCACGAGCATCGCAACAAAACCCCCTTCGTCTCCCGTGGATCCAGCAATGGATGACCGATCACCACCAATCGGATCGACATAACAAACGGCTTGAAGATTTGAACAACAGAGTCCGAGTGGGTCCGCGATTTAGCCGAACAACTTGCTCTGCTCAAGCGAGTCTGGGAGTGACTCGAATAGCTCGACCCCCTGCTACAACAATCGAAAAAAGGGCACGCTTCCAAGGGGAGGCTCCCACGCTGCTCGATGCCACTTGTTGTCCTCCAACGCCGCACAAGTCAAACCTCGGGTTGTGTGCCATGATATTAGCCGAAAACGACTCCTCCCTTTGAATTCCTTGGAAAGGTGCCCCTTCCCCTTCCGTGTTCACCAACCACGGATGAGACAACAACGACTAGAGGTATGCCCCTCCGAGATTGCCACCACCTCGGCCAGCATCACACACACCGCTTCGAAGTCACGAGCAACTAGAGGTATTCCCCTAATCGAGAAGATCTCCTCCCTTCACTTCATCACACCAGCGTCGTCCCGCATGAGAGCTCTCCAATGGATCCTCCCTAAAGCCCGACGAGAGAACTCAACGAGCCTTCGAACCTCCTCCGGAGAAAGTCCCCGTGCGTACACTAACAAGTTCTCCAACAGAATCATGTCACCTTGGAAATCAGCCCTGAACGCATCGCCAATGTCAGCCATAACATCTGCCAGCCCCCAGACCTGATCCTGAAAAACCCCTACCATAACAGTTGTAACACTAACATTACTGAGTTGCACCCCCGGCAGCATCGAACCTGAGTCTCCTTCCTTGGCCAAGCTAACCACATCACATGGCTTCGGCATTTGCAGTCCTCGACAAGGACATCTGAAGCTTCTGTGACCATTCCCACCACAGCTGAAACATCACATCAGATCTCTACACACAGTCGCCCAATGTCTACGTTTGCCACACCGCATGCAGAAACCCCCGAATCACGCCTCCGACCGGCCAACCGAACGGGGCAAAGGAGGCCCCCGTCGCCCCACCTTCGTCGACCCCCTCACTCATCGTCCAGAGTCTCCCCTGGTTCTTGTCATTATTGTTGTAAGGAGAGTTTTTCATAGTTATTAGCCAATCATTTCATAATAATATGGAAGGGGGAGACCATTTACTAAATTACTAGTGTGGAATATGACGACGCACACATATATGCATTATTCGAGTTATTAATTCCTGAAATTGATTGACTCATTATTTATGACCATTAATATAGTGACTAATCTCTTTAACCCTGATTGCATCATTAATTAATTATTTGGAATCATTCTCATTAAATGTACTAAATGAAGCTTTGAGTAACTTGATGAATTGAGACATATTCTCCTCTAAATTTGGATCGATATCTTTGATTAAATTTGTTATTGGTAAATTCGGGAGTTTTTGTTTATCGTATATCATTGTGTATTGTTTGTGCATTGTTGTCTTCATTTAAACTAATTGCATAAAAATGTTCTAAAAATTGCATTCACTTTGTGTATTGCATATGCTCGATAGAATTTAAGATTAAATCATAAATTGCTCGTGCCCTTGTATTCGACCCTGAACTTTCCAAGTTTATAAACTAAAGTTAGGTCCTCTTTACAGAGATATTCGACCTAGTTCTGTGTAGTTCGCTAAGTGCACGTATTACAACGAGTCCGATTTATCATACGCATTAAGCGAATTATCACCACTATTCCTATGGACCCGAGCATGAAGCTACATGATGATGACACTGAGGAAGTAGACAAGAGGAGATATATGGAGCTAGTTGGGAAGCTTTTATATGTGACCGTCACCAAGCCATACATATCCTTTGTGGTGAGTAAAGTGAGTTAGTTAATGGAGTAACCTGAACATGCACATATGGATGCAATGCATATGATTCTGATGTATCTGAAGACCTCACCTAACACTGGTCTCTTATTTAGCAAAGGCACATCCCTTGTTATAGCTTGTGCATATGCATACTATGCAGGATGTCCCAAGGACATGAAGTCTATCTCTGGCTTAGTTTTGTTCATAGTGAGTTCCTTGGTATCATGGAAGAGCAAGAAGCAGACAATTGTCGTCAGATCCAACGCATAATCAGAATACAGAGCTATGGCACAACGGAGTACAGAGATGATGTGGGTCAGATCTGTTCTGACTGACCTAGCTATTAAGGTGCCTCTTCTCATGTACCTCCAATGCGACAACCAGGCAACATTGTTTATCGCTAACAATCCAGTCTTACATGAGAGAACCGAGCATATCGAGGTAGACTAGCAGTACACTCGCAACATGATTCAAAAGGGTCTCATTTCTACATCTCATGTTAGCTCAAGTGAGAAGACAACATACATGCTCATCAAGGCTCTAGCCCGAGGATCTTTTTAGAGATGTTCCAAGCTGAACCTGATAGACATCTATGTTCCAAAAGGGGGAGTGTTGAGAGTTTTATGTTATGTCATTATTTTATAGCTTGTTTATTTCTTTGTCCTTAGTATGTTATTTATCCAGCAGGGTTTCTCTCTTAAAAGAACCTTTCGACTCTATGAATAAACAATAATTTATTCTTTTCCACATATGCATATGTAGAAAAATTTACTTGTATTTTGTAAATTATCGTGTAGTTGTTCTTGTATTTGTTGAGAATTGATCCGATCAACATATGCAGGAAAAAAGATCGAACAAGAAATCATGCACAAATACACAATACAATGCTATATTAGTTCGGCAATATGCCTACATCCGCTATTCATACAAGATTCTCTTCTTTCTCTTTCAAAAATATATTCTTGGAGTATAATGAACCGATGACCCCAACAACATTTACATACTGCGACGTTAGGTTTTGGGTTACATGTACCAAAATAGCCCCTATAATTATAAAAAAATGTCAGTTGGAATAGTGAGGTTGATTTATGCATATACGTCATCAAGTAGTCTGAGAAAACTTTACAGCATTTGCCAGTATTTTTTAATTAAGGTCACTGCCAAATTGTAATTGTCTGGTGTCAGGGTTTCTCTCTTAATTCGATTCATCTGCTTCAGATGTTAAATGTGATATTGCCAGTCATTTGATCGTTACTATCTTTGTTATATCCTTGTTACCAACTGTCCAATGAATTTCTCTGCAGATTTATGTGGTTGATTCACTAGATAGGGAAAGAATAGGGAAAGCAAAAGCAGAGTTTCAGGTTTTTTTGTGCTTACATTTCATATCAAGTTCTTTCATTGTTTTCGGTGACCCATGAGTTTTTTTTCCAGACAATTATCAAAGACCCCTTCATGTTGAACAGTGTCATATTGGTTTTTGCGAACAAGCAGGATATGGTACGTCAATGGTGTGACTAAGATATTCTACAACCTTAATATACTCCTTTTCTTCTCTAAATTTGTTTGTTCAAATTGCTGAGCTATTTCCGTTGCACGCTGACATTTTCATGTACTACTTAAACGCATCTATTACTCTGCAATTTCTGTACTAAGTAATTAGGACTTACAAGAGCTTGTACAAGATCTTGACAAACACAGGACACCTAAGACATTCCCGGCCGTGCTCTGTTACAATAAAAACTATTCCCTCTTTGCTTAAGGACTGCGATACTCCGAGGGCCCTTCTCCGTAGATGATCCATTGTACCATCCCTCGTTGAGAACCAAACCCAAAAAGCTGCTGAATAGAAAAAAACATACTTAACGTCAACCTCACACCATACTTGCCTTTGAGAAAGTGCAACAAAAAGGCTATGGTCAACATCTTCTACTTATGAGCTACATTTGGTACAGGTTATATCTCCACTTGGGCCCAGATTCTCTCTTAAAGTCTTGGTCATTCCTCTGTAAGGGAGCATTCAGAAAATCATCAAGTCCATTATGTTCAATCACCCACACAAAGCACAGTTACCACGTCTAATAACTGCTCCATCCGTCGTCTGTCTCATTTTTTCTTGAACCATTAAAAAGATGTTAGGATGTGGATACAACAGGAGAAACCATTTGAGAGAGAAATGGGTTTTTACATGTTTGCCTATGTAAAATTTGCAAATTACACCCCTGCAATATTTGCACTCCTGTTTGCTTTTGTGACCTTGTGAAAGTTCATCTCTTTGTCCTCCATTTTGATGTGGTTTTCTCCTCTTTTGCTTATTTTATCTCCTCCCCTGAACATGATCTCTATTAGAGACGATCCTTAAACCTCACTATATCCTCAAATGGATGCCCATAGTCAATTTACCCGCACCATTAGTGCTGCACAACTAGACTTAATCTGCATACAACTCTTAACTCTTTTTTTTTATCCCGATTTTAACAGCCCGGGTAGCTGTTTCATTTCATGCTAAAGAGAAAGATACATTGGTGCCCTTCAAGGGAATACAAAAGGCAACATAACGATAAACGAACAAAAAGCAAAAGAAAAAGTCAACCATTTTCGACTAGCACTATTACAAAGTGAACTAGAGCAGCTTGCACAGACTTCAAAACCTTTGAAATCCCGATCTATGGAACTTCCCTTGGACTATCTTGATTTCTGCCTCTTCATTGGTGGAGTCATCTTGATCCTCAATATCAATCACCGATTCCTTTTGTTTCTCGCTTAATGATTGAATTGGTGGAGTCATCTTGATCCTCAATATCACATGGCAACTCTTAACTCTTTGCCATGTCCATCACTGCCATTTCCTCTCAATATCCTTAGCTACTCCAATTAGTAATAATCCAAATCGTCATTTTCTTTCAAGCTCTTGACGAGGTACTGTAGTAGTTCAACATTGATGTCATGGCTAATGATTATTGGCCCATCACCTTTTTGCCACCAAGGGGTCTAGCATGAGGCATTGCCTTTTTGCTTCAAGGCAACTGCCTCGGTTTAAGTTTGGCGAGGCGTGCACCTTGCATGGTCGAGGCAATCCCGAGGCATGAAGCGGTGAGGCGAGGCATGATGCACCCACCTCAATGTTGTTGCTTTTAGATATAATTTTTGAGTCATTTTGTACTTTAAATGTTTGTATTATTTATGTTATACCTTGTTTGTTTAATATTATACAATATTATACTATAGTATCACTTCTGAAATCATAATATCTTTGAAATGGAGTGCATGCATCTACCATCTTCAATTATGTATGCTTGAATCAAAATATCGAATGAAGGAAAATGCCCAATATCATGCTACACATACTGTTGTAAGAGTCGACCGACTAGTCGAGTCAGGGGGGTAGCTGACTCGACTAGGCATAGTCGGCCAATAGTCGATCAACCTGACTAATTAACAGACTTTTACATGAAAATTTTTAGTTTTTTCCTTTTTTTTAAAAGAAACTTTATCTACTATGCTCAATGTTTTCTTTAAATTTGATTACTTCTTTTATTTCATTATGATAGTATAGAAAATGTACAAATCTATGTAAGTATATAAGAATATATGTATAAAAATGATTATAATTAAAATACTTAGGGCATGTTCGGTTGGGGGTTACCCCTCAATTTGGGTGGTTTACCCCCCAAACCTCATATTCCTAACCCACTAGCAGGACCCTCTCTCTTCCCATAAAAAAATTTATATATTGTACCATCATATCGTCTAAAAATCATAAAATACTCAACTTATACTCACTATTCCAAACTTCAATACAATCACTTCTCAACAACTACCCACTTTTTCAAATTTCAATACAATCATATCATAATAATTACCAACTTTTTCAAATTTCAATACAATCACATCACACAAACCCTCCCAACCCTTAACCCACCAACCAAACACACAAACACAAAAACGAGTTATCCTCCCTCAGATAACCCACTAACCAAACACACCCTTCGAAAATTCAAAATCTACGAAAGGCCGATGAGTCGTCGGACTGCCAATTACTCCTTGGTCAATGACATTGTCGACCGAGTACTGACTATCGATTTCTACAACCTTGGCTACACATCTCATGTTTTTTGTGTCATGTCACAATTACTTTGGAATCTCGTATAAATCTCTTCAGAGAAGACAACAAAATGAATTACCCTATGTCAAACTATATATCAAACTAGTGGTCGCTTTTAGATGTAAATTCGATATGACAAAAAAATCATATAAGCAAAGGTTTAATAGAACAAATTATTTCCTTAGAAAAATATCTAGAGCTAAGATACAAAAAGTCAAAAATTCACGAAAGTCAAGGAAATGGAAAGCAAATGTGATGAAACAATGGATATGGCTGCATAAATTTAACACACCGAGGAAACCATCTATAATCATGTAGCAACCATTATATCACCAATTCCATACATGCAATGTTTAAAAGCTGGCTTGTTATTGATCAAACAAATCCCCCGTTGTCTAATGAAAATGCTGACAAATACATATAATATCCAGTCCTTTGAAACAATGACTTATGACAATCATATGCCACCAAATCAATGGTACTTTTTTCATCTTCGATATTGAGGAATTACAAAAAAATCCTTTAATTGCTCTAGATGTTTGGATATTTATGTTATTTTTAATTTTCTAAATATTATGTAATATTTTTTTTATTAAATTGTATTTTTTTGAGAAAAATGATGCTTACGCCTCGATGGCCTCGAGATTACGCCTCGTCTTGATTCCAAGGAAACTGCCTCGTTCCGCCTTTCATTTTTTAAAAAACATTGCTATCATTTAAAAATCTAAACACAAATCCTTCACGTTTATTTCAACATCATTCATGATCCTAAGAATTTCTTTGTTGGGTGTCGACTTTCGCCTATTCTACTTCTGAAAGGGAACTTCGATGCAACAATGAGAGTATCTAAATCATGAGATCTGCAAAAAGAGATATATATTCAACCAAAGGCGGAATAAGGGGCATGCAGTCAACAAAATCTTTTTATTTGAAAATAAAGCATATACATGCTGCATAAAGATTTCTGTGTTTTTGTGCAGTAGTATTCGGAGTTTTTCTTATTTTTATGAAGTGGATTTCTGATGTATTTTTATCTTTTTGTAGACTTTTGCATGTATGATACAATTAGTTTTGTCGACACGTGAAAATGTGATGTCGATTTGATTACCTTGATCATTCCTCGATTGTTCGATATTATCTGTATTTTTTCGGAACGTCTGTGATGATGTTGTGCATCATGTGCTGACTGATTGTTGATAACTGAAAAGAATATCCTTTTTTCTTCACAGAAAGGCGCGATGACTCCCATGGAGGTGTGTGAGGGGCTCGGTTTGTATGACCTGAAAAACAGAAGATGGCACATTCAGGGAACCTGCGCTCTCCGGGGTGATGGCCTCTACGAGGGCTTGGATTGGTTGGCGAGTACCTTGAAGGAGATGAAGGCCACAGGCTTCTCTTCCGGCGGCACCTCGTCCTTCTGACACTGGAGGTTGAACTTTAAGTTCAAACTCGCCTTCTTTTCTTTGTGCTGCTTTCAATTTTTTTTCTTGATCAGACGGTCACTTTTGTTCTTCAGGTGAGGCATGTGCGACTGAGCTTGATGAAGGCGAAGCCGAATCTGTCCCGTCATTTTGTAAGTTTGATAAGCTCTTGTTCACCTTACTGCGAACGATTTACTGAATGTCCTCCGTGCAGCGATTTTCCGGTGTTAAACCGCGAATTATTGTATGTGGATGAGGGCTATATTTGATGTAGATATGGTATTGCAGATGTCTCCATCCTAATCTACCGAGAGGCTTTCTCTTGATGCATAGCTTGTTATTTTGGGACAGCAATTGGTCTGTTCATGTTAGATTCTTTGTTGTTTTTTTATCAGTATGGGTCGCAAATACGGTCAGCGGTTCCTTTGAACGCTGATCTTATAGGTCGGAAAACCTTGTTACTTGTGCAGTTGAGACACAGATTTGAAGTAGGACAGTCTTTGATATGCATAAGATCGAAATGCTATATAAACCTATGTAGACGATGTTTGTAGCTGAGATGAAGATGTTAGAGCAGATCCGCTACGAGATGTTCACGAAGAAAGTAGGTTTGCCTTCAATATAAGATGGCAAGGTCTTCGTGTTAGATGTTGAATGTTTGTTCGGTTCAAAGGTGTGAAGTTTTCGTAGTATGACCGCCTTATGGTATAGTACGGATCGTAACAGAGGCGAACGACTCATGCAAGTGACACTATGTGCTTTATTCATCGTTTTATCCCAGACTAAGCGGTTGTATCATAATTAAATCATCCATTATATCTCCGTTTACATTACTTGCTCCTTATCCTTCAAACCAACCGAATGAGTACTACATACAAGCAGACACGTCTTTTATACCAACCGTCGACCTTTGATAGAGGAAAGAAGAGAAATGAGATTCCTATATGTCTGAAGCTTACCAATGATGTTGATGCATGTGTTGTGAGGCAGGTTGCAAGCATAGAAGATAAGAGAGCGGGCGGGCAAGGCAACTATATACTTGGAGCGGGACCGCAATCAAATGCTAGGATTCTATTATTTTATTTATGTATTACTTTTAGGGCTCCTAAAAGCATTGGCAATGATTCGCACCAGTAAAATACGTAAAGTGTTGGAGTGAATCTAGGTTAAGAAGTTAGATTAGACAGACAAGGTAAAAATGATGGATGATGTAATCATGATGCGATCATCTTCCTCCAGAATAAGGTTATGCATCCAAATAAGAGATGGCTTTGTAACTAGTGAGCCAGGAACATCTCCTTGTAGACAACATGTAGGGTGATGGGCATCCACGTTCTCGACGATGATGATTCCTTGGATTTGTGTACTAGCTTGGTTGGCACAAAGTTAGTGCGTAAACACAAAACTCCTCGATGTCCGTAAAAAATGAAGATATAGTAGAGTTGAAACAAGAAATATCAGAATAGGTAAAAAATAAATTCCAAATTTGCTGATTGTACGTAGCCTTTAAGAAACTTGTACTAAAAATACATCAAATAGAAATGGATTGTAATGCTCATTGGGAAGCTAATAAACCTTGTGCTCGTTGGAAAATTCACACATACATGTACGTATGTATCTGCGTACTTACGTACGAATGTGTAAGTATAAACCTAAGTGCATGGAATTATTAAAAATGGTATAGTGGGAATCCATGTGCCCTACTTTGCCAACAAACGCATCATTCGAAAGTGTGCAACCACAACCTTCCCTGCCCTTTATTCCGTAATTCACATCGACCCCTATTTATTATAGTTAAAATTGATGGGAAAATAATAAAGAAACCCTTCTCTTATGTTGAGCACCAAACATGAAATGACATGACAAACACCCTTTCCGACCCTCAACTCCTTGTCTTCTAGTTGCTTTCCATAATTCAAAACAAATTTTTTTACTTTTAGAAAAATCTTTTTTTATGTTTATCGATAGGAAGGAATTTGTTTTAGCATGACATGTGCATTGGGTGAAAATGGATCTAGATATATGTTAGTATCTAGTTGTCATTTTTGAAAAATTATCAAATATGGATATCTATCAATTTATATATATATATATATAATATACATATATATATATATATATATATATGTATGTATACGTGTATGTGTGTGTATATATATATGGATATGTGTGTACATATGTATGTATATATATGTATGTATGTGTATATACATGTATGGAAAAAAAATGGGGTTGCCCTTTTCGGGCAACCAACATGAATGCCCCGTCTCGTTTTTCCGCAACTTTCTTTTGAAAAAAATTCACCATGTATAGTCATCTATATATCCCTCTGTCATTCGAATTTCGTTAGAACATAGACTCCTATGCACTCCATCTAGAATAGGTAATTTTAACGGTTTAAGATTGCCGTAATCCACCAGTTCTAGATGGAGGGCATAAGAGCCTTTGTTTCTGACGAAATTCGAATGACATATTGGCGGGATATATAGATTAATATACATGGTGAAATTTTTCAAAAAAAATAAGAAAAAAAGAACGGAAAAAATGAGGCGGGACAGTCATGTTGGCTGCCCGCAAGGGACATCCCATCAAACCCTATATATATGGAAAAAATGGGGCTGCCCCCAGGGGCACCCAACATGGCTTCCCCTGCCCCATTTTTCTTCAAATTTTTTTATTTTTTTTGAAAAATATCACCATGTATATTCATCCATATATCCCTCCTATATGTCATTCGAATTTCATCAGAAACAAAGACTCCTACGACCTCCATCGAGATGGTGTCGATTTAAAAAATCATGTTACCTTTAAAAAATGACTGTCTGGATGGAGGCCATAGGAGTCTCTGTTTCTGACGAAATTCGAATGGCATATAGGAGGGATATAGGGATGAATATACATGACAATATTTTTCAAAAATAAAAATAAAAAAAATGACGAAATAAGGGTGGGGCAGCCCCATCAACCTATATATATATAATATAATATAATATAATATAATATAATATAGAGCCATGTGCCCATTTGAGTTTTAATGAGCACCTAATGTAGGCTCTCCATGTGCATTTCCATTTGAGAGGTTGCCTATTTCGAAGGACACGGTTTTGGAAGGATATTAATATGTTTGAACCTTTTGTATTTCCAATTATACCGAGTCCTTAAAAAAAAGAAGACGGTTTTGGAAAGATAAATTCAAATCCTTAATTTCGTTTCGAATAAATAGTCATTGTAAATTTGATCAGTTTTGTATATATTGTACGTAAGTAATTATGAGTTGCGAGATTAGTAATATTGAAACAGTGGTCAGTAATTTACATCTGTAATATTACATTGTACCGAGATCAGTAATTCATTCATGTTACTAAAGTAATACACATTCGGTTCTCAAGTAATTATTGTTGTGAGATCAGTAATTAAGTATGTAAATTACTAATGTCCATACAAGAAGTGCTGACTACAA
The DNA here is from genome assembly GCA_037367405.1 of Ottelia alismoides. Taxonomy (NCBI): domain Eukaryota; kingdom Viridiplantae; phylum Streptophyta; class Magnoliopsida; order Alismatales; family Hydrocharitaceae; genus Ottelia; species Ottelia alismoides. The sequence goes on along the minus strand of JAZKJV010006351.1, from coordinate 521,302 downwards.
TTATCCATTTTACTGGACTCATTTTGATTGTTTCTAATGTCATAGTTATACTTTGAGTGTTACTGATGCACCTCTTATTTACTTATATAACCTTTTTAATTATTTATAATGCATCGAATGTTACTGATAGCAATACATAAGTTATTGGTCACGTGGTTTTTTATAATTATTCCAATTTACTGATTCCATTGTCTTCTTTTACCTACAATTTGTTACAGGTTACTGATGTTTCTGTATATCTTACGTATCATATTCTCTGTTTTGAATTACTATTGAATCCCGCCTTCTTTACTGATGTAGTCTATTTAGTTACTTGCAATACGCCAAGTGTTACTGATAGCTACTTATAAATTACTTAACTTGTATTTTGATAGAAAGAATGATAGAAAGAAAAGTAACATGTAGTATTTTCTTAAGATACATAAGTAACTATGAATGGATTTTAATCAGTAAGAATGCTAAAATAGAAAAGTAATACATGATATATTATCAGTAACATATGGAAATACCATCAGTAACTTGGTATAATTTTTCTGAAATAATGATTTCGCTATCCAAATCCAATCGTAAGACATTTGAGTGTTACTGATGCACATTTTATTTACTTATATAACCTTTTTAATTACTTATAATGCATCGAATGTTACTGACAACAATACATAAGTTACTGGTCACGTGGTTTTTTATAATTATTCCAACTTATTGATTCCATTGTCTTCTTTTACCTACAATTTGTTACAGGTTACTTACTGATGCTTCTGTATATTTTACTTATCATATTTTCTGTTTTGAATTACTATCGTATCCCGCCTTCTTTACTGATGTAGTCTATTTAGTTACTTGTAATATGTCAAGTATTACTGATAGTTACATATAAATTACTTAACTTGTATTTTGATAGAAAGAATGATAGAAAGAAAAGTAACATGTATTATTTTCGTAAGATACATAAGTAACTATGAATGGATTTTAATCAGTAAGAATGATAAAATAGAAAAGTAATACATGATACATTATAGGTAACATATGGAAATGCCATCAGTAACTTGGTATATTTTTTCTGAAATAATGATTTCGCTATCCAAATCCAATCGTAAGACATCCATCTTCGCTCCTTCTGATACGATCTTTTCACGATTCAAATCCATCTAGGAAGTATCGTGGATCATTGCTTCTGAGGAATCATGATCAGTTTCCATTCACAGATGATCCATAGCATTTGAAACTGAAAGTGAGAACTAAAAAACAAACGATCAAATTCTACAAAAGAAAAATAAATAAATGTCTAATAAACAACGAAAAAACTTACAAATCGAGAACTTGAAGACGATCTTTTTTCGTCGCCAGAGATCTTGAGATTTCACAGCAAGAGGAAGCCATAGATGATTTTGGAAATTTTAAAAATAAATACAATGTAACGTCAGATAGACTTAATTGCGAATCAAAAAAGGAAATCAGTCACGAGGAGAATGCGGAGGAAGTTTGTTATGGTAAGGATTGACGCTAAAAAAAGTGAATGGATGAGATAAAATAGGATCATTAGATCGTGATCTGAAGGATGAAAGCACGGGCTCATTTGAACTCAAATGGGCACAGGGCTCTCTAGATAAAAATCCTATATATATATATATATATATGGGAAAAAGGACCCTACACCGACGGGTGCAGGAAGTTTCCTACACCTGGCCTATTTTTTCATTGTTTTTTGATTTTTTTGAAATGAAACCTTGGGAAATTTAGATCACCATGTATCACCATGTTGTCATTCAAAATTCAACTTAATTTGACACTTCTATCATCTCTATCAAGACTACCAAATTTTAACGGTCTCAGAATTACTGAAATTGACCCCTTTTAGATGAACATGTTAGGAATGCTTATTTTGCATGAAATTTGAAACACTTATTCACCTCAAAATATTAAGTAAATCCGCTCAACTTTTAATTAAAAAAGAGTAAAAAAATAATGGAAAAATGGGATGGGTGCAAGGAGTTTCCTACATCACTGGGTGCAGGCTCCCCCGTATATATAATATGTGTGTGTGTGTGTATGTATGTATGTATATGTGTATATATGTATATATATGGTTAAAGAAGGCTACACCTTGGGTGTAGCCAATTGGCTACTCCCACCCCTATTTCCTCTTTTTTTATTTTTTGGAAATGAAAATATGTATATTCATCACTATATCCACCTAACATGTCATTCCAATTCGTCAAAAACAGAGACTCCTATACTCTCCATTTGAAGTGGGTCAATTTCAGCAATTCTGAGACCATTAAAATTGACAATCTTGTTGGAGGAGATAGAAGTCTTGAATCAAGTCGAATTTTTAATGATACCTTAACGACATATTGTGATCTAAATTACAATAGGTTTCATTTAAAAAAATCAAAAAATTATAGGAGAAAAATAGTGGAAGCATGTAAGTTAGCTACACCCAATGTGAAAGTAGGAGTGTGAGTGTAAAAAACCCATAATTTGATTCATATTTGAAATCAATGCATGTTTATATGTTCAAACTATATCCAAACCTAGTTCATATCTGATGAAATTCTGTGTCTGTCTTCGTATTTGCTATTCGTTTGTTCTCACTTATCGCTTACCTTTGTTCGATCAGTGCGGCGGGAAGATGTACATATCTTAAAATTATAAGGTCAGATAAGGGATATGTGAAATTTATCTCTCGCTTTTGTCTTTATAGATTTAAGTGACAAGAAAGTGAAGATGAAAACTGCCGACTGAAATATAAGAGATGATGTAATCAAAATGCAGTACTTGCTTAAGAGAAAATAGATATTATCCTGTATCCAAACATAACTCGTGAAGTGTACAACTTTTAAGTGATCTTTACACTTGTTCCCTCTATGTTTTTGCAAATGCACTCATATCCCTATCTTTTTTTACAATAACATTTGCGCCCCTAGCATGCCCTTTCTTTAATGTAATGTAATATAAGAGCATAAGTGCAATAAAGAAAGGGCAATACCGAGAACTTCGTAAGAACGTAGGGGCAATTGTAATTGCAAAAAAAGTTAAGGGCACTAGTGTATTTGCTGAAATACGGAGGGGCACAAATGTAGAAAATTTATTTTTTAGGTTTTTACAGCTATGCCCCTACCTTTTTTGCAACAATACTTGTGCATCTGTGTTCTTATAAAATTCACAGTATTACCCTTCTATTGACGTAATATAAGAGCTCAAAAGTAACAATAGAAGGGTAGCACTGTGGATTCTGTAAGGATAGAGAGGTAGAAGTGTTATTGCAAAAAAGCAGGGGTATATCTGAAACCGTAGAATTTGGAGGGGTGCAACTGTTAAAAATCCCGTTTTTACAATGATGGACCTAAAATTTTGGAACCTTTGGTTTGGTGTGACTTATTGGAAAGATAATAAAGTAGGAAGGACCTGATATGAAAATTAGGACCCATAAAAGTACACAGAGACCAATGAGGGAGTTATTTATAATAATTAAATAAAAAGGTCGGAATTTATTTTGAAAGTCCCTTTCTGTCAGCATCATGCTGTCGATGTTCCCAATTAATTTCTCTTTTCAAACTTTTCTTTCCCTTATTTGGGCATTCCGTTCAATCAATCAATGCTGTCCTTTTCCTTCGAATTCCAATGTCCCAATCTATTTCTCGCGAGATTATGATATTTTCATTCCCAAATTGAGTTGCTATCAGGCCTTTTTTAACTTTTATTTTCAAACCCATTTGGAGAAAGATGGGGGCTTCTTACCAAGGCAAATCCAACAGGCTCCAACCTTATTTTTCTATCATTTTTTTATTTTTTGGAAACTGCTGTCGTATATTTTTATCATTATATTCTTACATTTTGTCATTCCAATTTTATTAGACAGTCATATGCCCTCCATTCAAATTATAGAATTCTAACGATCTTATAATTATTCTAATCGACATATTTTGGATATAATATAGAGATATAATGACAAAAATACATGGTGATATTTTCCAAAAAAAGATGAAAATGGGACGGGAGTAACCCGTTGGGTGTCCCAACGTAGCAAACCATTTTCTCTTCCATTAATATAGGATAGAGAAATTTTCCAATGACCACCTGGTTTTGTAACGAGCACTTTCATTTTGAGCAAAACATTTGTTATTATGCGATTATTGTATTGTGTTCTTACTGCTTTCAGGGGCATGGTACTATACCCTACCGACTGCATGACTTCAAGGCTGATAAAAAAGAAGACTATCTCAATATTGGTATTGAACTCACTTCCTTCGCCAGCTTAAGAATACGTAAGAGAAGAGAAGGTTGATTATTTAAGATGAGAGAGGAAGGACGTCGAATTAGTAATTTTGGAAAAATATGTGGAGTCTCGACATTTCTTAATGTCAATCCTAACCATCCTTCATCTTGCCCTCGGTAAAGGAAGCTTGCGTCACGATCATTTTCTCAAAACACGATAATATATGATTAGCTTGTGTCCCTCGAGGGGTCATTGGTGCTGGCTTTGATCGTAGGCTTTCTCTTTTATTTTTAGAACAAGATTGGATAGAAATATGATGGGATATTCTCTTGTAAAGCCTCAAAAAATATCATATGAATATTAAAGTGAAAATCTCACCACTAGCTCCAACAGTTAAAGGTATGCGTTTGTCTATACAGAAACATGTGTATAGGTGTATACATATCTATAAACATATATAAGTATTTATGTATGTAAATATAGCTATATACGCACATATACACACAGACACACACACACACACACACTCATATACCTATAGATGAGTGTGTGGCAACTTTAAATGAGGTTGGATCATTCATGGTTTTTAAATGGGTATATTTTCTATATACTCTTCAGTTGTTTAATCATAAATTCAACAAATAATAGCATCTCATAGCAACAAATAGCGTGTGTTCAAATTTAAATTAACATTTTCATCTAATATAATAATATTTTCATAAATATTTTTCACTATACATATTGTGTTAATGTTTATTGTTATATCTATGAAATAAGAAATTGTAAAATATATTGAAAAGATGCCTAAATTGAGGGTGAGTCACCATATATATGGTAAGACCCCGCCTCATTTGAAGTTTCTCATGCAGACTCACATACACGCACAAATATAGGAGAAATTTCAACAAGATGGTTGATGAGTCGCTAAATACGTATTTTAATTTGAGCACGTTGTAGTACATGTACTTAGCGAATCAGTCAGAACCGAGAGAAGGATCTCCGTGAAGAGTGTCTTGATTTAATTTATATCCTGGGCAAGTCCGGGGTCGAATACAGGGAGACAAAGGAACAACTTGGGTTTAACTTGAAAACTTAGGTCTAGATTTCCAAGCAGTATTTTTTTAGATTTTTTTAATGTAAAATGAATGACAAGTACAAGATGCGGCTGGATTAAGACAATAAGAAAACACACAACTAGGCCAAATTAATTTGAATAGAAAATAAATCCAATTCAGCCAAATTATATTTTTCCTATAATCCTAATCCAGTGATGAATGCAAGACACCTTTTTTTGAATTTTATGGGTTTAAATGCGACAATTAAAAATGCACACTTTTTATGGGTATTTTCACAATTTTCATACAAATAGTAAGAAAAAATTATGAAAATTTTGCTGAAATAAAAACATGATGAAATGAGACTACATAATTTTTTTGGAATTTTTTTGACCATATATGAATTTTTTATAGATTTTTTAATGAAAACAGAGTGACAATGAGTAATTAATTCCTAATAAATCCATGTTATCAAATTAGCTACAGAGCAAATTATCTCAAAAAGGTATTTTCATATGGAATCCAGAAGACTTGAAATTTCGCAAAAAAAAAATGTACATGGATTTAATTAAAAATAAATATGAATTTTACTCTATGATTTATTTCAGACACAAGACAACTTCACTTTGGATGAAATTTGGACAGTAATTCAAACATATTTCAAGGCATCATTTCAAATTTTTATAGAATTTTTAGAGCAACAATGAGTCCGATATCAATTTAATAGCACAGAATGGGTAAAATATGCAGAATTTCAGTTAGATAATTTTAATTAATTACCCAAATATCACAAAAATATAAATAAATATTCAGATGATAGAGACTAAGTTGCTCAACACAGTGGCATTTTTCATTTAATAAAATAATGCAATACAAACATCCAAATTAATACGCAAACATAGGGTTGTCTTTGCAAATTCAAAAAACAATAGTCACAACAAAATATGTACAGGGACTGACTTCTAATTATAAAAACTTCAAAAGAAACTAATGCATTTTTCATGAAATAGAAAAATGTACAAAATCTTCTTCTTCTTCCTTGCTTAGCACGGCTAGGGATGAACCCAACAAGGGTTGTGGTTGGCGGCGCGGGGCGGCGCCGCTGAGGAGGCGCGGGGTCGTTGGCGGTGGGCGGTGGAGCGACACGATCGGCGGAGAGGACGGGGGGCGCGGGTCTCCCGCGCGGCTGTGTGGCTTAGAGGTGGGACGCGGCGCGGCGACGCCGTTGGGCGAGAACGGCGGTGGTCGGGGGTGCCGCCCGCGCGGTGGGGAGCGACGGGAGGCTACTACTAGGCCGCAGCGGGCGGGTGGCCGGTGGAGGCGCCGCCCATGGAGGAAGGGGGCGGGGTGGTGGGTGGCCTCCCTCCGACTTGTTTTTTTATTTTTTTTTAATTTTTTTCTGCTATTGTAGTACTATTTTTTGTTTTAGATTTTAATTTTTTATATTTTTTAAAACAGGAAATAATATGCACATATAAAGGGGAAAATGGTAAATGGTGGAGATTGTGTGGTGGAGTAATATAAAAATAATGGTGATACAACAAAGGGTATAATATTAGATAAAATAAAATAACGAGAGAAATGAGGAGGAACACTTGCCTGATTCTTCGCCGGATTGGAGGAGCAGCTACCCTAGACTCCTGTCGTCACCTCAATCTGATTGGAGAAATAAAATCGAAGAGGCTATGCGAACTCGATAGGGAACTCGTGACGCGACGATGGTGGTCGCCGCAGATCTCGCCTGAAGGAGGTCGTCGCTTGAGGAAGATGATACGTCGCTGTCACCGACACCACGTTCCAAGCTGTCTCCTTTTTCTATAAGAATGGCGGATGGGGAAAAAATGAGGATGTACAAATGAATATAAAGAGAATAGAAAGGGAAGTTAGAATAGTGGTGGTGTTGAATGGGAAGTTGTATTATTGATAGAGTTGAATGGGAGGTTGGTGGAAGAATATGGAGTAGAATGGGAGTTATTAAAATGGTGGAGTTGAATGGAAGTTGGTGGTAGAAGAGAAGTTATTGTAGACAATGGAAAATAAATAATAAAATAAATAATGATATAAAGTAGGCTACTAAAATATAATAAAAATAAAGATAACAAAAAGAGTAGAGAATTTACAAAAGAAGATATACAACATGTACATATTTTTTGTTTGCTTTTCTTTTTATATTTTTTTATCTTTTTAATAGTAGCTATGTACAACAGAAAAATACAATAAAATACTATAATCAAAATACAACACCACCATAATTTTTTTATATTTTTAATAATTAGGAAAGATAAAATAAAAAATGAAGAAATAATGAACATATACATAATATACAATGTACATCTAGGTCCCAAAACCCAACTTTTACAAATGAGCTCCGATTTTAATGAAACCACTTCTTTTGGATAGATAATTTTCTAACTTGAACTTTAAAAGTGAGTTTGGTGAATTCGGAGTTCATACGGAGCGGGAATTTGGCCTGGAAGTTGGACTTTCGTCTTTTTCTCTTTGGGATCTAGGAGCATTTATTTGAGCTAGAATTTGCTTTGTATTTTTGTATTTTTATATACATTGTTATGAACAAGTTGGAGAAAGAATTAGCCAAAAAGAAAGTTTTGGGCTATTTACATGTAAGAAACTCCTTTGATTTTGTGGCTTTTTATTGTTAATTCATTTTGTACAATCTAATGTACAATAATTAGTGTGTTTTATTTAAAAGAGTTATTTTGTTAATTTATTGATTTTATGGTCATTTTTCTGAGATTTTACTCGGGGATTTTACTAAGATCAAGATCTTGAAATGATGAATCGTGGATTCATCACCCCCTTATACTTTAACTTTGCTAGTCCTCGAGCAAATAAAGAATGAATAAGTTGGATTAACCCCTGACTGTGCATGTGACTACAAGACTTGATCCATTCAAGAACTCTCGATTTTAGAGATCCTAAAATTCTAAGCTGAACCAAGCTCTAAACAAAAGGTATCCAATTTCCCTAATCATCAGACTCTCTTTGTATACATATATAGTAGGGATATGACTTTAAGTGTTGACCGCAGTTACAAGAGTAGAGTCACAACGTCACCCAAAGTTCCAGTCCAAGAGACTCTCCTTAGGACCCGATCCTCAACACTAGGGAATAAACCATTTCTTGCATCCAATCCATCGTCTCTTTAGTTGTCAGACTTGAAAGTGTAGATAAAAGGCCAGTTGATGGAGGGCATAGGATTGTGTCATTTCTTCTCTCCATCTCATTGGAACAAGGATCCTCTCAAGTGCCTTATTACGCAATGCATATTTTTGGTGTTGATCAGTGCGTCCATCAAGAAAAGTTGGAGCCGTCTGCACTTGTTTTCCTAGGAGTACATCGGGGTGTGTCTTTTTTGAGTATCTATTATACCTTCTACACCCAGACTTGTAGTATTTACGATGCAGAGCCCTTTTTTGGTGCAAGCCCGACTCCTATTCCTAATAGTGGAGGTTCAAGTGGACACTTTTGAAATGGTTGGAAGCGCTCGCCTTTGGTGGAAGCTATTATCATAATTAACTTTGTGGAATGAGAGCTTTCTTTAACATTGCATTGCTTTGTAGTATTTTGGCTAGCTCCACTGCTTTTACCAAGAGTTGGTGCACACTGATCAATATTTTTTATTTTATTACACCCTGGCACATAGGTAAATGTCAAGAGATAATACAAGAACCATGTTCTCATACTGGCTAAAGATGCCGACACTCAGGTTTCATGAAGCCTTCATTGATTTTATCCCATCCTCTAGCATCATCAAATCAAGTCCAAACTCAAATCCCTCATCCCAGTTCCTCAAGTGAAGTTTCAACTCATCTCATCATAACTGCAGTCGTGTATGTGAGGTGTTGATCATATTCTTAAGGTGGAGACTAAGCATGCAATATAGTACACAAATCTTTCAAACTAGGGAAATGTGAATAATTAAGTCCAAGACCCTAATGACTAAGGTTAGTTAACTCAAAATCTCAAGACCTCATAAAGCAAGTGTTCTTGAACATCACTAGTCTTGTGTGAAAGTGAATTGTGTCAGGGATTAAATCAACTTATTAGTTAGTGTTTTTTCTTTTGTGATTTTTTATAGAGTTTTTTTTCAAATTTTTTTTGGAAAAGATTGGTAGATAAGAAAGGACATTTTTTTTTGAAAAAGTTTTTTTACTTAATTTATATATGTAATATATACATGCCCCCTATACTTAGCATGTTCTTTGTCCTCATGGCACTAGATGACAAAAAGCCATAGCTCGTACTAAGTACAAGTGGGTGAAAAGAATGAAAGAATGTGGAAGAATACACAGCGGGCATCGACCCCCCTACACTTAGGCTATGGTGATAAACACGAAATTCGATGTGGTCAAAATTGGTGTCTCACACAAGGCGGAGACGACCGTCGCTGTGGCGACTCACAAGTGAATCTCGTATTTAATCAACAATTAACCCACACTAAAGATCAATAAATTAGAAATAATGTGGAGTTAAAATTTATTTTTTAACTCTGCACAAATGGTGTATAGTGACAAGTATGCAGAGAGTTCGAACACAGAGAGAAAGCAGGGTAATTCACAAAAATGTGCACAAGTGAGTGTGTGTGTGACGTGTCTACACTAAGCAAGCAAGCAAAGGATATTTTTTTGTGGGTTTTTAATTTTTAAATTTTTTTATTTTAATTTAATTTTTAATTTTGTATTTTGATTTTTAATTTTCTGATTTTTATATTTTATATTTTATATTTTTTTCTTTTTCAAGATTGGAAAATAAAGACAATGTGACAAAAGACAAGATAAAATATGTATAAAAATGTGCAAAAATAACCAGAAATTCAGAAATAAAATGTTTTTGGTATTTTTAAGATTTTTTACTATTTTTGTGATTTTTGGGAATTTTTCAAAGTGTTTTTGGTATTTTTTAAATACTGAAATAAGAGAAAACAGTGACAAAGTTGCTGGCTGGGGGTAAAACTGGAATCAAAAATAACAAACAGCAACCGAAATTTTTCAAACTAATTTTAAAATAAAGAGGATAAAATCTAGAACAAACAGGAACTGAGTTTGCTATTTTTGGAGTTTTCCTTGATTTTATAGATTTTTTCGAAGTTTTTATGTATTTTCTAATTTTTAGGGTTTTTCTTTTGAGATTTTATTCTGTTTTAACACACATATATATTATAAGTAATATTTACAAAATGGTAAAAATATGAAATTACAAAAATAATGAATAAAGAATAAAAAGAATATTTTAAGCTGTACAAGTATACAATAGGGGTCTAAAACTCAACTTTCAAACCGTAGCTCCGCCAAATGCGAAACCACCGCCATTAAATAGCTTATTTTATTCTATATACAATTAAAGGTGATTTTGAGGCATTTGGAGTTTTCATTTGAGAGATACAGGTCTGGGAAGTTGGGATTTTAGATTTTTATTCAGATCAGAACTTTTTATCTGTACATTATTTTTCAGTGAAATCAATTTTGTATTTTTCGTTATTAAATTATCTACAATTTTCATGTACAAAGTTTCTTTATTTGATGTGTAAAAAGTGGAACCACAAATAGGTCCCAAAATGAATAAAGAATGAATAGAATGTATAGGTATTTTATCTGTATTTTGACCTTATCTCCCCCTACTTTATTCCTGGTCGACCTATTCATCAAGATGCCTAGGTCTCGGGGGTTTCGGGTCATAAAATATTTACAATATTTTATTCTTTTTCTTTTCTTTATTTATTCTATAATTTTGGCTTTAATTACAGTATTTTATACACTAATATAATGCACATGCATGAATGCTAAGATGATGATTTTAATGCTATTTACAGGCATTTGCTAGGGTTTTTGGTGCTAAAATGATAGAATAAAGATGATGAAATGTGGATTCATCATCCCCCTATACTTTACCTTTGCTAGTCCCTAGCAAACACTTATGCAATAAGTGCAAAATGAAAAAGAAAGAAAAGAAAAAGAACTTGGATTTAGTTCAATCATCAAACTTGTCTTCACAAAATCAAAGTTTGGAGCTTAAGTCGGATCTTAGGAATTTTAGTGCGGTCGGAACCTTAATGAGAACCAAATTTGAAATCCAACCTTAAGAATCCCAAATCTCTGTCCAAGTCTCCTCAATAGCCAGGTCAGAAATACTTCAACTCATACGCAAACTCTTACGACTATGAATCTGACTCGTATAGTGTAAGTGATATGTAGCTCCCCACCTCAGAAGTAACAAAGAAACAACCTCCCCCAACCTGGTAACTCTAATGCCTCGGTCTAGCAACTCTTTCCTCGAGAAGCGGGGTATTCCCTTCTAAGTTCAAGTGCAACCGGCTCAAGAAGAGGGGGAATAAGAGGTATAGAATTTTGGGAGCTTAACCAGTGTAGCTAAGTCTCCCGCTGCAAGCTTCATGAGATGTAACATGGATACCATAAGCTTTTTCTTTATTGGACTATATACACTCCGGTGGGGTTATTAAATTTTCAATCCGACCCACCACTTTTTTAGAGTTTTTTTTTCTAATGCATATGTACAACATATCTGCATGGTGCAACATATATACAAGAAATTTTCCTCTTGAGCCAGTAGACTATCCCTCTTTTGAAGCTTTATTGCAACCCACGGCTTCTGTCTTTAGCCTTCATCACCACTAGACCAAGTTGAGGTGCACTTCCTTCACTATAAGAAGAAGAGAGGTTCCGCCTGGAAGTACTACCCTCATATGCTACCCCAAGCCAAAGGAAACTGCCTCCTCACCACCTCATCCGTGGAGAGCTATGTGAAAGGTGCAGGTGTCAAAGTTAGGTCATTATCAACAAGAGTCGTGCGTGTGCTCCGAAATACTCTACTTAGGCAGTCAAGAATCCATTGAACCAAGTCCCGTGATCCTCAAAGAATTAAGTCAACTAGACCTGAAGTACCTCAAACCCAGTTCCTATAAGGTTCCTGTTATTAGGTATATTTTAAGGTCCAATCAAGCTCCAATCTCCTGATTTTACTTAGACTTGTTCAACTATCAAACTCAATCCGAAAAATGCGAATGCTATGCAATGCAGAAAGTATTTTTGTGATGCAATTTTCAAAGATTTTGAACTTTTTATGGATTTTTAAAAAGATGATGATGATGCATATGCATTTTTTGTATTTTTCAAAAAGATTTTTCAGATGTTTTTTTGGATTTTAATTTTGCAAATGTTTTTGGGATTTTTGAAAAGAAAAAGTTTTGGCTAAAAACTAGGTGAAAAATATGTACACGGGAGTGCTTCTTATATTTACAAGAAGTGGATTTTAAGAATTTACAGGGTAAGTGGTCAATTTTATACATATATAGTGGATTATGGTGAGATGTATGTATTCCTCAAACTTATTTGACACGAGCTTTTTTTTACACAATTTTTGAAAACTATAGTCCAAAATAGTTTTTACAAACATTTTATAAACATGTACACACATTTGAAAATCATTTTGCAAAGGTTTTCAAAACAGTATAGATAGATTTTTCAACATATTTTTGCAACCATTTTTCAAACCATTTGCAAATCATTTTTCAAACATTTTTATTTCACACAAAGAAAATAAATTTTACAAACCACACATTTTTACACAGGTTGAAAACATGTAACAAAATATTTTCAAAATAGTTTTCAATAGATGTTCACAAAGATTTTCCAACTATTTTTCAAACATTTTGCAAAAAACATTTTCACCTGATTTATTAATCAGTATATACAAAAAGAATTTGAGGAATAACCACATCTTTTTATTAAGAATTTTTAATGAATTTTTAAAGAATTATTAACCATATTTATTAAGAAAATACGCAAGTACAAGTTATGGCTAAAGTATATACATAGTATATACGACCCCCCTATACTTAGCTTGAGCTATGTCCTCATAGATCGGAGAGAAAAGAGAAGACATAACTCGTACTAAGTATAGGCAAGTCTAAAGAATAAAGGAATAATGAATGAATCAACGAATGAGAAGTTGACCGTCCCCCCTATACTTAGGATCAGATAATCCTAAGTATAGCAGATTGTACACAAAGCAGGGAGGGTCAAGGGCGGGAATGAACAGATCGTACTCAGATTGTCTCCTCCTATACTTAGGGTAAAATATCCCTAAGTATAGACAAGAAGAGGAGACAATGGAGAGGATCGAAATGAAAATGACAGAACTCGGGGTGCACACCCCCTATACTTAGGATAAAGTACGTCCTAAGTATGGAAAACTGTCTACAAGGGCAGCACCTTTATGATAGATAAAGAAGATAGAAAAGGAAAAGAAGAAAAGAAGAAAAGAAGAAAATAAATCATCAGATGAAAGTGATATGAACAGATGATATACACATCATTCCCCCTATACTTAGGGTAAAAGAAGCCCTAAGTATAGGCAACAACAGGAGTGATGACATTGAACGAAGAATGAACACTTAACTCGTCTACCCCTCCTATACATAGGACAAGGTACGTCCTAAGCAGGGCAAACACGAGAAATGGGTAGACGAGCAAAAACGGGAGATGGAAAGAGAGTCACGGGATAGAATCTACAACATAAATGGTCATCATCAGAAGGTGGAAAGCAAACCTTCTTGCGGGATCGCTGAGGGATAGATCTGATATGATGCAAGTCGACATCGGGGTCCACAGCGGACGGAAGCCGATCAGGGTCGACACGGTGAAGGCCCTCAGTGGAATCAAAACGGAAAGGGACGAATTGATCGATGGAAGCAGTATGGCTAGGTTCTCCCTTGGAAGTCTCGCCGATATCAAAGTTAAATGGGACAAACTCATCATCCTCGGAAGAAGTGTAATCGGAGTCGTCCTGCGATTCCTCGTCCATGTCAAAATCAAAAGGAACGAAATCATCTGTGGAAGTATACGAACTCTGTTCGTCCTCTATAATCTCAACCGGATCATCTTTCTCATCAAAAGGCCCAAATTTCTGAAGAAAAGCGATCAAATCAACTTCGACCTCTGGCCCATCAGAATCAACATGGACATGAGTGGACTCATCATTGGAAGTAGTCAAAACAGGTCCGTCCTGTCTAGTCTTACACGGGTCATTTGTTACCTTATGAGGTCTCTCAAAGTAATGGGCAACATCATAAACATCCTCAATTATTTTGGTATCTGCCCCCTGCTCAAATGGTTCAATCACATAAATACTCTAGATCTCATCAACACATCGCCACACACCAGGAGGAGGATTAGTGAGGTCCATGCTTTCCGACTTCCTCCCCTTTCGGGGGATCCGTCGGGTCTCATCAGGGATCGCTAAGGAAGCATATCTAGTAGCATCAGGTAGGTCACAGGCCTCAGAGTCAGCTATAATCGGTGAAGGTGCATCATTTGCAGGTCTCTGGTCAACTGTGGGTGTGGTGATCAACACTTTGCTCTCGTCAACAGGACGGAAGCGAATCTCTCCTGATCCATAGTCAATAACGACCCTCGCAGAGGCGAGGAATGGTCGTCCCAGGATGATTGGAGATGGCTCCCCTGTGGAGTTCTCCATGGGAAACACGACAAAATCAACATGGTGGCTCGTGCCCTGAATAGAAATGACGGCGTCTTCAAGGATACCCTTCGGCCTCTTGATAGATCCATCAGCAAACTGAACGATCATCCTGGTTTTCTTTAGAGGCCCTAAGTGAAGAGAATGTACCAGCGAGAAGGGTAGTATGCTAATCGAAGCACCGCCGTCTAGGAGAGTGCGATCACAAGTATAGTCAGAGATGGTGCAAGTGATGAAAGGAGTAGCTGTGTTCTTCTTCTTGGGAATGGGACGGTGTGTGATGGCGAGGGCAGTGGCCATGGTCAGAATGTGACGCTCAGATCTGCTCCTCCGCTTTCTCTTCTTGGGAAGAGGGGCAGATAAATCAGTCATGGCCTGTTGAAGTGGGGTACGGATAATCTCATGAATGGCAGCCACCACTTCGGGTTCAGATAACATTTTTTTGAATTTTTGGACCTCCTCCATACAAGGGAGGAAGTCGGAATCAGCATATACATGAGGCATGCCAAGAGCAGTCTGTACAGCGGCATCCTCGGGGTCAAAGGTAGGACTGGATGTGAATGGGTGTGTGGTCAAGGGTTCTGGCAAGTGGACTCTCTCCTCAAAATCTTGATCAACCAAGTGTCTCCCGAAATCTTTTTGGATTTTTAAATTTTTCTCATTTTTTGTATTTTTGGCGATTGCAAGCTCCCATGATTCTTCACAAGCAAAGCTGTATCCTCGATGAAAAGAACACTAGTCCGATATTCTCTCAAAGTGTCAAGATTTTCCTTCATCAAATTGATGTGCTCTAGCATTAGGTTCATGACAACACTCATGGAGGTCGTGGGAGGTGACTCCAACAGGTCAGACTCGGGTGGATGTGGACGTGGAGGCGGATAATATACATGTGGGGATGGAGGTGGATAGAACTCCGAGTCGTGATACTGTGGCTGAGGCGGATATGTACAAAAGTTAGAAAAAGTAGGAGGAGGATCCTCCTGATAAAAGAGAGATGGACCGGCTGGAGGGTACGAGGAATCCGCAAAATCCGGATAAAAATAGCTCCAGGGATCCATCTCGAAACAAGAGAGAATGATCGGGAGAACACGATGGTCAAGTCAACATATGTGTGGAGAAAGGCGCAAATGCGCAGAGATGATCTAGAATGCACACAAAACAATCACAAGCAAAAATGAAACAACCAAACCCTCAATTCACCTACTCAACTCGGTGAAGACCACAAATGCGATCTTTTTATCTTGTCTGTTTTAGAGTTTAGGTGAAAAAGTCAAGAAGTTGCACAAACACTTAGGGGGCTTGAAAATAGGATTTTGGGCTCTATCCTTAGTGTATGCGCGAGCAATGTAAAACGAAGACAATGAGGGGATTACTCGCCCCAATACAAGATTTTTTTTCTTTTGGTCGGTTTTAGGGTCAAGTAAAATTAGCAGTCCCGATTTTATGGATTATCACTTTTTTTGGATTTTTAATGAAAATGCATGATCCTAACGGGGAGTTAATTCCTTTGAGCACCTAGGTTGGCAAAATCTTAGGGAGAGTCAGAAAAGCAATGCAAGCGGCAAATAATGATGGATGCTAAAGCGTAAATGCTCACCTTGCCTCCAGCACTCTACATGCAAGGATGCTCAGCAGAATTGAAACCTATCTATATGCAAATGCAAAGCCGATGAAATCGCCCTAAATTCAGAAATTGCTATTATCGTGAAGAACCACAAGTCGGCCACTTATCTTTAACCAAAGAGTCCGGTCTTGGCTTACCCCTCCTCTTCTTGACACACTCGAGTTCAGGAGTAGCGCTTGATGGGGCTCACTCACGGCACACGGGTTAAGAGATAAATGAACAGACTGTTTACAAATTTGACTAAGTCCAAACGCGGCTATAGGTACATGCAAGATATATTAGGTGTTTGGCCTTAATCTATCGCAAGCAATTCTAAATCTAAGGGCTCAATCACACAAAGTGAAGAAAATAAAACCGGAAAACAAAGTAAAAAATGCGATGAAAAGCCGACAAAACTGCGGTGAGCCCCCAAGTGAACAAACACTTGGAAATTGGGCCCGAATGTCCAAGAGTCCAAGTACCTGTATTATTACAAAATAGAGTCTCTCTCTTACTTGAATTACAAAACTAAATACAATGCAAGAAAATGGATGCTAAGGAGTTGTCTTGCAAAATCCTCCAAGTCTTTCTTCGTGCTAGGCTAAAGTCGCCTCACGTGGGTGTGTAGAGGCTCCTGGAAAAGAGCTCCTCCCTCGATCCGCGTTCCTCGCAAGAAGTCAAACAAGAGAGGGGTTAGACAATTCAACAAGAAATATCAAAAATACGGAAAATGATAAAAGCCGCAAAAGTAGACAATCACAAACACAAGCAAAAACCTGAACTACGTGCTGTTGCTCCCCGGCAACGACGCCATTTGATAAACACGAAATTCGATGTGGTCAAAATTGGTGTCTCACACAAGGCGGAGACGACCGTCGCTGTGGCGACTCACAAGTGAATCTCATATTTAATCAACAATTAACACACACTAAAGATCAATAAATTAGAAATAATGTGGAGTTAAAATTTATTTTTTAACTCTGCACAAATGGTGTATAGTGACAAGTATGCAGAGAGTTCGAACACAGGGAGCAAGTAGGGTAATTCACAAAAATGTGCACAAGTGAGTGTGTGTGTCTGACGTGTCTACACTAAGCAAGCAAGCAAAGGATATTTTTTTGTGGGTTTTTAATTTTTAAATTTTTTTTATTTTAATTTAATTTTTAATTTTGTATTTTGATTTTTAATTTTCTGATTTTTATATTTTATATTTTATATTTTTTTCTTTTTCAAGATTGGAAAATAAAGACAATGTGACAAAAGATAAGATAAAATATGTATAAAAATGTGCAAAAATAACCAGAAATTCAGAAATAAAATGTTTTTGGTATTTTTAAGATTTTTACTGTTTTTGTGATTTTTGGGAATTTTTCAAAGTGTTTTTGGTATTTTTTAAATACTGAAATAAGAGAAAACAGTGACAAAGTTGCTGGCTGGGGGTAAAACTGGAATCAAAAATAACAAACAGCAACCGAAATTTTTTAAACTAATTTTAAAATAAAGAGGATAAAATCTAGAACAAACAGGAACTGAGTTTGCTATTTTTGGAGTTTTCCTTGATTTTATAGATTTTTTCGAAGTTTTTATGTATTTTCTAATTTTTAGGGTTTTTCTTTTGAGATTTTATTCTGATTTTAACACACATATATATTATAAGTAATATTTACAAAATGATAAAAATATGAAATTACAAAAATAATGAATAAAAAATAAAAAGAATATTTTAAACTGTACAAGTATACAATAGGGGTCTAAAACTCAACTTTCAAAGCGTAGCTCTGCCAAACGCGAAACCACCGCCATTAAATAGCTTATTTTATTCTATATACAATTAAAGGTGATTTTGAGGCATTTGGAGTTTTCATTTGAGAGATACAGGTCTGGGAAGTTGGGATTTTAGATTTTTATTCAGATCAGAACTTTTTATCTGTACATTATTTTTCAGTGAAATCAATTTTGTATTTTTCTTTATTAAATTATCTACAACTTACATGTACAAAGTTTCTTTATTTGATGTGTAAAAAGTGGAACCACAAATAGGTCCCAAAATGAATAAAGAATGAATAGAATGTATAGGTATTTTATTTGTATTTTGACCTTATCTCCCCCTACTTTATTCCTGGTCGACCTATTCATCAAGATGCCTAGGTCTCGGGGGTTTCGGGTCATAAAATATTTACAATATTTTATTCTTTTTCTATTCTTTATTTATTCTATAATTTTGGCTTTAATTACAGTATTTTATACACTAATATAATGCACATGCATGAATGCTAAGATGATGATTTTAATGCTATTTACAGGCATTTGCTAGGGTTTTTGGTGCCAAAATGATAGAATAAAGATGATGAAATGTGGATTCATCATATGGTCAGCCTAAGTATTGGATAGAACACAAGATTGGGGAACCGATGTGAGTGGAAAAGAATATACAAGAAGAAATGGAGCAACTCGGTTCACTCACCCCCCCTATACTTAGGATCTAGTCATCCTATGTATAGCCACAAAATGAAAACGATACAAAACTGGGGGTGAGTGATGTGAATCACAAGTGAGGAAGGGAAATAAAGGGAGCAAAATCTATACAAGGAGGAGTGAGAATATACAAGGATCAAGAAGGTTTGTGACGGACCTTCTTGCGGGAGCGAGGGAATGGGTAGTATACACATGTGTCGCTATCAGAATCGTCCTCTGAAGAATAATAGTAAGGTGTAGGGAACGTCCAACGAGGGTCGACACACGGCTGCTTGCTCAAATATGACTTCAGAACAGCCGAACTGAGCTCACTCATATAGATCACCTCATCCAGACCTGATGAGGACTCCTCAGAAAGTTCCTTCTCTGGTAAGTTGAAGGCAACATTTTTTAGCCGGTTTTCTAGAACCTGAAGCATCAAGAGGAAGAGGAGATTGATATGTCTTAAGGAGTTCGGGGGAACACCTCAAGGAATCAATACCCTTCTTCTTCTTCTTACCAGATGACCGACTAGAGGATGGAGCAACCGATTTATCAAGATTTGTCAATTTGATCCCAGTTGTCTCTTTTGGTATAGTCTTGGATGTGGTGTGTGTGAGGTACTGACCAGAGGTTCATCATCGGATGAGTCACCATATGCATTGTAATACTCCTGCAGGGTCAGCACACATCTCTGGTAAGGCATATTGTTCTCAATTGGCTTGGCATTGATTAGCTCATGAGCCGGATCATCTAAAAAGTCAAGGAAATCATAAATGATCATGTCCGACTCAGGGACAACTTCTGATTGTGAGTCCTCTTGAGAAGCTGTCACGGTGGTGGTAATGCAAGCAGTGGGTGGTGTGGAGGTGTAGGGAGTCTCTGAACCAATGGTCGCATGGACTGTTGGTATCACAGGTGTAGTAGAGAGACGGGACTCAACCGTCTCTCGAAGGTCATGATATCAGCGACTTTACGAGTTACCTTGGAATATCGTGTGTCCTCAAAGATCGGGTGAGGTCGGAGTGCCCCCAATGCAGAGAAATCGATCTCCCGAGTCTCACAATCTATAGTTGCCTTAGCCAAGGCTAAGAACGGCTTCCCAAGAATGATCAGAGACTGGGTGAACTCTCCTCGATGCTTAATGTCAATGATCGTGAAGTCTATTTTTAGTAGAGCACCTTGGAAAGTAACGATGACTGAAATGGTTCCTATCGACCGTTTAATGGACGGATTCGCCAACTGAATGATCTCTCTTGACTTCTTGGTAGATCCTAGTTTGAGCTTGGCAAACACGAAGGACGGAAGGATATTAATCGGTAAGTCATCATCGATTCTTGCATGGGTGAATGTGGTATCTTTGATTTCACAATCAAACCAAGGCAACCGCTTTACTATGTGGCTCTTGGTTTTTCTCCCTATCATCAAAGAGGTGGCCATAGACACTATATGTATCTCAGTCCTTGTTCTCTTATTGCCCAGCCTTTTAGGCATCAATTTACTTCTCACAAATTTTTTAAGGTCGGGAAAGTGTTCAATGGCCATTATTAAGGGAAACCAAAAACCAACTTTCTATCCAATGCTTCCCTAACTACATGATCCAATTTTTGTAAGTCTTTTCCGTTTTCAATTTTTATGGTATTTTCTGATTTTTCCATTTTTTAGTCTTTTTGATAGATGAAGGAGAATTAGGATAATGTACAGACTTTCGTTTGGAGGGAAAGTGGTTAGTAGAAAAGGGAGGTAGAAGGGACTCCAGTTGTACATGACGTGTGGTCAATCCGGTGTCTTACAGGTTTTTAAAATTCAATCCCCAAAATCCATGATCCACATTCCTACCTGGATTCTTGATCGTTCTACAAATGCCATCCTCCAATAAATTCTCATGACATATCATGAGAGAAGCCTACGCAATTGTAGGATACTGCTGAGGACTCGGGCTCTTATACTCAACACACCTTGACTCAGGCGTGTAATGCTGGGTTGAGTATAGCCCATCTGTATGGCAGATGTTGGTCGGAGCCTTATAAGGTGGAGTCAGCAGACATGGGGTCTGTAGATCGATCTCATGAGTCCAATCCCCTGTATATGTCGGCTCTCCAAATGGGTGATATGAAGGTTGATCAATGTTGGCTTGATCACTCAGGTAAATCAAGTCAGGAAGATCGTATGGTGTAGGCCTCTCCATTCGATTGGTTTGGTCGATCGTGTTGTACCCAAAGGTCAAGTCGGGATATGTATAGGTCAATGGTTGTCCAGTCCTAACTCTAGGTGAGAATGAGGTATGTAGGGTCAACCGATTCTGCCAATCATTCATCTCAACAGTGGCTTGCTCTTTAGTTTGTTCCTTAGTTCCAACAAGCTGACGAGAATATGGTGAGTCAATTGAGGATGGTTGTGGGTCAGGGGTGTAAGAATGTGGGGCAGGTGAGAAGGACGAAGAAATGGAGAAATCAGTCGGAGTTCTGACTTTGCGGTTGAGGTGTAGGTATGAAGAGGAATGAGAAGGTGGAGATGGTCGAAATATGGTCGAAGAAGAGTGACGTGGATATGATGACCTTGATGAATGCAAGACACCCTTTTTTGAAATTTTATGGGTTAAAATGCAACAATGAAAAATGCACATTTTTATTGGTATTTTCACAATTTTTCACACAAACAGTAAGCAAAAATTATGAAAAATTTACTGGAATAAAAACATGATGAAATGAGACTACAGTAATTTTTTTAGAAATTTTTTGATCAAATATGAATTTTTTTATAGATTTTTTTAGTGAAAACAGAGTGACAGTAAGTAATTAACTCCTAATAAATCCACGTTATCAAATTACCATAGAGTAAATTATCTCAAAAATGTATTTTCATATGGAATCCAGAAGACTTGAAATTTCGCAAAAAAGATGTACGTGGATTTAACTAAAAATAAAATATGAATTTCACTCTATGATTTATTTTAGGCACAAGACAACTTCACTTTGGATGAAATTTGGATAATAATTCAAACATATTTCAAAGCATCATCTTAAATTTTTGTAGAATTGGTAGAGCAACAATGAGTCCGATATGAATTTAATAGCATAGAATGGGTAAAATATGCAGAATTTCAGTTAGGCAATTTTAATTAATTATCCAAATATCGCAAAAAATGTAAATAAATATTCAGATGATGGAGAATTAGTTGCTCAACACAATGTCATTTTTCGTTTAATAAAATGATGCAATACATACATCTAAATTAATATGCAAACATAGGATTGTCTTTGCAAATTCAGAAAATAATAGTCACAACAAAATATGTAAAGGGACTGGCTTGTAATTATAAAAACTTCAAAAGAAAGTAATGTAATTTTCACGAAATAAAAAAATGTAGAAAACCTTCTTCTTCTTCCTTGCTGGGCACGGCTAAGGATGAACCCAACAAGGGTTGTGGTCGGCAGTGCGGGGCAACGCCGCTGAGGAGGCGTGGGGTCGTCGGCGGTGGAGCGGCGTGATCAACGGAGAGGACGGGGGCGCGGGTCTCCCGCGTGGCTGTGTGGCTTGGAGGTGCGGCGGCACCGCTGGGCGAGAACGGCGGTGGTTGGGGGCGCCGCCCGCGCGGTGGGGAGCGGTGGGAGGCTGCTGCTAGGCCGCAGCGGAGGCGGGTGGCTGGTGGAGGCACCGCCCGTGGAGGAAGGGGATGGCGGGCGACCTCCCTCCTGCTTGTTTTTTTATTTTTTTATGTTTTTTCTGTTGCTGTAGTGCTATTTTTGTTTTAGATTTTAATTATATATATATATTTTTTAAAACAGGAAACAATATGCACATATAAAGGGAAAAAATGGTAAATGGTGAAGATTGTGTGGTGGAGTGATATAAAAATGATGGTGATACAACAAAGGGTACAATATTAGATAAAATAAAATAACGAGAGAAATGAGGAGGAACATTTACCTGATTCTTCGCCGGATTGGCGGAGCAGCTATGCTGGACTCCTGTAGTCGCCTCGATCCGATTGGCGAAATAAAATCGAAGAGGCTACACGAGCTTGATAGGGAACTCGTGACGCGGCGATGGTGGTCGTCGCGGATCTCGCCTGAAGGAGGTCCTCGCTTGAGGAAGATGATACGTCGCTGTCACCGACACCACGTTCCAAGCTCTCTCCTTTTTCTGTAAGAATGGAGGATGGGGAAAAATGAGGATGTACAAATGAATATAAAGAGAAGAGAAAGGTAGGTTAGAATGGTGGTGGTGTTGAATGGGAAGTTTTATTATTGGTGGAGTTGAATGGGAGGTTGGTGGAAGAATATGGAGTAGAATGGGAGTTATTAAAAATAGTGGAGTTGATGGAAGTTGGTGGTAAAAGGGAAGTTATTGTAGAGAATGGAAAATAAATAATAAAATAAATAATTATATAAAGTAGGCTACTAAAATACAATAAAAATAAAGATAAGAAAAAGAGTATAGGATTTGCAAAAGAAGATATACAACATGTACATATTTTTTGTTTGCTTTTCTTTTTATATTTTTTTGTCTTTTTAATAGTATCTATGTACAACAGGAAAATACAATAAAATACTACAATCAAAATACAATACCACCATGATTTTTTTTTATATTTTTAATAATTAAGAAAGATAAAATAAAAAATGAAGAAAGAATGAACATATACATAATATACAATGTACATCTAGGTCCCAAAACCCAACTTTTGCAAATGAGATCTGATTTTAATGAAGTCACTTCCGTTGGATAGATATTTTTCTAAACTTTAAAAGTGAGTTTGGTGAATTCAGAGTTCATACGGAGCAGGAATTCGGCTTAGAAGTTGAACTTTAAGGCTTTTTCTCTTTGGGATCTAGGAGCATTTATTTGAGCTAGAATTTGTTTTGTATTTTTGTATTTTTATATGCATTGTTATGAACAAGTTGGAGAAAGAATTAGCCAAAAGGAGTTGAAATGAAATTATTAAAAATACATGAAGTTTTGAGCTATTTACATGTGAGAAACTCCTTTGATTTTACGGCTTTTTATAGTTAATTCATTTTGTACAATCTAATATACAATAATTATTGTGTTTTATTTACAAGAGTTAATTGGTTAATTTATTGATTTTATGGATATTTTTCTGGGATTTTACTCGAGGATTTTGCTAAGATCAAGATCTTGAGATGATGAATCGTGGATTCATCAATGGTGTCTCACCATTTTTGTGGTGATCCCCCCATCTCATACATTTAATTCAAATCATACGATTGTGATAAACGACATTTTAATTTCATTATTTTATTGGTAAAAAATCTATTTTTGTCATTTGCCGCATTCTAAAAATAGTATGTGATAACCCACAAATTCATAACCATAATTATCTCCTCTCTCTCTCTCAGGCGCTCAACTTCTCTTTCTCTCTCGATGGCACACAGACGATTGTGTGTGGAGGTCGACCCCTCCTCTGACGTGTGTCGCACAATGATGGAGCAGGTACGTGACGACACCATGGATCTAGATCTTATTTCTTCTCAAACTTGTTTTGATTTGTAGGCTCAGGGGAGAAAGATGAGGAGGAAGAGTTCAGTGGCTCCATGCATCCTCCTCCATGCAACATCTCTCGACTGCGGAGGAGGGGATTGATGATGCTAGCTTCCTCCTCCATGCACCTCTGGACTGCAGAGGAAGGGTTTGATGATGCTATCTTCCTCCTCCACACAACACCTCTCGACTGCGAAGGAGGGGTTTGATGATGCTAGCTTCCTCCTCCACGCAACACCTCTCGACCACGGAGGAGGGCATGAAGGAGGAGGGCACATAGGATGGGGCATGGCGGAGGAGAGGCGTGGGCAGAGCAAGGGCCCCTTAGTTTTTTTATAAATATTAGTTTTGAGTCGTTGACACAGATTTACATTATGATATAATAATTTTATTTAATTGACATTCAAATTTACATATTTATGTACCTTTTTTATAAATCTCATTATTGTTTCTTTATTTTGCGGAGCTTGAAAACATGTGTGGCTATTGAACTTTAATGCAATGGAAACATGCGTGAAGTTTACAAGGACTGCGATACAAATACAAAGATTCATGCAATTTTTACAAACAGTTAAAATCTACTACAAAAAAACATGAAAAATTGTATGTGGGGTTACATGGATAAACTTACAAAACGAACTTGAACTTTACAAAAATCCAAAAAAATACAAAAATGATTCACAATAATTAATAAAAAACATTGAATGATAATGTAAAAATATTATTAACGAAATTACAAAGAGAAAATCTATTTGTATAAAAACTCACTGAAGTTTACAAAGATATGGTTGAACCTAATTCATTAAACACAAAAATTTAAATCTATTAAATAAATATGCTAATGAAAAATACTAAATCTAGATTAACTAAAAATGGTAATTGAAATTTATTAAATGATATTCAAATGTACAAAAAAATAGTTGACAGAATATCCTTTTGGATATTTTTATGATGCTATCGTCAGATCGAGATCTGACGAATCTGATTGATGGCTCACCACAATATTGGTGAGACCCCACCTTATCTGTAAGGGTCCCTATATATATAGGAGCTAACCTGTGAGATGTGGTTTTTGCGATATGATGAGATGGGTGATCTCAACTGCTCATTTTACCATCATTCATGGCATGAAACCTGAGGGGGATTTAGATAGAATAATGAGTGGAACATATGTTTCAAATTTCGTGTAAAAAACCCTAACATGTCCATTTGGAGGGGGTCAATTTCAGCAATTCTAAGACCGTTAAAATTTAGCAGTCTTGATGGAGGGATTAGAAGCCTTGAATTGAGTTGAATTTTGAATGACATCATGGTGATATAGGTGATCTAATCCCCCAAGATTTCATGCTGCGAATGATGGTAAAATGAGAGTTGGGATTACCCATCTCACAAAAGCCCATCTCACAGGATCACCCCCCCTATATATATGGGTTGATCCTGTGAGAGTCAAAAACTGTAAGAGAATGAGAGCAATGATTCTACACCACTAGAATATGTCATCTCTCTCCTGGTTGACTGGAGGAGGAGAGAGATGAGCAAAATCTAGTAGTCCAAAATCACTGCTCTCGTGCTCTCATAGTTTTTAGCTCTCACAAGATCACCCCCCGCTCTCTCTCTATATATATGTGTGTGTGTCTGTGTGTGTGATAGAATTACAAAAAAATCATTATAATGTGCAAATATATACACATATTAGACGCATGGTAGTACCAACTTAATTGCACTTATGAATGAGGGGGTCTATAAAGTCTCCAGTCTAAAACGATTACTAAGGAAGACTAAACTCGACAACTTTGTTGAGCTCGGGTCTAATTCGACATGTTCACAACTACTAGAAATACTTAAGTTTAATTTGTCAAGTAGTAATCGCCACCACTTATTACTCACTCTCACATTTCGTGATTACCACATATTGTACAATGTTTTGGAGTAATATTCAGCATTCGGATTGGTTAGAGGTAGTATTGGAATCATGTGATCATGAGAATGTGATAATCAATGGTTGTGGGGTCATTTTTATATCCTTGGAATGTTGATTATATGATTTTTGAAAATTTTAAGCACTCCCTCAAGCTTGACTATTGACTTGTCTTTTTCATTGATGTTTTATAATAATTATAATTTCCTTGTTAGAGTTTAAAGATCAAAATTATGTAGCTGGAACTTTTTTGATCTTATGTTAATATAAATTTCATTGGCAAAAAGGATTTTTACACTTGTGTCCTCGTGAAAGCTTTGCTCACAAACACTTATCTTGTATACTCATTTCAAAATTATATGATAGTTCTCACAAAATATATCTATTAAAATTTAGCCCATGTCGTTACCCTTTATAGATGACATTGTAATAGATAACAATCAAAGGTATAAGATAAAAACAATTATAAAATAATTAATAAATTATGTTGATTTTTTATATACCTCCCCCTCATCTTCCTCTACATGTTTCTCTCTTCATCTTCTCTCTCTTTCTATTGTAACATATATGATCTTCTTCAACTTCTTCTCTCCTCATCTTCTTTCTATATTCATGTTCTATTTCTTTCTCTTGTGACATATATCATCTGCATGTAGAAAAATAATAAATAAATCAGTCAAATTACAAGAAGCCTCATATAATGCTTCTTTTGAAGGCTAACAACTCTCATTTCTTCGTTTTTCAAACAAAGATCTCTTATGTCGATCACATTTTGTAACGGACATGTACACCAAATGAAACCTTCGAAACTTAGTCATTCATCTTGTACTCAATAATGACTCGAGCCTAGGTCTGAGACGCCACACATGGTATCAGAGCAATTTTCCTTCAAATGCTACCCAAGAGATACAATCACACCTACCAAAGAGGCAAAGAGATGGAGGAGAGGGCTTCTAGAGCATGCAACCACTACTATTATAGGGAATAAATAAAGAGCCACATCACAATAAGGACGTTATCAATGTGTAAGCATGTTGACAGTAGTCAATGGGTATAATTGGATCAAAGTCTAACAAGTTGTGAGGATTAGTTATCCTCGATAAGGCTTGAGTCTAGATCCGAGATGTTAAAAAAAATCTACAAGATAACTTTCATTTGAGAGAGCGAAAACACATGTATACTGGCAATATACGAATTTTGTCCCAAGGCAATGAATAATTTGAATATTTATTGCCATATCTTTGATGTTAAATGTATAACAACTAATATTAGTCATTGTAAAATTACCTTTTGTTATTGTAGTTCACAATCAATGTCATATTTGTTGCTAAGTGTTCATATAATAAAAATTTATCTATTGACTTATTCAATAAAATTTGTACAAATCGTTGCTAATACCAACTATCAGAAGAAAACGTCAAAGGATAACCATTGTTATATGATTCGTTGCTAGAAATATAACAACGAAACAATAATAGTTGCGAGTTTAAAAAATAAGTAACTAATATTATTCGTTGTTATACAGCTATGGATGATACGACAGCAAATGTTGATCTATTCATTTCCTTATGCAATTTTGTTATAATGTAGCAACTAGAATAAGCATGCTATCTTAACCACTCATTTTGGAAAAAAAAATCTCGTCATTTATTATACGAAAAATAACATATGACTTTATAAAAATGATATTTACTTTCGTTTCCATATTCATAGTTTGTAAATAAGTAAATCTAATGCATGTTGTTCAAGAAGATCTTGAATGTGTATGGAAATATTGTCTATTGTAGTTCTTTGCTATGTTTGTTTTACACCATTGTGTTTATTTGTTTCGATTATTAGTCTTGTTTTACACTTCATGTTTATTTGTTGTGATTCTTTCGTTATATTTAATAACTTCATATTTAGTTATATGATTTCTTTGTTATATGTTATAACTTCATATTTATTTATCACAATTTCATGTAACCATTTCTTTACAATTATGTTTAACAATTTTATGTTTTTAACCACTATTCTTATGCGTGTGTTCTCGAAGTAAATTCGTGTTTTGCAACTTATTAGTTCGTGCGAAGAGAAGATGAACAATGCATTTTTCATTTTATCAAAAAGGCATTCCATTGTTGCAAATTGACTTACATTTCTTCATAGTTTTTTCTGCCTAAAAAGAAAACTTTGATAAACATTTACTTTAAGAGTGGAAATATAAAGGAAATGGATCTGTATATTCCAAAATCGCTAATAACATTAAAATGATTTTCCTTGAAATTGTTGGACGAAAACAATGTGGTTGAGACAACTAATGTCATGTGCTCATTGGAAAATATACATATACATTTTGTAACGGCTGGATTTTTTTTGGAAACAATCCCAATAACCTTTCCATCATATTTTATTGACATCTTATTACCAAATTGATTGAGATTTAATGTTCCATCAATTCTCCTATTTATACCTATAGAAATCCCAATAGACCATCTTCTCCAACGCCACTTTTCCCCTGCATTTTGTGAGATGAGAAGAGTGAAGGAAAGAGAGAGTTAGATAGAGAGGGGAAGAGATATCTTATCGGAATTCCCTCTTCATCGTAAGAGAAGGCAGCGTCGATTCCGGAGAGGAGGAGAACGTGGATCCGTGTTCTGAAGGAGGCACGATGACCACGCCAAGAATAGTTACGTGACGGACTTGAGGTATATATCGGTTTAGGAGTACGATCTATAACTAATGTGTTGGTAAAGGATTTTACGTATGAGTATTGATTATGCCGAATAAGACCCTTATTGTATGTATCGGATTAGATTTTTACATATGGACAATGATCAATCCTGGATTGCGATCTATAATTGTATGTATCGGCTTAGGATTTTACATATCAACAAAAGTCTTATCTGGATTGCAATCTTTAAGCGTAGGTATCGGTCCATAGGTTAATACGTATACACAATGACTTGATTTCGAATAAGACATCGTAAGGTATGTGTCGGATTCATAAGATGATACATATGGATACCCGATCCTACTTGATTTAAGACTTTAAATTTTTATGTTGCAACATAGAAAGATATGCGTAAATACCATCTTCGTATTTACAATAAGACCTCCAGTTGTGTATTCATCAAGTCTCTTGAACTATGAATATTATATAGGGATGAAAACGAATCGGATACGGATCAGATATGCCTATTTTTATATCCATATTCGCTTCATCTATATCGAATACAAATATGGATACGGATATGATTCGGATATGCATTATGGAAACCATATCCGTAAAAATACGGATACGAATCCGAATCGGATATTTATCGAATCCGAATACAGATCGAATAAGCGGATCCGAATACGGATCGAATAAAGAGCTAATCCAAATATGAATCGAATAAAAAGTGAAATCCCAATATGGATCCAATAAACATGAAATCCGAATACGGATTGAATAAAAACCACATACGCATATGAATTGATTTTTTTTATCAAAGTTCATAATGATTTTAAAAATAGCAATGAAATATAAATAAGTTGTGTCATGACAAAAGGGAGTGTCGACGTGACATGTATTCTTGACCGGAAGCAAAAAGGGGATAGTATTTTATAAATTTTGTTAGCGCTCATACCCAAAGAAATAGAAATTTATTAATATCGTTAATATATTATATTATATAATGTATAATACTAATTTAATAGCATAAGGTTGTAGCTTATATTATATTAAGTAATATATAAAATAATATTAAATATTGTATTCGGATATCCGGATCTGAATCCGGATATTCAAGTTATTACCATATCTGTGTTCGTATTCGGAAAATTTTTACAACTTATATCCATATCCGATCCGTATTCGATTAATATTCAGATATGGATATCCGTATCTGATAATTTTTCGAATACAGTAGGCAGATATTCGGATATATCCGTCTCTCTTTTTCATCCCTGATATTATACCGATTCTAACTAGGATAAAAGTATTCTCCCAGATCTGTGAACTATGCACATGGAAATGGATAGATTATGTCACCGCGGAGGTTTTGTTATCCATAGTCTGTGATCTATTTTTTTAATCTTGCTTTTGAAACCAAATGATAAATAAAATATACACCCATGTCTAATCACATGTTGCTTAGTTTTTGTTGTTGCATAAGAGTGTGGAAATCTAGATCATTTGATTTATATGAAAATTAAATCTACCATTATTATATCGTAATATTATACATGATGCATCATTATTTCGGATAGTCCGTAAACGTTGACTCACTGGCACTTACCTTATCAACCCACTTGAAAAAAACGAGCCAGATTGTTGGGAACATCGTTATATTACTTCATTTCTAAGATAATCTTATACTTTTATATGCCTCTTTAGTTATTTAGTTATGACAGGCGAATCTAAAGTATATAGAGCACATCCTCGTATATGATACGTATTGGTAGGCTTATAAATATATTTTTTTAACTTTCAACTCGAACCTGATAGAAATTTTAGAGTTAAAATCTTTTCAGTATACTTCATAAGGGATTTGAAATCAATGAGCGATTGAACTCATTCATGTCTTTCACAATCAAGTCAGCCATAAAGAAAGTGCATTGTAACGTTTGTGTTGTCAAAAAATACCCGATGAGATTATAATGTCGGGCTCTATTTCAAATAAAAAAATAGTCTTCAAATTAAAGGAATATATCCATTAAGTATACAAGATGTATCATGAGTACGTTGAGAATGTACGATCTTAAATGGAGTCATAAATTACATATAACCACATACACATGATTAGTCTATCGAATTAAACTGTTTATCAAGACCTAAATGATAATATGATAAGATGAAAAGGTAATGGAATTCATATTATCATCAATAAATATTGATTAAGGAACAGACTCATAAAGAATCACATGGACGACCGTATGGGGTCGTGTTAGCCGCAAGGGACAATGCCGTAAGGGGCGTATGGTTGCAAGGAATCATAGAGGCGAAAGATAAGTCCTCTACAATTGTAGCTACACTGTCATGCATGTTATGTTCATGGACCGCTAGTGCCAGCGGTAAAGCTAGCAAAGCCGCCCAACGATTAAAAATCAAGATAATTATAAACACCCAATGAGTTGAGGTATATGTGCAATTATGTTAATATTATGGTTAT
The DNA here is from genome assembly GCA_037367405.1 of Ottelia alismoides. Lineage (NCBI taxonomy): Eukaryota > Viridiplantae > Streptophyta > Magnoliopsida > Alismatales > Hydrocharitaceae > Ottelia > Ottelia alismoides. The sequence continues at coordinate 489,900 of JAZKJV010006351.1, read as the reverse complement.
ATGTGCAATTATGTTTATGCAATGGGCACATATACAATTATGTTAATGTTAGGTGTATGTACACATGTACGGAAATGTCATGCAAGGAAATTGTTTAAAGAAAGAATAAACCATTACAAGTGATGAAAGAAATTGTTTAGCAAGGTAAGTCATTACATGTTACGAAAGAAATGGTTTATAAAGGTGAACCATTACATGCTATGAAAGAAATGGTTTAGAAAGGTAAGCCACCACAAGTTATGAAAGAAATAATTTATAATGGTTTAAAGAAACCATTAGAAGTGATGAAAGAAATGATTTAACAAAGTAAGCCGTTATATGCTATGAAAGAAATTATTTATAATGCTAAACCATTACGTGTTATGCAAGGAAATGATTTAATCAAGGATAAATCATTATATGTTATGAGAGAAATGGTTTAAGAATAATAAACCATCACAAATCATGCAAAAGCTATTTAAGGGGTTAATCTGAAAGGATGATCTAAATAATAAAGGATGCATATACATATTATGAATTTCATGAAACATGCCCCTTTTGGTGAAAATTGACAGCTTATATATATTTATATATATTGCACACGCATATTCATACCCATGAAAGAAAGCAATATGCAACTTGTTAGGGAACGAACTCAGACATATATGGGAACAATTAGGCACGTTATGATGTTATTCTATTGAGATTTACATTGTGGTAAGGCTAATTACAAGATTTATGGTAGATATCTCTATGCCCACTGGAACGGAGAGTTACATTGTGAAATTGTTCAGTTTTTCTTTTGCAAGTATACCCTTGGTGATGTTGTAATAATGAAATTGAATTGGATTTGTAGTTCTTTTTTAGAATGATTTTTGTTGTTCATTGATCATCATGCATGAATTAGTGATGGTTTGGATCCGCGAATTAATGTTGCATGCTTCCGCTTGTTTGTGTGACCTGTTCGTTACACATGTGTGTGAGCATTTATGTATGTACCATATAATGATAACTACATTAATGAGAGGTTGGGGCATTGTTTGATGAATGATTGGACGGATGACCCAATAATTATTGGATTTATTGTTTGATGTAGATTTAATAAAATAAGATGTGAATGTGAATACATTCTAGAGGATGCCCATTGGGTCGTTATCATTTGTATGGACGTTGATGGGATATATATATGCTTTGTGTTTCTCATGCCATCAAAATATATTAGCAAATGCATAGATAATTAGGAGCATGATGTGATAGGATTCTAATTGTCGGATTTGAGATATATTTTTTAAAAAAAATTCTAATTTTTTTGTTATTTTTTCCTCATTCATGTGACCTTGAATTAGGGGGGGGGGGGGAATCAATATATTCCGTGAATTTCTCAATAATAACGAACACATGGGGTTATCACTCTTTATTTTTTTTGCCTTAATCACTTATATATATGCTTCATGTTTAGAAATATAGTCCTCGTGATCATATCGTAGTACATTCATGATGAGATGAGTACGTACTTAAGAAGAAATTCTTCACTTGTTCACATGCACGTACAAATCCTCGCATACGCCCTCAAACGAAGATCATTGTCATCAAAGCAGGTAGGAATTGCTTGACTGCATGTACGTGTGTTGGGACAGCTTTCTCCCCAAGTTGAGGGAGAAACCAAGACAAAGTAGTATGATAAGCGCAACGTTTGTCACCAATCTCAATTAGCATGGGGATCCCCCAATTAAGTCTGCCTTCCTCAGGAAGGCAGACTGTAATATGTAGATGGAGGCGACCGTGATTAGGTCCTTAAAACTCAACAAGGCCTACATCAAAGACTTTCGAAAGAATGCCTCGAGGTTGAGTTTCATGGATCGACGTCAGCATAGAACTCAACATAAGATATAAAACTGCCAAGAAACCGCTGAGGTAAGTATGTTTGAGTTTCCCATCTTCTCACTATAGGAGTTTTTATACCAAAACCAACCCTGATCTTCTTCTTGTGTCTAAAGGAGACAACATCTTCATTCCAAAAAGGATGCACAACTAGATACTTGAATTGCCTATCTAGCGCCTAACAAATCTATTATCGGCCTTTGCTTTAATTTCAATTCTGTTTTGCTCTTCTACTTATATTTTCTATTTTCAATTTTTCACTTTTCCTTTTGAGGTAATTTTATTAGAAAAGCCTAATGTTACTCCAAAGCATTACAAGGTAATCAAACTAAGTTTGGGAGAACTTCCCATAATTCAAAATTGACAAAATCCCATGATAACAGAAAATGGCATACAAGAAATAAAAAAGGGGTTTGGTACTTGAAAAAGAAATAGACGGTGAGAGTTTGGGTTCACATGCAAAAAGCACACAAAATGTCTCGAACTCTGGAGCCTGTTAGTATCGTGGTGCATGCATGCAGACAGAAGCATCCGGTCACCACTTCGGTACCTTCACCCGCCACTCCCCGGAAAGCGACAACGCGCCCGATGGGGACGGAGAAAGCGACGCGGCGAGGGAAGACGAGAAACCGCGGAGTAAGAGACCATGCGAATCGCAGGTGAGCGTAGCGCGAGATATTAGGTTTTCGGGGGCACGTGGGCCGCAGGCTCTTTTGAATGCGGTGTCTTTTGCATGCATATCCTCCTTTATTTCTATAATCTCTGTGTTGTCATGCGTACGCTTCCTGGGTCGCTCTGTACACAGTAACTATGGTATCTGGGCTCAAGATTAATGGGGACAAGTCGACTTTTATCCCTTTTGGCATGAAGGAGGAAGAAGCTGAGGCTTGTCGGGTTCTACTGAGGTCACCGCGCGGAACACTTCCGATTAATTACTTGGGGTTGCCCTTGGCTTGTGGAGCTTTACGTCAGGGAGATTGGTTGTCCGTGGTGGAGCGAATGGAGCGCAAGCTGGCTGGCTGGAGGGCCAATTTCTTATCGCGTGGTGGACGCCTTGTTCTTTTGAAGGCGGTCTTATCTGCGATACCGACTTTCTTTTTATCTTCTAGGCTGCTCCCTATAGGCGTGCGACATAGACTTGAAACCCTGATGAGATGCTTTTTCTGGACGAATTCTCGCTCTAACCGTGGTCTTGCACTGGTTAGTTGGAAGACGGTGATGCTCTCTGAGGAAGATGGTGGTTTGGGGGTGTGTAGTTTGGATGTAATGAATAGGGCGTTGCTTACAAAATGGGTCACCCGAGTTTGGGGTGATGGCTCTGATTTGGTTTGTTTGGTTCTGAGGAAGATTTATGGGATCTCAGGGGGTCTTCAATGGCAGCCACGACGCGTGCGCAAACCATCGAACTTCTGGAAAGGGATTTGTGCAGTCTTACCACAGGTTGCTACGTCATTGAGGCCCGTGTTGGGTGATGGTCGCTCGTTTCACTTCTGGCGGGATGATTGGTCTGGGCTTGGGGACCTTGCATCCCGATACCCACAACTTTTTGCATTGGCGACAGACAAAAACTTACTAGTGGCGGAGGCTTGGTTTAATGGGACTTGGTCTCCAAATTTTCATTCTGAGCTCTCGGATCAGCGGGAAGTGGAGCTCCTTGAACTCACTGAGTCCATCTCTCGCATTTACGGGCCTGAGGGTGGAAGGGACCATTGGAGTTGGTGCGAAGGTCATTTTTCAGTAAAGAAAGCCTACAAGAAGCTGCACACTATACTAATTTTCGATCCGGGCATCGTTATGACTTCACTGGGATTTATCTGGGGATTGAGGATCCCTAAGAGAGTCAAGATCTTTTTATGGTTGTTTGGGCGGGACCGTTTGATGACAGGAGCAAGAAGGGCACGTCTGTTTAGAGGAGTGGATGGCATTTGTCAGAGGTGTGTGCTAGAGCTTGAGAGCTTGGATCACCTTTTCTTCTTTTGCCCGAAATCGACGTAGGTTTGGGCTAAGGTTGGGATTCCAAATATTGCCACTATGGATGCTGGGCAGTTCTGGACGTCACTACAACCGTCTGCAAATGCGAGGATGGAGGATAAGATTTATTCGGTGTCTATCCTTTGGGCTATGTGGCTTGCGAGAAATGGTGTACTTTTCAAAGGGGAGAGATTATATGTAGAAAATATTTTGGCCCATGGTAGAATTCTTCGGGATTCTTGGTCATTGTAATTTTGTTCTAAACTTGTGAATATAAAGTTTTTTGGGTGTACGTCTTTACGATGAGGCACCCTTTTTTCCTTTCAAAAAAAACTCTAGTGGGTAAATGTGTCTATCATCCCTTGAGAATAAAAAATACAGCAATTTAAGTCCTCCAAATATACAACTTTCTCCAAAGCACATCTATGGAGGTGGACGGCCGGATCATCATCGGCCGCCCAGCCACCATGTCACCGTAACCATCATCATTTTTTGAAAGGTATAATTTTTTTTTGAAAGGTATAAATTTTTTTTTGAAAGGTACGTAACCATCATCATTGCTTCTTGCAAATGTCTCTCTAAGGTCGATCTCAATCTTGTAATTCATGTAGGAATTTGATATATAGTTACAAATAATTTGAATGTTTATCTTTGTACGATCTAATTTTATTTATGTATAACAAGAAATATTGTTTGTTGTAAAATTATATTTGATTTGAATTTGCAATGAATGTTACATTCACTTTTAACATTTTCATAAAAAGATGATTATCCTTCGAGTATTTTGATGCTATTCCAAAAGAAAAATTCTCAAGAAAGTTAATGAATAATCCTTTGTGTATTATTCATCGCTGGCAAATATAGCAATGAATGCGACAATTGTTACAAATTTAAATAATCAAATATAATTTTACAATGAATAATGCCGATGTTATAAGTTCAAATAATAAGATTGGCAAAGCATGCTCAAATTATTTGTTCTTTTAACTCCATTTTATTGCATTGTGAATGCATGCAATGTATAATTTCAAATAAGGATTTGAAATTATTACAAATCAATCTTATTGATAGATTAATAAAGTTAAAATTTTAAGTTTATCAAAATTTATTAATCTTACTTGAAAATTATCATTTGAAAATACAATAATTTTTTAATGTTTAACTATTATAGAGCCCCTCGATGAGGATTAAGTTCAAAATACTATTTTTTTCTTAGGGGAAGGGAATATTGTTTTAAAAAATAATAGTATCTCATATTAGAAAATTAAAATGCTACGGTGGTTTATGTACGTACGTAAAATAGGTATGTATATAGACATCCACTTATACACATACGTATATATACATAGTCACACATGCATTTAAAAACATACATACATGTGTGTTTATATACATACATGTATTTTGTACATACATACATACATACATACATACATACATACATACATACATACATACATACATACATACATACATACATACATACATACATACATACATACATACATACATACATACATACATATATATATATATGCATGTGTGCATGTTAACATACATACCCACAATTACAAACATACACGTGTACATATGTGCATACGTGTATATACTTATTTACATATGTACAGAGGATTGATCCTACGAGAGCAAAAATTTGTGAGAACATGAGAGCATGCATTCTGGACCACATGATTCAACCAGGAGAGAGAAGATCGGGAGAGAGAAAACAGAATCATGTGGTCTGTGATCCAGAATGCGTGCTCTCATGCTCTCACAGGTTTTGGCTCTCATAAGACCACTCCTCCATATGTACATACTTATATATATAAGTTATATGAATATATGTGTAGATATCACATCGAAAATGAGATGAGGTACAAGGATCACTCTATTACATAGATGGAATAACTTTATATCGATACAAGATGGTGAAAACCATCATAACTTTCTCCGACAATAATCTAGTCCAGACAAGTACGAGAATGTATGCGCAAAATGTCCATTCTAGTGTGGGGACAACATATATAGTAGGGGCAATTGGAGAAGGAAGATCACAAGTGTTTGAATCAAGAGATCGTATCGCACACATGAAGAATCTTTTCTTAGAAATGGCCAATGACTCCATTCAATATCTAGGAAGGACCTCATTGCAAATATATGGACAAAAGAGACCCAATCTAAAAATAGTAGGGGTTCCATCATTGTTGAATGGTGAATGATGCACCATTCACAGAAGGCCTCTTGAATGATCTATATACTTGGATTTAGCATTGCATCAATATGATTGATGCAAATTACATATATTCTCCACTAACCTACATTTCAATTTCTTCCATGAACTTTTTGTCATGCTCTTAGCCTAAACTCATATCTAATACTAAAAAACGGTCGAGTGGAGTACAAGTAAAAGTAAGTAAAAGTAAGTTTTTTTCAAAGTAGTTTTTTCAAAGTAGTGCTCCTCCTGTATTATGCAATTTCATATTTACCCCTACATTTTTTGCAATAACACTTGTACCTCTATGTTCTTACAAAATTCGCAGTGTTGCCCTTTGTTTTTACACTAACACCTCCTTTTTACCTCGATGGAAGAGGCACATGCGTTATTGCAAAAAGCTAGAGGTATAATTGTAATTGCATAATCTTAGAAGGGCAGAAGCATAAAAAATCTCATAAGTAATGGACTTAGTAAACTACTTGATAACTTGAGTTCAAGCACTTTGAATGTCTGTTAACGTGTTTAATTAAGTTCAAATCTAAAATCAGTTTCCTTCGATAATAATACGGACATCTCACTTTTCCGCATGACGTGGAAACTTATTTTCAAGCTTCATGCAATTTCGAATTTCATGGAACAATGACATCTCACTTAACAACACATGGTTTTTTACACTCATGTCCTTTACCGTTATTTCCTTACCTTTTGCAAAAATATTGTTCCTCTATATTCTTACAAATTCATAGTTATGCCCTTCCCTTAAAGTAAAGTAAGGGCATAAGTGAATGAGATTGTGAATTTTGTAAGAATATAGAGGCACAAGTGAATGCAAAAAGGTAGGAACATAGCTGTAATTACATAATATCGGAGGAACAAAAGTGCAAAAACCCTATAAATAAAAGGGATTTTTACCCGACAGACCCTATAATCTTTGTCAATTACCTCTACGACCATTGAAATGACGTATTTCCTCTCTCGAACCCGTAAACTTGCTAACCCTTACCCAACAGACCATGTGATTAACCCCCGTCCATTTGCCCGTTAAAACTAACCGGATTCCGTGAATTTCTTTTTCATGACCCATTTTGTTTCTCAAAATTATAAAAATTCCCCTTCTCCCTCACTCCAGGCTCCCTCCATGACATCACCCCTGTTGTGTGTCCTCTCCACCCTTGTAGAGCCGCCCGAAGCTCGCGGCTGCGCCGCCACCACGTGAGCCCGCCGCAGTGACCACGACCGCCCTTCCAGAACTGCCCACCTGGGCGTGTGTCGCCCAGGCATCTGCCACCTCCAGCCCGCAGCAGGGGCGACGCCCTCTGCCCGCCGGCTGCGCTCCTCTCCGTCCTTGCAGATCCGCCCGGCCCGCGGACCTCGCGGTGGAGCCCGACCTCTCCTTCGCCCCTGTACAAGCCCCCTTCCTAAGCTCGCCTCCACCCGACCTCCCCTACGCCTGACCTCACCTCCGCCCCCATCCAAGCCTCATCCCCTCCGCCTCCGCCCCGCCTAGGTCTCCTCCCTGACCTTCCCTCCACATCGCCATCTGGAGAATATTCACATGATGATAGTACCTGGAGGTCACGGACACGATTGAGCATCGCCATCGACTTGCATTTCAAACTATGGCTAGGAAATTCAAAGCACGATCGAGCATTCAGGTTCTTTATATTGTCTTGTTACCTCAAAAGGAGGCTTCTTCACACGACGACCACTTCTTTGGGTGGTGCCACAGACGGTCGTTGGAGGCTATATACAAAGACTACGAAGGGGAGGAAGCAGACGAGGAAGAGGAAGGTAGCGGGTACTCCGGAAATGCTGAGTTGGGTTACGCGGGGTCTGCTACACGGATTCGTAGAGAGGGAGCGACTCCGGAGAGGGGTCGGGGAGCATTTGCTTCATGTGGGAAGACGAGGAGGAGATGATCGAGATTGAGCTGGAGGAGGATAACCTCATAGAGATCGATCTATCAACGCACATGTGAGATTGACTGATCGACGTTGTTTATGCAGGTGTTGGGTTTGATTAGCCTTTTGCTTTTCTTTGATCTTGTTTTTTTTTCTGCGGAATTTGTGGATAGATTAAGATCATAATGTAACTGCTATTGTTTTGCTTATTCAACAGTTGAGTTTGACAATAAGTTTTCACCGCGTGCATCAAAAATTTGCATAAAAAATTTGCATCAAAGAAGAAGAAGAATGGAGGAATAAGAGGAGGAAGAAGGAGATGGGGAGGAGGAAGATCCACCTTCAAATTCTCCTCTGGTTAAATTAAGTCAAGACTAACCCAAGCAATTAGCTCAAATAAAGTCAAAACTGACGGTAGACTCTATGGGGTAAGACAGAGCAAGTTTACAAAGTCGAGGGAGGAGATACGTTATTTCATAAGTCGTATAGGTAATTGACAAAGATTATATGATCTTCCAAGTAAAAATCTCTAAATAAAATGTCATCTATAAGTTTGATAGGACGTAGAGTAGGGCAAGCAAAATGTGCCAAGAATTAATGGGGCATAGACTCGATAGAATGTCCCATCTCCACTCCCCTAAACAGCAGTATCACCCCCTCCTCAAAAGGTTCCACGTATTATATGTTTGTTAACAGGGTTTTGGCATCATGACCCCTGAAATCTTGTATAATTGCACATAAACCCTCATAATCTTTGTGGCATTTACACCATGACTCCTGTAAATAGCCACAATCTTTAGACGTTTAAATAAAAAAGATTTATTTTCCATGGAAACCTTCATTTCATGGGAAAAGTACCCTCCCTTCTCATTGATACCTTTTTCAAAATATCACGAATTTAGGGGGGGGGGTGATGGAGACATTTCTCCCATTATCTCGAGATGCATTCGGGATTTGCGTGCACTTCACTCCCTCTCCTATTGATATATCCTTTTACATAAATATATGGGTAAATTTTTCTATTTTACAGAAGCTACATTAAAATGGATTTTTATACTTGTGTTCTTTCAAGTTTTTTCGATAATACTCGTACTCTTAACTTTTTCGCAATTACACTTGTTCTATGTACTGAGGGAAGGTTAATACTGTGGATTTTGAGAGAATATACTTCTTCACTGTACTAAGAGATTTTTCTGCTCGATCTGTGTTGATGTTTGAAAAAGTACATCTAAGTTGACATCTGGCTTGTGGTTCATTTGGAAGAAGAGATGTAGTTTCTGAACTTTACTAGATGGATAGCTCGCTAGTAGTTTTCTCCCTTTCAGACATCTGAAAATACCTAGACAGATGATTATAAGATACACCATGACCTCTGTAATCTTATTAACCCTAAGGGGCCGTTCGGATTGGGGGTTACCCCCCACTTTGGGTGGGTAACCCCCCAAAACCTCCATTTTTAACCCACTTGTGGGGCCCACCCACTTCCCATCAAAAAAATTATATATTATACCATCATATCATCTAAAAATCATAAAATACTCAACTTATATTCAATATTCCAAACTTCAATACAATCACATCACAACAACCACCCACTTTTTCATATTTCAATACAATCATATCACAATAACTATCAACTTTTTCAAATTCCAATACAATCACATCACACAAACCCTCCCAACCGTTATCCCACCAACCAAACACACTAAAACAAAAACGGGTTACCCACCCTTAGATAACACCTATGGATATAAATGGATCAAATATATACGTATTTGACTCGCTACCATATCCATTTTTATATAGAACAACTGTATATGTGTCTTTTTTAAAAGAGATGTATATACGGACATCACTTTAATATATGTAAATATGCGTATTTTATTCATATGTCTCTTTCAATACATAGGCTAATTGCGAAATTGGCTAGAATTGCATGTTATAAAGATTTATGCATTCTTTCATCATACTTAATATTATTACGAGTTAAAGCATTTAACATATTTGTTTAACTTGCAATTATATGGTACATGTATATTTTAGCTAATATATTCTCGAATCCACATTCATTTTAAGGATACGATAACACATTTTTCAACAATTGTCAACACCCGTATCCACATTCGTATTCTTATTTTAGAATTAATATGTATATGATAAAAGTTGTATATGTATCTGTACCTGAACGTTACACAGATGGGTTATTACACTTATGCTCCTTCGAAATTCTATAATTACAGTTAACCCCTACTTTTTTTTCAATAACACTTGTGTCAATGTATTCTTACAAATTTCGGAGTACCAACTAGGGATGAGCATCGCTAAAGGCCGACCCAGACCCGAGCCCGAGCAATAGCTGGATGGAGTTAAGTTTAATTTTTGGCCCAAATCAAATTTCAGGTCGGGCTGGGCAACGATGGGCCCGAGCCTGAAGCCCGTGGGCCAGTCCGCATAGACCCCTCATAATCCCGCATATAGAGCCGTCATAGGCCCCATGTGATATATTTCAGATGGCTATTATCAAATTACCATATGTAGTATTACACATGTCATATTTGGGAATCAAATTTTCTGGAAAAGGTCAATATTTTGGTATTACATATCATATATTGAAACTCACAGTCATAACTTAAGTGTTTTTGTTGTTCAGAGAGAGAAAGCATTACTAAATACCTTGAAAAATACCAAGTTTAATTATACAACGTTGTTCTGTAGTTCATCAAATGACAATAACATACAAGTTTGAATAAATTTGATGTCGAATGGTCATGTTGTAATGGAAAGGTGCCAAACAGTGATACTACGGTTCTAGATGAGGTTCTAATCCTAACTGATCAAATCTTTTTTTTAATATAGCAGGTATGCCCTAGCCGGGCCTGACCTATGCACTTGCAAGTCGAGCTTGGGTTCGAGCCGTATTTTTAGAAATGTTGCGGGCTTAGGCCCGGCCTGTGGGCCCGAAAATTGGAATAGGGATCGAGCTGGCTGGGGTGGGCCCAACCCAGCTCGGCTCGATGCTCATCCCTAGTACCAACCTTCTATTATTACACTTATGCCCCTATCTTACCCTAATAGAAGTGGTAATACTGCGAATCTTGTAAGAATATATAGGGAAAAGTATTTTTGCAAAAAAGGTAGGATCACAATTGTAATTGCAGACGCTCTAAGGTATTGTTCGGCACACGGGGTAAACCCCCTTACCCCACTATTTCTCACTCCTACGTGGACCTCACTTTTTATCTTTTTAAAAAGTTAAATAAATCAATTCTCCATCATCAATTCCATCAAAAAATAATATATTATATCATCATATCGTATAGAAATTATAAACTACTCCTTTTTTACTTACTTTTTCAAACTTCAATACAATCACATCATAATAACTGCTTACTTTTTCAAACTTCAATGCAATAATATCACAATAAACCCACCTCTAACCCTCCCTCAGTTTAACCCTCTATCCAAACATCAAAATCAAAAAATGAGTTACCTACTACCAGTTTAACCTACCTCAACCCACGTACCAAACACACAGGCGCAAGCGTAAAAACCGTACAAAGATTACAAGGGTTAAGGTCAAAGTGGGTAGAGATTTGAAGGGTCGTTGTAAAAATCTATTTGAAAAAAATCCAAGACGCTTAAAGGAAGGGGTTTTTTAATAAATAGGAAGTTTGCAGTGGTTTGGTGCCATATCAGAGGTTCACAGGGTAATTTATACAAAACCTCCCTGATTATAATATATTTTGGCAGTGCTATTCCCCAGCTGTGATTGACAGAGAGGGGAGATGACGGATATTGACCGCAGCTTTTCTTTCCCCATAAACTCTTGCATTTAATTTCCTTCTCTCATTATTTATTTATTATATCTTATCTCGTATATCGGATAAAACGCATATATTATATCGTCTCGAGGAGTTCTCACGTTGGACTTCTCAACTTCTTTTTTGATGTCGTCATCATCTCCTCTGGACTACTCTTGGAGTGAAATTACATGTTTGTCCCTAATCTATTCGAATTTGCTTTAAGGTCTAGAACATTTTTTTCAGTCACTTATCCTTTCCATTAATGTGATACAAGGGCCCACGTGTGATAATGGAAGTGCCTAATTGTGGATTTTATGAGAATATAAGGACATTAATGAAATTGCAAAAAATGTAGCGCATCGTGTCATTGAAAAAAATTAGAAGGATACAAGTGTAAAAATCACTCTTTATTATTAGCGGAGTGATAATAGAAATGATATTCACATTTCAAACACTATTTAATCATAGGGCTGCTATCCAAATCGATAATGGATGAATCTTTGTTTAAATTCGATTCATACAAGTTTGATAACTTATTCTAAGTTCCAGTTCAGTTCAATAACAGTTCGTTGATATTCAACTCAAGTGAGCTTTTTTATGACTTTTTACTATTGTGACACTTGAGATTATGAGATTACATGTAGGCCTTGTTGTTTGCAATAATGCTCATGTGCTTATATTCTTACAAAATTCATAATATTGCCCATTTGTTATCACTTGAGCCACTATTTTACCTTTAACGAAAGGCCAGTACATTGAATTTGTAAGAATACATTAGCATAATGTTATTGCAAAACGCGTAAAATCTCAGAGAGGCTGGAGCGTAAAAAAACTATTTTATTTAGCAAGTGTGAAATCAATGTTTAACATTAGCTCATTAGGAAAGAAAGAGCTAAGATGTTGCCATTGTGTATATCAATGATATTAAATTTTCATTTCGTCTTCGAAAGTGGAATGTGTGAATCATAATACGGCCTGACACACGTAATTACGTGTCTATTGAGCTCAATGAGTGGATCTGTATCTGGATCGAATCAAAAACTGATAACATTTTCGTCTTCGAGATTGAATATCTCCTCCTCACTATCATAGTGTGTTCAGGTTGTCACCTTAAAATCTTCAACCTTAAATCTTAAACTCTGTTAATATTGTCTTTGTCGCTACCAAAAATACGCCAATTTTTGATGAAGCTTCATGGCATAGAAATATAAATAAGAGCTTTTAGTCGGGTGATAGTGAAAAACACCCATATGATTCCCCCTGAGAGCCGTACAAACCCTGCCGAAAGCAACCAGTCTCCGTGCACTGATCCCCTCGCACGGTGCCTCGCTGTCAACATTTCAGCCGTCCGATCTCTTCCACGAGGGGGCAGGAATATTTCCATCAGAGCTCTCTCCTCTTCGTACGGCGCGTCAGGTGATCCGGGTCGTCCGTTGCCATCTCGACGGCTATGTCGAGGGGGATGACGTGTGCAATCGGTGGGTTGACCGGAAAATCGCGATTCGGAGCTCCAGTTTTTCGCGAGATCCCCAAAATGGGACGTTATTATCGGGAATGGAAATCTCTCTTTTTTTTCTCGATATTAATGTCAGAAGGAGTTCCCGTTGTCTCCGATTCACGTGACGTTTGATTTCTATATCGGACATAGGAAGTGCCCCCAATCTAATCCCACATCATTATTAGTTACTAATGGAGAAAATCACGCTAATTTGCATGCTCCATTTTTTTTGAAATTTACATGGATACCCCTGCATGTCCCACTAGACCGAGTACATGATCGGAGGTAAATAAAATATATATTTTCTTTCAAAATTTCCTTTCATATATAATAAGCATTATTAATAACCGGTTATGTATAAAGTATAAGATTATGTATTTTAAATATAATTTTATAGTTAAATTAATTCAATAATGTAATCGATATTTCCGTTTACCCAATCAAATGCATTTTTTCATTTTTAGGATTTTCATTAATATAAAATAAATGTAATTAATTAATGACCATTTGTGTATAATCTTATCAGCTTATATATATTTAAAAAATATAATTTTATATTTAAAATAAATAAATTATCCAATGGACATTTCCGATTCAACTAGAAAGTAACTATTTCGATTGAATGCAAAATACTAACTTTACAGTGCTACATTCGACAAGGAGTAGCAGCGGTCTGACACCTCTATCCGTGCGATGTTTCTAGAAGTGAGCTTAATCACGTGATCGGTGCCCTACTTAAAGAAAGAGTTTAATTAAGGATTATCTAATGTTGATTTGGTTTGGTGGTAGGATTGTAGATCATGCTTGAATGGGACAAGTTGAGTGGGAGGTGAGAAAGCATCAATATATTGGGGGTTGAGAGTTGGTGATGTAGTGCTCTTTTGGTGAGGACCTGAAATTCAAGTGCTTTTCTATACATGGCACATGGCAATAATGCCCTATTTTCTTTGTACTCTACACTTTGATTCGCAATAAGAGAAAATGATTTTTTTTTGCATTACAACCCCTAAAATCTTGTCAAGTTACACCATAACCTTAGAGGCGTTTGGTTCTGGAAATAAATAGGGGTAATGGTGGAGAATAAGTTAGAATAAGCATTGTTCCTATTCGGTTGGATGAATAAAAATAAGGATATAAGGTTGAATAAAGGTGTGTAAGTGCTATTTTCCATTCGGTTGGCATATAAGGGGTACATATTATAAGTTAATGGATAAAAAGGAATAAGGGAAGAGAGAGAATGAAATAAGGCCCCGTTTGATTGGTTGGAAAGGAATTACTACAGAATGGAATCAAGACAACATTGGAATTAACAATGGAATGGAAAAGGAATAAGTTTTTCCATTCTATTTTTTTGATTCATATTAGGAAATGAAAGATTTATTATGAGACATGTTCCTTTCTTATGGTTGGAAAGGGAAAAGAATGGAAAGAAAAAAAAATCTCTTTTTGATATATTTCGTTAAGTAGAAAAAAATTGTATCCACCAAGTTATTTTTTCATATTATTGATATATTTCATGTAAGAAATCAATAGTCAAATTTAAATGGAGACTACTTTGATTTTTTCATATAAATTGATATATTTGCAAATCCATATTCGTATCCATTAGAATATTTTATTACCATATCCATATCATAAAAAAGTTGAAAATGTTATGTGTATCCGCATCCATAAAAAATAAAAACACATATCCATGTCCGTATACGTATATACTAAAATGTAATACGTATCCATATCCTAAAAAAACTAAACATGGTATACGCCTCCATATCTATATTTGCAAAAAAAAAATAAGAATTCAATCCTATATCTATATCCATGTCCGCAAAAAATCCTTATTCATGTCAATTTCTGTATCGGCAAAAAAAATACACATCCATATCTGTATATGTATCTGCTAGAATATAATAAGTATTCATATTTTAAAAAATTGAAAATTACATCCGTATCCATATCACACATTAGGAGAAAATCTCATATCCCTATCCATATATGTATTCACAAAAAAATAAAAAATACATATCCATGTTCATATCCATATCCTCAAAAAATCATATTTGATATATTTTATCGATATAATAGATATATTTAATAAATATGTATTCGTATCCGTTAGAATATCTTGTAATCATATTTGTATCCGAATCTAAAAAATTGAACATTATATATATTCATATCCACAAAAAATCTCATATCCATGTCAGTATCCATATATTTATAACGACCACTTTGCATCAATATATTCGTAACTATGTCAGTGTCCATATATCTATGTCCAAAAGAATAATATCCGTGTCGGTATTCAAAAAAGGAGATCAAAATCAACTTTTTCTCTTACCAGTCGATGCATACTCTTGTTCGAGTTGACATCATGCATTTCTTTCGATCTTGAAGACGATGCCATACATACTTAGATATGATATCTTATCGATCTCGACCATCTGAAGGCTGTTTCCTCCCAGGCCGACTTCAATGTTTCCTATCCCCGATCGAGTTCGAACATAAGCTTTGAAAAATTGACCTAGCCGATCGGAGGTGCGTCTGTCGGATAACCATTGAGATAATCATGTATACTTTTATCAAGGTGGCTCACGATCATCAACTAGTCCTACATGCTTGCCCTAGATGCAAACTTTGGAGAAAACTTGTATGGGCCTCCCTTCGAAAGGTCAAAAGTTCGATGGCCAACTTCAAACAAAGGTTTTCTTTTCTTTTTTTTTTTTAAATTTGGGTGGGGGATGTGTGTAAGCTTAGCGCTATAAAAGCACACGTCTCCAGAGAGAGGGAGAGAGGACCGAAAGAGGACAACTTTAGAGGGAGAGAGAGCGGAGGCGGCGAGGAAAAGCCCTAGGGCCAGTTTGGTAAGCGTTCCTGCTCTTGGAAGAGCTCCCTGCTTCGATCCACTTTGCTGTTTTCCCCTCGAGATTTCGTTGTTGGATTTGGCCGAACGTCCAGCTCCGTGCGGGAAAATCGGATTTTTCGTGCTCCTGTTCGATCTCCAGATCGCTCACCATGCGCTCGCGGCTGGAACGAGGGATTCATCCATTTTCCGCCGGAAAATCGGATTTTTCTTCGAGCTCTCGTTCGAGCTACGGACCGCAAATGATGCCCAGGAGGGATCTTGGCGCCATCTTCAGTCTATTTCCATGGGAAAATCGAAATTTTCCAGCTCTTGTTCGATCTCCAGATCGTGATGGACGCGCTTTTAGTGTGAAAGGAGAGATCTTCGCTTGTTGATGTTTTATGCTTCCTTAGAACTTACGATGTTCTTCTTCTTTTTTATGTTTTTTTTATTTTTTTGTTGTTCTTTGTTTTATAGTCTGTCTCAGGTGGAATCTGGAACCTTTGCCGTGTATCAGAGCAAAAAGGTGGAACTTTTTGTTGTGGGAGGAGGAAGGGAGGAGTGTGATTCACCTCTTTTTCGACCGCGTGTCGGTGTTTGCAAAAATAGTTTGGGCTGGAGCGATTAGGGATACCGGGAACCATGTCCTCCTTGAGCAGAGAACTGGTTTTCCTGATCTTGCAGTTCCTGGATGAAGAGAAATTCAAGGAAACAGTCCACAAGTAAGTCGGCTTTTGATGTTTTTCTTCACGGTTTTGAAATTTCAATGGTCAGAGAATTCGATCCTGAAATGAAATGAATGCTGATTGATAGGTTGGAGCAGGAATCGGGATTCTTCTTTAATATGAAGCATTTCGAGGATCAGGTTCTTGCCGGAGAGTGGGATGAGGTTGAGAGGTACTTGCGGGGTTTTACGAAGGTCGAGGACAATCGCTACTCCATGAAGATTTTCTTTGAGATTAGGAAACAGAAGTACCTCGAAGCGCTCGATAGGTCTCATTCTTGCTCGTGGTTATGGTCAACCGGCTTCCAAGTTTCCAGAATGCATTGTTGATTCTATGTATTTTTTTGGCATTAGGCATGACCGGGCAAAGGCTGTGGAGATTCTCGTGAAGGATTTGAAGGTTTTTGCATCATTCAATGAGGAACTTTTCAAAGAAATCACTCAGTTGCTCACACTTGAAAACTTCAGGTGATTGCATTTTCACTCATCAAGTTGCCAATCCGGTTGTTTTAGGTTTTACTCAGACTATGGATTCAGTGTCACATTCCTTATTTTTTGTGTTTCAGGCAAAATGAGCAGCTCTCAAAATATGGGGACACGAAGTCTGCCCGAAACATCATGCTTTTGGAGCTTAAAAAGCTTATCGAAGCAAATCCGCTCTTTCGTGACAAGCTGACTTTTCCCCCATTCAAAGCTTCTAGGCTACGTACTTTGATTAACCAAAGGTTTTTTGTACATTTTGCTTATTCCACATTGCCACTCGTTCTTTGCTGTAATGTCTTCATCGGATAATGTCAATATGCTGCTTTGCTTCTTTGTACAATATACTATTGTATTGTCAGCTAATGACTTTGTGTTGTTTGCATCGATTGGGATTCTCGAATCATTTTTCAAACCAGAGTCACGTTTTACTGTGTATTTTGTGTTGTAGAAGGTCATTCAGCTATAACAACAATCCGATGATACGGATTTAATGAATTGGATTTTGGCCACACCAAAGATCTAAGATAATGTGATATGGCACTATGGATTTTTTCAAGAATAATGTTCTTGTTTGCTATAGATGATGGAATCTTTGTTCTTGCAGTTTAAATTGGCAGCATCAGCTATGCAAAAATCCCCGTCCCAATCCCGACATCAAGACTCTGTTCACTGATCATTCGTGTGCTCCTACTAACGGAGCACGTGTGCCCCCTCCCGCAAATAGCCCACTTATCGGTCCTATTCCTAAACCCGGTGCTTTCCCACCGATTGGTGCTCATAGTGTAAGTACACAATTCGACTTAACATGCTTCAAACTTCTGCACTCTAAGGTGTTGACGTGCGAGTAAAAGTTGACATCCCTATGCAGCCGTTTCAGCAAGTTGTTTCTCCATCACCGAGCGCTCTTGCTGGGTGGATGACCGGTGGAAGTCCCTCGTTACCACATACTGCTGTTGCTCCAGGACCTCCGAATTTGATTCAACCTACAAATGCAGGTTATCCGGAGTGGCCAATATCGAATTTTACTCTGAGACACTTGATTGACTTATGTGCTTAACATCGTAGCTTGTATTCAGCTGCATTTCTGAAGCACCCGAGAACCCCTACCAGTGCTCCAGGAATGGACTACCAGTCTGCTGACTCCGAGCAGCTAATTAAGAGAATGCGAATGGGACAAACAGATGAGGTTTTATCATCGATGATTTATTATCGTTTGTTTATTTTCATAACGATAGCTTTTACTTTATCTAATTTATGGTTCATCTTAAAGGTATCATATTCTGGTTCTACGCATCCTACAAACATCTACTCCCAAGACGATCTTCCCAAAGCGGTTGTTCGCACGCTGAACCAGGGTTCCAATGTCATGAGCTTGGACTTTCATCCGCAGCAACAGACTGTTCTATTAGGTAGAAATCTCGGTGTTCGTAGTTTCTATACTTCATGCTGATCACTTATTTTTGACTCTGGAATTAATGTCTACAAATTTGTCGTCTCAGTTGGTACGAATGTAGGAGATATCGGGATATGGGAGGTGGGATCGAGAGATAGGATAGCCCATAGACAGTTCAAGGTGTGGGACCTTTCTGCTTGCTCGATGCCATTGCAGGTACATGTTTTGCCTGTATGTATGTACAAGTTCCGATCCTAAATTCTAAGACGAGATTCTTATTTTTGGCTCTACTCTACAGGCTTCCCTAATGAAAGATGCCATAATATCCGTAAATCGGTGTTCGTGGAGCCCTGATGGATCGATACTCGGTAGTTGCTGTTCGTAATGCTTTTAAGCCAGTACATTGCTTCTAATTCTAACACCAGACATCTATTATTCAAGGTGTTGCATTCTCCAAACATCTTGTTCAGATATATGCATTTATTCCCAGTGGAGAACTGAGACAACAGTTAGAGGTATGCATCTGAATAAATATTATTAATGCATAGCTCTGAAATCCATCTTAGTTTCCACTTGTTTTATTCTTGTGATGTTAGATTGATGCCCATGTCGGTGGCGTCAATGACATCGCCTTCTCTCATCCCAACAAGAGCCTTTCCATAATTACGTGCGGCGATGACAAGACGATTAAGGTAAAGACCTCGAACCGATGACATGGTATTCAACAGTTTCTGTGTGGATGATGATTTATCATGCACTATTTAAATGATGGTTTTCCTCACCAGTCTTCAAATGACAGGTGTGGGATGCGGCGACCGGTCAAAGGCAGTATATATTCGAAGGCCATGAAGCGCCTGTTTACTCTGTTTGCCCTCATTATAAGGAGAATATTCAGGTAATTTTATGCTGTACGAACAAAGAAAAAGTTTCCGAAGAATAAATTTGCAGTGATGGCGATGTTTTTTGTATTATTATGTATAATTTTTATATGGTAAAGCTTCATCTTCTATTTTTTTCAGTTTATTTTTTCAACCGCCATAGATGGAAAGATTAAAGCATGGCTTTATGATAGCTTGGGGTCAAGGGTAGACTACGATGCTCCCGGACATTGGTGTACCACAATGTCTTATAGTGCTGACGGGACCAGGTGAGATTTATAGTACAAATTTTTTTCCTTTTTTGCAATGTTTTGTTATCGAGACGTGTGTGGACGTTTCTCTCTCCATATATGTACAAACGTCTCAATGTGTGCGTGTTATGCATGTATGTATCTTTGTGTTATATGTGTATGTCTCTCTCTGTATATCTATGTATGTACGCATATCCATGTCTCTCTTTCTCCATATACGTATGTATGCGTGTGTCTGGATCTCTCTCTCTCTCTCTCTCTCTCCATTTTTTATTGTATCTCTGTGTGTTTGTGTGCCTCTCTCACCATGTATTTATCAATATTTGTGTCTCTCCATATATGAATGTATGTGTATCTCTCTCTCTCTCCGCCTCCAAATATGTGCATATATGCAGGTATGGATGCCTGTGTATGTATATATGGCAACCCGGCTAAGGTGGTCTATTTGAACTTGTTATGTGTAGGTTGTTTTCATGTGGAACAAGCAAAGAGGGTGACTCTCATTTGGTCGAATGGAATGAGACAGAAGGGGCTATCAAAAGGACTTATTCCGGTTTCCGTAAGAGATCCTTGGGTGTAGTCCAATTCGACACAATGAGGAACCGTTTTCTAGCTGCCGGTGATGAGTTTCAGATAAAATTCTGGGACATGGATAATCCCAACATACTAATGACGACAGATGCGGATGGTGGTTTACCGGTAAGTGCTAGCTCCGCTTATGATCAACTACCACATGTTGCATTCGTTGATATCAGATGTAATCCTCTCCTTCTGCAGGCGAGTCCCCGTCTCCGGTTCAACAAAGAAGGGTCATTGCTCGCAGTTACGACCAGTGAAAACGGAATAAAGATCTTGGCCAATTCTGATGGATTGCGTTTGATTCGGATTCTTGAAAGCAGACCGTTTGAAGGGTCTCGAGGTCCTCCTCAGGTGTTAAATACTAAGGTAAGATATACTTCTTTTTGTTCCTTTTTATGTTAGACGATGCAAGAAAATGGTCGCTGTATAATATTCTAATGTATGATTCTTGCAGCCTCCGATTGTCAATGGTCTTGGAGTCGGTACGAATGTGTCCGGACCTCTGACCGTTGGTCTTGAGCGGTCAGAAAGGATGCAGACTTCATTACCAATGTCTTCGCTGGTCGGTAGTCTTTGTTCTTCAATTATATTTGATTATCAGCAACATCAAATGGTCGAAATGCAAATGCAGGCGGCTCTGGACAGCAGCAGGACGGCAGATGTCAAACCAAGAATTTCAGAAGATTCCGACAAGATGAAAACCTGGAAACTTGCTGATATCATCGACTCTGGACAACTCAAAGCCTTGAGGTTACCGGATTCCACTGCAGCCGGAAAGGCATGTTCCATCAAATTTGCGCTGTTTTATTTGGCCGTTCACCTAAGATGCTATGATTGTCGCGACTTGAATTTTGTTTTTAGCACGATATTTTCTCGTAGGATGCTTTCTTATCGATTACATTTTCCTCCATATACTATTTCGTTCTTGACTGTGCTAAATGTGCAGATAGTGCGGCTTCTCTATACGAACTCTGGGCTAGCGGTTTTGGCTCTTGCATCTACTGCCGTGCATAAACTATGGAAGTGGCAACGAAACGACCGGAATCCATCTGCAAAGGTTAACATAAAATCTCCATCTTGTGCCGTACTGCCACATTATTGTGATATTTTCAGCTTTAAGCCCTTTCTTACATTATGTTTTTGATACCAGTCCACCGCAAGTGTTGTACCTCAACTTTGGCAACCGAACAGCGGAACTCTCATGACCAATGATACCGGTGATGGCAATCAAACCGATGACACGATTGCATGCATCGCTCTATCGAAGAACGACTCCTATGTCATGTCGGCCTCCGGTGGAAAGGTTTCGTTGTTCAACATGATGACATTCAAGGTTTGCATACGTTGTGGTTATCTTTTAATTTCGAAGAATAGCGTACATTCAAGGTTTGCATACGTTGTGGTTATCTTTTAATTTCGAAGAATAGCGTCCGAACGATCTTTTGTTGAAGTCAAAACTCTGTACGAATTCCCAGGTCATGACCACTTTTATGCAACCTCCTCCGGCTGCCACCTTCTTAGCTTTCCATCCACAAGACAACAATATCATTGCTATCGGAATGGAAGATTCCACGATTCAAATCTACAATGTCCGGATCGACGAGGTGATTCGTTGTTCACGTAATTCTACGTTAAGTCGATATCTTGTTCCCTTAAATCTCTATGAATAAACCTTTTGAATCTTTGATCAGGTAAAAATAAAACTGAAGGGACACCAGAAGAAGATCACGGGACTAGCCTTCTCTCAGGCTTTGAATGTCCTCGTCTCGGCAGGAGCCGATGCACAGGCAACCGAACTGACAATTTGGTGTTTTTTAGGATGATATTTACGACCAATTTTTTTGTATGCACACCTTTTCACACTATTATTGTTCGGTTCCGGCAGCTTTGTGTGTGGAGCATCGATGGGTGGGAGAAAAGGAAAGCGAGATGCATCCCGCCGCCTTCCGGTCGTTCCGTCCCCCTTGTGGGGGATACCAAAGTTCAATTCCACAACGATCAGACGCATCTGTTGGTCGTCCATGAAAGCCAACTTGCGGTATACGACAGCAAGCTCGAATGTTTGAGATTGGTCAGTCCATTTCCCTTTTCTTTCTTGTTCTTGCACTTGAGCGGCCGTTCTTGAGATCCATCAATTACCAAATCTGTTCTTGCTCGCATCTATAATTGCTAGGGATGCAAACTATTATCGGATGTTAGCCAATCCACTACCGTATCTGTTTTACGCATATTTTGACATCCGATTTTGTAAATGCTTTTTACATATTTTGGCATCACATTTGTATCTGTTTTAAATTGGATACGAATGTAGACCGCAACTTGATATCTGACCTTTTGCGAATTTATCTCATCGGGTGTCTTATATCGCAGTGGGTTCCCAGAGACAGCCTCACCGCACCGGTTTCAAGTGCGGTCTACTCTTGTGATGGCACTTTGGTGTACGCAGGTTTCTGTGATGGAGCTGTCGGGGTTTTCGACTCGGATACCCTTAGGCTGCGATGTCGGATTGCACAATCTGCGTACATATCACCTACCATTCCCAGGTTTGCTACCCGTCTCCTTTATGCCGAATGAAATCAGGCTATTTACTAAGCTATAGCATAGCATCACATCAGCATGTTTTATACCATTCTATGCAGCAATGGAGTTCATCCAACGGTGATTGCTGCTCACCCATCAGAGCCCAACCAGATAGCTCTTGGCATGAGCGACGGTGCGGTCCATGTTGTCGAGCCGTCAGATGCCGAACAGAAATGGGGCGCTCCGCCGCCTCAGGAGAACGGTACACTCCCATCCATCTCTTCCAACCCGTCCTTGAACAGCCAAGCATCAGATACCCCTGCTAGGTGACGACCACCTCTCCCTTATGCTTCACGCTCACAAACCTAAAGAATGCCTGCCAACGGTGATGAAAACACGACTCGTCAACTGAAAGATCAAAGTCAACGAGCTGACCTGTTTTCGTTGGGAGACGAGGTTCGTCGTCTCACCAAACTTCTGTACATGTTTAAATTAGTTTAGGAATTTGAATTCTTGCGCAAGGTAGCGGGTCGTTATACATGTCGGAAATGTGAAAACAACGCGATCGTTTTAACGTAGGATGGCAGGAAAATGTCCATTTTTATTGTCATATGGACAAGAGGGGGGGGGGGGGGTATAATTATGTATCTAATCTATATTTACATCTGTTTTTAATCCAATTATCAGTTTCTAAAATTGATGTAATTACGAGCAGTGTCGGTTTCTTTGCGATTACGTATGATCGACAACACGGATATTGTATCACATGATTCTGATCTGGGGTCCATTATGATGTCGATGGGGAAGGGGTCAAGCGTGTGATCATCATCCACATACATGCGATTTTCTTCGATGTCGCGGTCCCTTATCCACATTTGGATGATGCGTGATGGTATTGACCACATATGTCGATTTCGAGCCTGCGATGGGGATGGGATGTTGCCTGTGCCAACTGCTTTGAATGGTTTTGTGAAGATGGTGATCTTGTCACCGGTCCATCGGTCATCGTGGGCGACCGGATGGATTGATGGTGATGGTGGCCCGATGTAGGCAGGGCGCCCTGATGAGGAAGACAACGACATCCTTTAAAGTAAGGATTTTACACTTGTGTCCTTAGTTTTACTAGTAATATGTATGTTCGTAATTTATTTGCAATTATACTTATTCCCCCCTATTTTTTTTCGAAATTTGAAGTATGCTAATAGAAAGAGATACTATGAAATTTGAAGAATATAGAGGCTCAAGTATAATTGTAAAAAAATTTAGCGAGCAAAAATGTAAAATCACTTTAAATTAATTGTTTAAGTAGCTTGAATTTATCGAGTTTAGTGTTTGTAGTAGTCATTACTTGAAGAGTGTATACTTTGAAGTTGGATTCTCTATTGGGGGTTTTTTATACTTTGTACCCTGCAAAGCATTGCAAATATAATTTCTGCCACCAGCACCACTACCTTTTTTATTTATAATATAATTGTTCATATTTATAGTATAATCCTGGTTAATATAAACGACTATACATCTCCATCTCTCCGCTACAACAAATTCATAATGATCGTCATCTGTTCATCTTGTAATATTTCTACAACACGACTCCTATAGACTTTGTTAACCTTTCACGGGGAGCAAGCAAGACCGTGTGATTAAGCCCATCAGGATCTTCTCCACCGTTGGATACATAGCCTTGTTATATGAGCCAGCTCAACGTCTCCTGGCCATTTATAAATGAACCCTCGTCAATGGTATATTTGCACAAAGGAGCCTTTCTGTTACGACATTGACAAATAAGCCATCGGCTTAACTTTTTAGCATTTAAATTTTATCCATTTTGCATATAAGTCCCTACATTGATTGATGAATATCTTGCTATCCACGTACCAGGAAATTGTGAACTTGGATTCATTTTGAAGATTATTTAAAGATCTTTCATTTGATAAATTGTAGAACTAGCCTAAGTTCCTACGCTACGCCGCGGTTAGAACTTCTAATTCATTTACAAACATATTTAATATTTGCATAATTGCATTCACGATGTCATATTATTTTTATCATATTTAAAAAAACATGATTTTAGCATATTTTCAAACAGTTACATTAACATAGAGAGCATGTCTAATTCACGCAATTATAAAAACATTGTAAAGTTCAAACTATTTATTAAATCACTTGATTACTTGATTCTTAGATATTACATTTTATAATACTGGTAAAATCATTAGCATAAGAAAAGATTAGGAGTATAAATATAAGAGCGTTGTAATTGATTGGTGATGTAAAATTATGTATCCTCTTTTTATTATGGAAATGAATATATAATTTTATTGTTAATTATCAATTATTTGTCAATGATTTTAGTTTTTCATATTTTTAAGCACATTTGAAAATCCGACCGTATATATCGAAGATTACTTAGTGAGTGATAACTATATTTTTTTATTAGTTCGTAGTGTACATTGTTTAGACCCAACTACAATATATCAATAACATAATTAATATTCTACTATGAAATATAATATCCATGCAATGTAAAATTCCGAAATGTTATCTGGAATCATTTGATAATATAACATAAGTATCTTTATTTAACTAATTGCATTTAAAAAAGGGGTTGATGGTCTGCCCCCTGGGGGCAGCTAACATAGCTGCCCCGCCTTATTTTTGGACATTTTTTTTATTTTTTTCAAAAAATATCATCATGTATATTCATCCCTATATCCCTCCTATTTGGCACTCGAATTTCGTCAGAAACAGAGACTCTTACGGCCTCCATCTAAACATGGTCGATTTAAAAAATCCCGCGATCGTTAAAAAAATAGCATTTGGATGGAGGTCGTAGGAGTCTCTGTTTCTAACGAAATTTGAATGACATATAGGAGGGATATATGGATGAATATACATGGTAATATTTTTCCAAAAATAAAAAAATTTGCGAAAAATGAGGTGGGGCAGCCATGTTGGCTACCCCTAGGGGCAGCCCCATTTTTCCCTTTTAAAAAACATCTATCTACATATGTGTAAATATTGACTGGGAAAAATATAAAAAATCATTAAACATGTAAAAGGACATTGGTACCATATAAATCATTCGACATATCGTTTAAATGATGTTCATAGATATTACTATATATGTAAGAAACCTCTTGTGCATGTGTACTATATGTAAATGTATGTAAATGTATGCATATAATATAGAATAAGACTAATACCATCATATATAACATGGAATATTTATGGAAATATAGGTACAACCAAGTACAAAGTATGAATACACATAATTAAATATAAGTTCAGACACATACAAGAAGTCAATATGATTTAGAATATCTATTGGATCATTTTTGTAAAGAAAATATCGTAAAATATGAAAATATTGTTGGACTTGTAAGTCTCCTTAATGCAATAAAGTTATTGTTTTTACATTTCCATCTGAAATGAATGATTGTGAATGCACTTAATATTAATGCTCCTTTGTACAATAAGGATCATGTATTGTCATCATATTGAATGTCATGCAGTTGAGAGGACACAATTGACATTAACGTTTGATATTCAATAAAGATCTCCCGTCCGAGAAAGAAGTGACAATATTTCTCTAAAGACTAATTTCCGATCGACTTCTTGATGCATGTTCTTTGTATAGGAATAGAGATTCGGAAGTGTTGGAATAATCAAGTCAAAGAGTTGGTTTGATGAGATCCAGATAAATTAAAATCTGAATCGTACCTGTCATGATCAGGCACACATCTTTTGATCGAAGACATACATCTATTCGCCTAAGTGTGCATATTTGACAGACCAATATGTTGGTGACCTAACCAAGGTCCACATAGCGGCGAGTTAGTGTGCATGTGAAGATATATGCGAGGTGTGATCTCTTAAAAGAATCATACATGTTCATCGTTGATGAACATGGAGACAGAGCTCACTCATGAGATAATTTGGCGTCATAATGAATCCATGCATAGTTGTTTTATTTATGAAATAAGATCGAATTTGAGATATTAATATAATCTTTTGGAAAGTATATGATTAATATTGTCACCCAAATTATCGAATGAGAAATCTATTGATATGTTCCAAAGAAGACATCCGCACTAGGGATTGAACTTCGAATATATCAAAGTCCTCCAGTATGAACGTGTTTGACCCAAAAGTCTAGCGGTCTTGTGTTCCACACAAGGCGGGAACACAATCGTCGAATTGACCACACGAAATCCGAATTAAAACAACAATTAGCCCACAATTCAGAATTAAATAATGAAAAGCAAGATATGAAGTTAAAATTTATCATAACTCTACAACAAAGATGTGTATAGTATGCAAGTATATGTAGAGTGTCGAACACAGGGAACAAGCATGATAGATCAGGTAGATTAATGCACAAAAGCGAATGTGAAGTATTTGTCTATATAAGTTTGTGCTCTTTTTTGTGGGTTTTTAATTTTCTATTTTTCATTTTATTTTTTGATTTATATTTTTAATCTTATGATTTTTAATTTTTTGATTTTATATTTTCTTTTATATTTTATATTTTTATATTTTCTTTTCTTTTCAAAAAATAGATTTAAATCTATATAGAAGATATATATACAATATAGGCTAGGATTAATATAAAAATTAACAAAAATAAGTAGAATAAATAAAATAAAATATCTTTGCGTATTAGATATTTTTTTACTATTTTTGTAATTTTTAAGAAAATTTTCTAATTTATTTATATATATTTTAAGATAAAAAATACCCAAATAAAGGTTAAAATAAATATATGAAATTCAAATGAAGATTAAAAATATAAAACAATATATAAAATTCTCCAAATTAATTTTAATATAAATATAAAACTAAAAATAAAATTCAAAATAGAAATTATATTTTTGTAATTTTTAAGGTTTTTTTATATTTTTGTAAAGGTTTTAAGGGGTTTCTATTTTTTACAGTTTTCTTTTATATTTCTAATTATTTTTGATCTGAAGTTGTAAAATAATAAAATAAATATAAAATATATTTTTTTGAATTTTATAAAAAGGTTTTATAATTTTTATGTATTTCCTTTTGCAAACAGGGATAAAAAGTAATGTTTTTTAATTTTTTATAAATAATAAAAACTTCAAAATTACAAATTAAAACTATGGCGTGAAGGAGCAATGCAACATGAAGATATTTTTATTTTTAGGATTTTTGTGAGATATATAGATGCATGAAATAAATACTAGAAATAAAGAGAAACTACACTACTAACAAGGGTATAATTGTAAATAACAAGAAATCTAGGGGCCAAAGTGAAATTTCACCAAAATATTATAACAAGAATAAAAAGCTATAGTACTAATCTGAAATAATCAAACCCTCAAGGGTCTTCGTGCAAAAACACCATGCCCACGTGCACATACATGCACGTGGGAAATGCTAGTGAGGACTGACGTGTAATTCTCAAAAAATATAGGGACCTATGAACAATTTTACAAAAATATTATAACATACTGAAAATATTTATGAACTTAACAACAATATAAAATTCCTCAGGGGCCTTGATGAAAAATCGACACCTCACGTGATGCGTCACGTGAGTTGATGTGGGCAGGACTAAAAGTAAATACGAGAAGCTCAAGGGTTCTTTTATAAATATTACACAAATATTATACTGGTCGAGGAAAGTTTATAGTCTAACTAATAAATACAAAAACGACTGGGGCAAAGTTGCAAAATACCCAAGCAAAGGATGCGATCGAACGACAGGGAGCCACTCACTAATCCACGTGTCGATGCGTCACGCGTTGATGTCGGTTCACAACGGATGGCTAGGATTAAATCCTAGCGAGTGATCGAGTGGCTGATACAAATCGCATCGGACGACTGCTGTGCACCTGGGCAGCCGACCTTGATCCGACGGTAGAGGGAGGTCGAGGAAGAACATGGAGGAAGCTCTGGTGAGGCGAGCTTCCTTCGATGATTCCTCCCTCCTCCGATGTCCTTTAAGCTACCAAAGGGCGGAGCTTGCTCCTAGGATGGTCCTCTATCCACTGGCGTCTCCAAAAGTCTCCGGCAGAGGTTGGAGGGTGAGCAGGAGGCTGGCGGAGCGACGATGCTCCAGCAACCTTAAGCCTCCTTCAAAAAAGGCACCATCCGCTACTTAAGCTCCTGAACCTGCAAAACACGGGTGAAAGGGTCGAGGGCAAAATGCCTCGATCCTACAGCGGGGTGATGGGGGCAGAGAACGACGAAATGAGAGCTTGCCGGAGTAAGCTCCGACGAGGGGTGGCTTAGGTTGATCGAACGACTAAATGTGAAAGAGGAAAGGGGGAAAAGGATCCTAAGGCTACGGTGAAGCTTAAAATGCAAGAAGAATAAACAACTTACGACCTCAATGGCTGGGAACGCCAGAGATGAAACCTCGATGGTGATGTCTCCACCGGAGATGTGGAGATCGCCAAAGTTTACGTCCTTCAACCTAGAAGCATGGCGAGGATGTTGTCACCATCCTCAACCATTTTCGCGCAAGAAGGAAGAAAGAGATATACCAAAAGAGACTCAAAAAATTTGGAGAAGATCGAGGTGCTGGTTATGCACAACAAATGGAGTTGGTGAAGGTCTCCAAATATCGAAGAAGATCGGGCGTATCGACGGCACAATCCCCAATGTAAGCCCTAGGCGTGTATGGTGGATCATCGAGGAGAAAAAGCTCAGAAGACCGCGATGCAAAAGGATGAAAGTTGCAACCTCAAAAAATCCACGAAATCAGACAAAAACTTGGTTCTGACACAGTGCAGACCTCGGTCAGAGAGTTGACCGAGGTCAATCAACGGGGAGATCTGGTTAGTCTACGCTGACCAACCAGAAAAATCCTTGGAATAAATATTTATAAATTTATTTATTAATTTTAGGTTATAAAACAAAAAATATTTATTATTAAAGTATATTATTATGATTTTTATTTATTTTTTTGAGGTTTATAATTACAAATTACTTTTCGAGGGCTATATATAGGTATATTCATCTATGTATTTTAATCTTTTATTTTTATTTTGCATTTTAATTTTATTAATTAGGTTTATTATTTTATATATTTATAATTTAATTTTATATACTTAAATATATTTCTATTTTATTTTTTGATGTGAAATATACAATTAAATAAATAGATATATTATCTATATAGGTATAGATATATGTATTTCATCTATATGTTTTATACAAGTATTTTATTTTAAGGGTTTATTTATATTTTTATTCCAGTTTTAATATGCATATATATTATACATAATATTTACAAAATCATAAAAATATAAAATTACAAAAATAATGAATAATGAATAATGAATATTTTAATCGATACAAGTATACAACATGGGTCTAAAACCTAACTTTCAAATCGTACTCTAGGAAATATGAAACCATCTCCATTAAATAGCTTATTAAAAGTTACATACAATTAAAGGTAATTTTGATATATTTTGGGTTTTTATTTGAGAAATATGGGTCTGGGAAGTTGGGATTTTGGATTCTTATTTAGAATGTATTTTGTACACTGTATATTATTTTTGTATGAATCAGTTTCATATTTTTCTATATTTTATTATCTACAACTTTCATGTTCAAAGTTTCTTTATTTGAAGTACAAAAAGTGGAACTAAAAATAGGTCTAAAAATGAATAAAAATGAATTAAATGAAAGAGATTTTTATTTTCTTTTGTCCCTTATCTCCCCCTACTTTATTCCTTGTCGACGTAGTCATCGAGATGCTTAGGTCTTGGGGTTTCGGGTCATAAAAACCTTCAATATTTTATTCTTTTTCTTTTCTTTTCTTTATTCTATAATTTTAGCTTTAAAAACCGTATTTTATACAATATTTACACAATGATGCATGGATGATAAAATGCCTAAATAACGGGTATTTACACGTATTTAGTAGGGATTTTAAGGCCAAAATGATAGAATAAAGATGATGAAACAGAGATTCATCATCCCCTTATACTTGCCTTTGCTAGTCCCTAGAAAACATTTATGCAATAAGTGCAGAAAAGAAAACAATGAAAATAAAAAGAAGAAAGATGGATTAAATTTAATTATCATACTTGTCTTCACATTAAAGTTTGGAGCTCAAGTCTTTGAAATTTTAGTGCGGGCAGAACCTTAATGGGAATTATATTTGAAATCCAACAGCCTTCGAGAATCCCAAAACTCTTCTCAAGTCTCCTTAATGGCCAGGTCAGAATACTTCAACTCATACGCAAACCCTTATGACTATGAATGTGACTCGTACATTGTAAGTGATGGTGGCTCTCCCCAACTGAAATGACAAAGAGACTGACTTCTCCAGCATGACAACCCAGTGATTCCCCAATCTAATAACTCCTTCCTCGAAGAGCAGGGTAATCCCTTCTAAGTTCAAGTGACAACAAGCTCAAAAGGAGGGTGTGAGGAGAAGAATGGATGGTAGCCAGTGTAGCTACCTATCCTAGGATGCAAGACTGGTGTAGTCAAGTCATCCAGTTGTAGGCTCACACGATTTGACTTTGAAGCTGAAGCTTGCTTATTGAATGTACAAATACATATACACTCCGACATGCATTTTATTTTTAAACAGGCTTGTCCACTTTTTTGGAGTTTTTAATTTTTTCTTTTTTCTTTTTTTGAAATACTATATACAACATCATTTACAAAAGGAGTTTTCCCTCTTGAGCCAGTAGACTATCCCTCTTTTGAAGCTTTATTGCAACCCACACTCTCCCCTGTCTTCAAAATTCATCATCACCGGATGGGTTGGGGTGCACTTCCCTCCCTAGAGGAGGACAAATGTTTTCACTTGTGTGCGTCTCATACCAACAAATCCAATCCCCTCACCACACCAACTGAGTTGAGCCAAGTGGAAGGTGCAGGTGTCTAAGTTAGTTCATTATCAACAAGAGTCATGCGTGTACTCCGAAATACTCTACTTAGGCAGTCAAGAATCAGTTGAACCAAGTCTCGTGATCCTCAAAGAATTAAGTCAACTAGACCTGAAGTACCTCAATTCCAGTTCCTATAAGTTCCTATTAATTAGGTAGATTTAAGGTCCAACCAAGCTCCAATCTTCAGATTTTACTTAGACTCGTTCAATCATCAAACTCAATCTGAAAAATGCGAATGTCATGCAAATTCTATGCAGAAAATATTTTTGTGATGCAATTTTCAAAGATTTCGAACTTTTTATGGGTTTTTGAAAAAGATGATGCATATGCATTTTTTGTATTTTTCAAAAGATTTTCCAATGTTTTTGGTATTTTAGTTTTGCAAATATTTTTGGTATTTTTGAAAAACTAAATATTTTGGCCCAAAACTATGTACAAATATTTACAAAGGGATGCATCTTACATTTACAAGACTTTAGATTTTGAGATTTT
This sequence comes from Ottelia alismoides, assembly GCA_037367405.1. Taxonomy (NCBI): domain Eukaryota; kingdom Viridiplantae; phylum Streptophyta; class Magnoliopsida; order Alismatales; family Hydrocharitaceae; genus Ottelia; species Ottelia alismoides. The sequence goes on along the minus strand of JAZKJV010006351.1, from coordinate 457,605 downwards.
ACAAAGGGTAAGTGCTTAGTTTTATCAATACATAGTAAAGAATTTTATGGTGATATATATATATATATATATATATATTCCTCAAACTTATTTGAAAAAGGTTTTTCAAACAATTTTTGAAAACTATATTCCAAAATAAGTTTACAGACATGTACACACATTTAAAAATCATTTTGCAAAGATTTTCAAAACACAATATATATTTCAAATATTTTTGCGATCATTTTTCAAAGCATTTGCAAATCGTTTTTCAAATATTTTTATTTCACACAAATAAAATACGTTTTCAAAACAAAATAATTTTACAAAGGTTGAAAATCTTTAAAAAACATTTTCCAAATAGTTTTCAAAAGATTTTTCAAAAATATTTTCAAACTATTTTTAAAACATTTTGCAAAAAATAGTTTTACCTCATTTATTAATCAATAATTAGAAAAATAATTTGATGAATAATCAAAATCTTTTTATTAAGTATTTTTAATGAATTTTTGGCCATAACTATTAAGAAAAATATGAAAGTATGAGTTTTGACTGAAGTATATACACACTATATACGACCCTCTATACTTAGCTTGAGCTATGTCCTCATAGATCAGAGAGAAAGAGAAGACATAACTCATACTGAGTATAGAAAAGTCTAAAGAATAGACGAATGAACGAATAGGAAGTTAACCATCCCCCCTATACTTAGGATCAAATAATCCTAAGTATAGCAGACTGTACATAAAGCAGGGAGGGTCAAGGGTGGGAATGAACATATCGTACTCAGACTGTCTCCCCCTATACTTAGGGTAAGATATCCCTAAGTATATACAAGAAGAGGAGACAATGGAGAGTATCAAAGAATAGAAGAGATCGGGGTGCACACCCCCTATACTTAGGACAAAGTACGCCCTAAGTATAGAAGACTGACAAAAAGGGGCGACACCTTTCCGGTAGAAAAAGAAGATAGAAAAGGAAAAGAAGAAAAGAAGAAAAGAAGAAAAAAGATGTAAAGATGGAAGAATATAGAAGAGGATGTACACCACTCCCCTATACTTATGGTAAAAGAAGCCCTAGTCTAAGCAACAACACGAGTGATGAAATGGAACGACGAATGAACACTCGGCTCATCCACCCCCCTATACTTTGGACAAAGTATGTCATAAGCAAGGCACACACAAGAATGGGGTGGATGAGCAATACATGAGATTAACAAAGGGAAAAAATGCAAATATACAAAAGAGTGGATATACAAATGATTCAAGAAGGCTGAAAGCGAACCTTCTTGCGAGACTGCTGAGGGATAGATCTGATGTGGTGCAGGTCAACATCGAGGTCCTCAGATGACACTAACTGACCAGGGCCGACACAATGAAGCTCCTCAATGGTCCTACAGTGAAGAGGCACAGATGGGTGAGTAGAAGTAGTGCGGCTAGGTCCGACCTTGGGTGTCTCGCTAATGTCAAAGTGAAATGGGACGAACTCATCATCAAAAGAAGCAAGGTTAGTGTCGTCCTACGAGGTCTCGTCTAGGTCAAAACCAAAAGGAACGAACTCATCAATGGAAGTAGTCAAATCATGTTCGTCCTCAACAGTCTCAACTGGGTCTTCATTCTCATCAAAAGGCCCGAATTCCTGAATAAAAGCAACAATATCAAATTCGGCCTTAGTCTCATCAATATCTGCCCTTCGCTCAATGGTGTTGATCTTGTAAATCCTGCAGATGTCCTCAACACATCTCCAGTCATAGGAAGCAGAACTCCAAGGTCTATGCTTTCCGAGTCTTCCTCCTTGGAGAGGAAATCTTGGGTCTCATCATCGATCATAAAGAAAGTCTCTCTGATATCTGCATAAAGGTCATAGGACTTGGGGTCGGCTAACACATGCACACTCTTGTGGGATGTGGGTCTCTGGTCGGTGGTAGGTGTGGTGATCAACACATCGCTCCCGACATCATAATGTAAGCGAATATATCCTGATCCATAGTCAATAACGGCTCTCGCATAGGCGAGAAAGGGCCGTCCCAATATGATTGGAAGACACTCCACATGAGTAGAGGTCTCCATGGGCAAGATAACAAAATCCGTAGTAAAACTCATGCCCTGAATCAAAGTGATGACATTCTCAAGAATACCCTTCAGCCTCTTTATTGACCCATCAACAAATTGTACGGTCATCCTGGTTTTCTTGAGAGGCCCAAGATGAATAGACTGTACCAACAAGAAGGGTATTATATTGATCGATGCACCGTCGTCAATGAGAGTGTTATCACATAAATGGTTAGAGACGGTGCAACTCACGAGAGGTGTGATAGTGTTCCTTTTCCTAGAAGATGGACGATGGGCGATGGCTTGGGCAATGGCCATGGTCAAGATGTGACACTCAGATCTGCTCCTTCACTTTCTCTTCTTATGATGAGGAGCAGATAATTGCTTCATGACCCGACGAAGTGGGGCATCAATGATCTCATAAATAGCGGCCACCACTTAAGGTTTAGTCAACATTTTTTTTAATTTTTGGATCTCCTCCATATAAGGGAGGAGATCAGAATCATCATCTACACGAGGAATGCCAAGAGCATTCTGTACAACGACATCCTTGGGGTCAAAGGTGGGACAGGGTGTGAATGGGTGTGTGGTCAAATGATCTGGCAAAGGTACCCTCTCCTCACAATCTGACTCGATAATGTGTCTCTTGAAATCTTTTTGGATTTTTAAAATTATCTCATTTTTGTGTTTTGGGCGATTGCAAGTTCTCATGGAAATCCTCAAGTGAACCCACATCATCAAATGGTAGAGAATCATGGTCGCTCTTATTTATATTAGCGAGGTTGTCAATCCTCTGTCTCATATGATCCATCATCTGGGTCAAGTGCTCAACGGTGGACTCCATGAAAGGTGACTCCAACAGATCATTCTCGAGTGGATGTGAAGGGAAATGTGGAGGCGGAAAATCTGAGGGTAGATGTGGATAAAAATCCAAGGTCTGAATCTGTGGCTGAGAAGGGTATGTACAAAAGTTAGGATCAAACTCCTCCTGGAAAAAGGGAGGGGGACCGACTGGAGTGAACGAGGGATCAACAAAGTCCAGATAAAATATGCTTCAGTCGGCCATCTCGAAACAAATGGAAATAATCGAGAGAGCACAAAGGTCAAATCAAGAGAAGTCAGGAAAAAGGCGCAAATGCGCATAATCGATCTAGAATGCACACAAGCAAACACAGAGAAACTCACACAATACAAAACTTTCAATTCACCTACTAAACTCGGTAGAGACTGAAAAAGTCGGTCTTTTTATCTTGTCTGTTTTAGAGTTAGGTGAGAAGTCAAACAGTTGCGCAAACACTTAGGAGGCTGAATGGGATTTGGGCACTAGTCCTTAGGATGTACGTGAGCAAGTAAATGCGAAGATAATGAGGGGATTACTCATCCCAAGACAAATATTTTTTGGTCTTTTTTAGGTTCAGATAATGTTAGCAGTCCCAATTTTATTGATTATTACTTTTTTTGGATTTTTAGTAGGAAATGCACGTGCATATCGAGAAATTAATTCCTTTAAGCACATAAGTTAGCAAAATCAGAGGGAGAGTCGGAAAAGCAATGCAAGCGACAAAACGATGATGTATGCTAAAGCATAAATGCTCACCTTTCCTCTAGCTCTCTACATGCAAAGATGCTCAGTAGAATTGAAATCAACAATATATGTAAATACAAGTCGATGAAATCACCCTAAGATCAGAAATTACTATTATCGTGAAGAACCAATGCCAATGATATAGAATGGAACCGGTGTCCAGTCTTGGAGTCTTCTCGGTGCCCACAACAATGGGTCCTACAAGTGCTGTATGGAGAACTCTCGCAGCGCAGGGTTCCGAGACTAAGTGAGAAGAAATTTAATCTTTGACTAGATCCAAACGTCACTACCTACTCTATCATCAAGCAACTCCTAAAGATAAGGGCTCAATCACATAAAATAAATAAAACAAAGGCGATAAAATTGACAAAACCGCGGTGAGCTCCCAAGTGAACAAACACTTGGAAATTTGGCCCGGATGTCCAGAGTCCAAAGTACCTATATTATTACAATTAATAAGGTCTCTCTCTCTCTCTCACTTAAATTACGCAAATGAAATACAAGAAATAAAATAGAGCCCTGTCTTCAAAAATCTCTGTAGGTCTCCTTTGGTGCTAGGAGTGTCATGCTGGCTTCACGTGGGTGCATAGGCATCTTGGGTAAAGTGCCTCCCTCGATCCGTGGTACCTCATACAAAGCCAACAAAGAGAGGGGGTTAGAAAACTCAAACAATTATATCAAATAATGAGAAAATAATAGAAACACAAAAATAGGCAAATAATCACAATCAATCAAAAACTCAATCTATGCGTTATTGCTCCCCGGCAACGATGCCATTTGTTTAATCCAAAAATCTAGCGGTCTTGTATTCCACACAAAGAGGGATCACAATCGTTAAATCGACCACATGAAATCCAGATTAAAATAACAATTAACCCACAATTCAGAATCAAACAATGAAAAGCAAGATGTGGAGTTAAAATTTATTATAAGTCTACAACAAAGATGTGTATAGTGTGCAAGTATGTAAAGAGTGTCGAACACAAGGAACAAGCAGGATAGATCAAGCAGATTAATGCACAGAAGTGAATGTGAAGTATTTGTCTATATAAGTGTGCTCTTTTTTGTGGATTTTTAATTTTCTATTTTATTTATATTTTTTTATTTTTTTAATTTTCTGATTTTATATTTTATTTTTCTTCTAAAAAATAGATTTAAATCTGTATAGAAGATATATATACAATATAGTCTAAGGTTAATATAAAAATTAACAAAAATAAGAAAAATAAATAAAATTAGACAATTTTAAATGTTGTTGTGATTTTTAAGAAATTTTGCTAATTTTTATACATTTTAAGGTAAAAAATACTAAAACATGGTTTAAAATAAATATTTGAAATTAAAATGGAGATTAAAAATACGAAACTACATAAAAAATTCTGTAAATTAATTTTAATATAAATATATGACTAAAAACAAAATTCAAATACGGAAATTATATTTTTTTTTAAGAATTTTTTATATTTTTGTAAAGGTTTTAGGGATTTTTCTATTTTTAGAGTTTTCTTTTATATTTTTTTAATGAGTTTTGGTCTCAAGTTGTAAAATACTTAAATAAATATAATATACATATTTTAGAATTTTTCAGAAAGGTTTTATAATTTTTATGCATTTTCTTTTGCAAACAAGGATAAAAAGTGAAGTTTTTTTTATAAATAATAAAAGGCTTCAAAATTGCAAATTGAAAATATGATGTGAAAAAGCAAAGCAACAAGAAGCTATGTTTATTTTTTTTGGGATTTTTCCGAGATATATAGATGCATGAAATAAATATTAGAAATAAAGACAAACTACACTACTAACAAGTTTATAATTGTAAATAATAATAAATCCATGGGCCAAAGTGCAATTTCACAAAAATATTATAACAAGAATAAAATGCTATATTACTAATCTAAAATAATCAAACCCACGAGGGCCTTCGTGCAAAAACACATAGCCCACGTGCATATGCACGTGGGCCACACTGGCGAGGAATGACGTGTAATGCTCAAAAAATACAGGGGCATGTGAACAATTTTACAAAAATATTATAACATATTGAAAATGTTTTTGAACTTAACAACAATATAAAATTCCTTAGGGGCCCCGATGCAAAATCGACACCTCACATGATGCGTCACGCGAGGTGACGTGGCCATGACTGAAAAGTAAATATGAGAAGCTCAAGGATTCTTTTATAAATATTACACAAATATTATAACGACCGAGGAAAGTTTCAGTCTAACTAACAAATACAAAAATGGCAGGGGCAAAGTTGCAAAATACCCAAGCAAAGGGCGCGATCGAACGACAGGGATCTGCACACTAATCCACATGTTGTTGCCTTCCGCCCCAATGCCGGTTCGCAGCGGATGGCTAGGACTAAATCCTAGAGAGTGATCAGGTGGCTGATACAAATCGCATCGGACGACTGCTTTGCTCCTGGGCGACTGACTTTGATCCGACGACGGAGGGAGGTCGAGGAAGAACATGGAGGAAGCTCTGGCGAGGTGAGCTTCCTCCGAAGATTCCTCCCTCCTCCGATATCCTTTAAGCTCTAAAAGGGTCGAGCTTGCTCCTGGGATGGTACTCTATCCACCGGCGTCTACAAAAGTCTCCGATAGAGGTCGGAGGGCGAGCAGGAGGCTGGTAGAGCGATGGTTAGGGCTGTCAAAAAAATCTCAGGTTCGACATTCGCTCAGGTTCGGCTCGCTAAAAGTTCGATTCAGATTCAATTCGAAATTAAACGAACCGAACCTGAACACGAGTTTGGGCTCGATTAAATAAACGAACCGAACCTCAAAAATATAGGTTCGCTCAGGTTCGGTTCGTTAAAAGCTCGATTATATACACTGATACATACATACATAAAAATATATACATATATATATATTGTACATATAAAGAAAAATATATTCTCTTAAAATGTGAGGGCTCTCTCTTAAATTTTCCATAAATATACATATGTATATTGTACATAGGAAAAAAATTATCTCAAAACATGAGGGCTCTCTTAATTTTTCCCAACCAAGCCCTATTCCCTAATTCCATTTCCACTTTCCAGGGAACAAACCCTCGTTCCCCTCTCGACTCTTGAGTCCCCGCCTGCCGCCTGGGCTGCCTCCCATCTTGCCCTCATCTCCCCTCTTGTGCGCGTGCACAGCGCCGCCCATCCCCACCCTCCTATTGCAACTTGCGAGCGATCCCTCAACTTTCGGATGCCGCCTGCCGGTCATCGCCCTCCCCTCTCGCTCGGACGTTGCCGGTCACGCCCTCCCCCTTGGCTCTCGGCAACTCGCCCTCACACTGTCCATCGCCCTCTCTTATCTCGCCCTCACTCAGTTCAAGAATGTCAAGAGCTCAAGGTCAGTATCTGGTCTTTTTCTCTGACAAACTAATATATTTTTATATCCTACAATCTCTATTTGTATCATGTATGCTTGTTGTTTAGATCAGTTTACTTTAACACATGACAACAATTACAAACTTACGGTAACCATCTTATTTTGTTGCTTCTTTAGCTTTTAAATGTGCGTATAAATTTTTTAGAATGTTTCTTCTGGCCTTGAATTTTCAGTTTGGAATGGTTGTAAACTTATGGTCAAGCTTGATGTCATTGATTTATATGTGTTTTAAGGTTGAAATGAGATATATTTTTAAGTTGGCTTGTATATCCATCCATATAAATATAAGGAAAATGGTATATAGCATACACTGTTGAAGTTTTTTTTATCAAAAAACAGTAACCAATGCAAAAATGCATATATATTTAGCATTATCAATGTTTATTCTAAAACGAGCCTTTAACGAGCCGAACCGAGCCTTCACGAACGTTACCCGAGCCGAGCCGAACCTGAACACGATTTTTATTTTATCGAGACGAACCGAACCCGAGCCTTAAAGTTTACTAAACGAACCGAACCGAGCCTGGGTAGGTTCGCTCAGGTTCGGCTCGTTTACACCCCTAGCGACGGTGCTCCAATAACATTGAGCCTCCTTCAAAACGAGCACCAACCACTACTTAAGCTCCTGGACCTGCAAAAAATGGGTGAAAGGGTCGAGGGCAAAATACCTCGACACTGCAGTGAGGTGATGGGGTGGAGAATGATGAAATGAAAGCTCACCGGAGCAAGCTCCGACGAGGGGTGGCTTATGTTGATCGAATGACTAAATGCGGAAGAGGAAATGGGGAAAGGATCATAAGGCTACAATGATGCTTAAAATGCAAGAAGTATAAAGAACTTACGATCTCAATGGCTGGGAACGCCAGAGATGAAACCTCGACAGTGAGGTCTTCACCGGAGATGTAGATATCGCCAAGTCCACCTCCTTTAACCTAGAAGCATGGCGAGGATGCTATCACCACCCTCGGCCATTTAAGCGCAAGAAGGAAGAAAGAGAGAAATCGAAAGAGACTCAAAAATTCAGAAAAGATCAAGGTGCGGGTTATGTACAACGGATGAGTTGGTGAAGGGCTCCAAGATTGAAGAAGACTGGGTATATCGACGACGCAATCCCCAATGTAAGCCCTAGGCATGTATAGTGGATCATCGAGGAGAAAAAGCTCCGAAGACCGCAATGCAAAAGGATGAAAGTTGCGACCTCGAAAAATATGCAAAATCAGATAAAAACTCGATTCTGACACAGTGCAGACCTCGGTCAGAGATTTGTCTGAGGTCAATCAACGGGTAGATCTGGTTGGTCCATGTGGACCAACTAGAAAAATCCCTGGAAAAAATATTTATAAATTTGTTTAAAAATAATAAACAATTTTATTAATTTTAGGTTATAAAATAAAAATATTTATTATTAAAGTATTTTATTATGATTTTTATTTTTTGAGGGTTATAATTACAAATTACTTTTTGAGGCTATATATAAGTATATTCATCTATGAATTTTAATCTTTTATTTTTATTTTTATTTTTATTTTTAATTATTATGTTTATTATTTTATATATTTATAACTTAATTTTATATACTTAAATATATTTTTATTTTATTTATTGATGTAAAATATACAATTAAATAACTATATATATTATCTATATAGGTATAGATAAATGTATTTCATCTATATGTTTTATACAAGTATTTTACTTTAAGGTTTTCTTTATGTTTTTATTCCAGTTCTAATATGCACATATATTATATATAATATTTACAAAATTATAAAAAGTATAAAATTACAAAAATAATGAATAATGAATATTTTAATCGGTATAAGTATACAATAGAGGTCCAAAACCTAACTTTCAAACCGTAATCCAAAAAATATGAAACTACCTCCATTAAATAACTTATAAAAGTTATATACAATTAAAGGTGATTTTGATGTATTTTGAGTTCTTATTTGAGAGATATGGGTCTGGGAAGTTGGGATTTTGGAATCTTATTTAAACTGTATTTTTGTACACTGCATTTATTTTTGTATGAAATCAATTTATATTTTTTTATATTTTATTATCTACAACTTTTATGTTCAAAGTTCTCTTTATTTAAAGTATAAAAGGTGGAACTAAAAATATGTCCAAAAATAAATAAAAATGAATTAAATGAAAGAGATTTTTATTTTCTTTTGGCCCTTATCTCACCCTAGTTTATTCCTTGTCAACCAAGTCATCGAGATACTTAGGTATTGGGGTTTAGGGTCATAAAATATCTTCAATATTTTATTCTTTTTCTTTATTTTCTTTATTCTATAATTTTGTCTTTAAAAACCGTATTTTATACTTTATACACTATTTACACCAATGATGCATAAATGATAAAATGTCTAAATTAAGGGTATTTACACGCATTTACTAGGATTTTTAAGGTCAAAATGATATAATAAAGATGATGAAATGGAGATTTCATCAGAAGGATGATTGTGAATATTTAGGGTTAAATCTATCATAATAGATCATCTACCATGATACTGCCATTTTGAGGAAATGATGAAACCAGATGATTTTAGTGGCTCCATTTATTAGCTTAATGTGTCAAGAATTAATTAGATCAAGTATTACTTTATTTGAACCCAATATCCGATTTCAATTCCAATTTCAATGTCCAAATATTGGAAATAGAAATGGTGGTGGAAATGAACATAAATAGACTCCTTGAGCTTGTTTCTAAGTTCCCAAACGGTTTGGACATTGATTAGAAATGGTCAAGGAAAGCTGGGGTTTCATCTCACCCGTACTTTCTCCATCTTACATAGAGTGTGATGCGTTTCGTTGATCTCACACTGGAGTGTAAATTGTTCAGCTCGAGCTCAAATGTTAGGAATGTATCATTTTAACTAACGTGGTATAAACCCTGAATTTGGATAGATATCCAAAATTCAAGTCACTATACGTGGATTGTACGCTCCTGACATTATATCCAAGTATCTGCTTTGAATCTCATGAGTCCTAACTAGACCAGGACTCATACTATTTGATGTCTATATTGAGACAATATTTGTTATTATCATTATTCTTGAGGGTATTTTGTGAATATGATTCACACATATAATTCATTAATTAATATGAATAATTATCATAATAATTAATGTTCATATTTTATGAATATGATTCACATAATTATTTCAAGGCTTACACGTGAACATGATTCACATTAAAATAAATGTGAATTGAATTTACATTTGTATTTGGATTTATGAATATGATTCGGATTATTTTCATAATTTTACCAAGTATGATAAGGGGATTATTTAAGATTATAAGTAATAAATAAGTAACAACTCCCATGTGTGTGTATGAAAAGAAAAGGGGGCGTATATGATGACACATGGCATCATAGTTTTAGAGTCCACAGATTGTACTCTAAGTTAAGTTATTGCATAATTTATTAATTATTTTTAATTGGTAATTAAAAGAAGATAAATCTAGTTTAATTTCTTGGTGATCTAGAAATTAATCACAACCATTGATCCATGATCCAAGGGACATCATTGTGCACACCTACATGAAGAGGAAACTCTTAATAGACGTGCATAGTAAGTATAAAAGAGAGGGCATTCCTCTCTCTTTTTGTACTCAAATATATAGATGCTTAGTCCCTTGATAATATTTCATTGCCTTGAGAGTCAAAAGAAGAGAAGAGTCTTGAGATATTATTTCTCTATACGTCTCCTTTTCATGGCCTAGATGCACACCTTGCCAAGCCACTTTTTTTTCCTTTGGTGTGACCTTGTGAAGGAGAAGATCATCTCCTTCTTCATGCTCCTCATACATGAAGATGGATCAATTTTATACGACAAAATTAGGAGCTTGATCATCCTTGCATGGGCAAGATCAAGAAGAAGATATCGAAGTTCACGAGAATCTATGCAACTCGTTGATGAATCTACGATTCATCACTTTAAAAGATGAAAATAGAGCTCCGTCCTCAAGTAAATAATTGCATTTAATCATTTATATTGCATTTATGCATGTATAAATAATATCCACATTTTAGCATTCATAATTGCATTAATAAGAAGCCATATTCTGTGTATAAATAATTATATGTATATTAACTAACTTATCCTATTTTTATTTATTTTATATTACATCTAAATGCAATAAAATCAACTCCATTGTGTATATATTACTAACCTTAATAAATGAAAAATATTAGAAAAATACTAACCTTTATATTTAACAAATGAAACCAAACATCAATTTCGAGATAACAAGCTGCAAATGCAAATATCTCTCTCCTATGAAACCCCTACTCACTTTTAAATTAATGTACATTCAATTATATACAAAATAAGATCAAATTTAAAAGAGTCAAAGTTCATATGTGAAATTTGAGTTTTTGGTCCACATTGTATATTCTGTATATTGACCAATTTTACCTTATTATTTTATGTACAAAACTAATTCTTTTTAATTTATTTACTTTTTATTTATTTTCTATGATTTATGTTTTAATAAAGTATGCAAAAATATAAATCTGAAATAAATTAAAATCAAAGAAAATGAGTCATTCTGAGTATGTATATATAGTTTGTAAATAAGTCTCTCCTATGTCACTTCTTTATTTTCTAAATTATTAAAATATCAAAAAAATAGATTAATGTGTAAATATTTATTTTATATTTTATTTGATTTTACTTTGAACTTTTCGTATTTAAAAAATCATATTTTTTTTGCAAAACTTAAAAATCGGTATTTTATGTACATAAAAGACCACCAAAATACATTTTATACAGTTGACTTCATTTGGTTTTATTTCCTTCATGAAAGTTCAAGATCTCATCAAGATGAAAAACTTTCATGAAGATCATCTTTTGATTTGACATCATTTTCTATTTTATTTTTATTTTTAATTTATTTTCTGAATTTTGTGGAGGTGACACGTGGTGCCGCCACATGTTGCCCCTACTTACTCTCCATCCGCATTAGCGAGAGTTTAGAGTGAGCTCTAGAAAAAAGGATCGTTGGTGATAACGAGGACCCTTCCCATCGAGCGATGACCTCCGCCTTTGAGGCAAGATCCTGTGACATCCAATCATTGTCACAACAATCTCTGAGCGGTTGCTTAGCTCAAATATTGCCGGAGCTTTGAGAGATAACGAAGCACCACCATGCTCTATCCCCAGGCAAACTTCTCCAAGTAATATTCTTCTCCTCCTTCTGTTTTATTTTTAGTTTTTGATTTTTTTATCTTTCTGTTATGGACCTTCCTCTTATATGTTCTTCATCTATAACCAAACCAAATCCCCAAATCTCAATCACATATCGACTCTCACCCTCATCTATTCTTCCTCTTCATGTTCTATTCTTCCCTTTACAACCTTCTCTCCTATCCTTTGCATTCACCAGGAGAGCGCGCGCACGTGCGCGCACACACACACACCCCTTCCTCATGGGTCCCGATCGCCTGAGCTAAGGAAATAACCATTAACCCATCGTTGGGATATGGTACCTTGAGCCTCGATTCTCGCTTGCAAAACTCGGAGAGACGGTCCTCATCATTATCAAGAGTGCTGCAGCATGGGCTCCCTCGACGAGCACCCATAAATACCTTCAAATTGAGCTATCATGGACTACCATCAAGTGGAGGAGCAGATTCACATTGTCCTTCCCCGATTCACACCGTCTCCTAAGATCTTTAACATCTCGGCCGTGTCTCGGCTGAGACTACACCTTACTACTATGACCATTGAAGCTCAACTAATCTCTAGCAGACCGAGGATCCTTCACGAGCATTCGTCCACCTTGAGAAGTAGAGGAACAACAACAACCTAAGAAAAACACCTCTGCCTGAGCTCCAACCATTGTTCGATTTCCAACAGGAGATCTTGGTGGCATCATGAGCGGGTCACGCACGCTTGTCTGATCATCCTTCCTAATCACCTGCCTTGGGGGATCTGAAGCTAGTAGTAGCGACCACGTGGAGGCTGGGATATGAACCACTGCTCGAACCACCTGTCCATGTGCACTGCACGTACGTGTGGGATGTATTGCACTCTGCTCCTTGCCATTTTGTTGAATCACGCAAAGGCCCATACCATCAGAGGACATGTGTGCGACACGCCTCTTGGAGAAATTTCACAAAACACCCCAAGTTTTTTGGGTAATTAAAGAAGCTCTATATAGCACTATTTGCTTTTGTTTATTTAATGTATGTATTGCAATTAGACCCTCATATCTGAACCTTATTTAGAGCACATTTGTTATAATTTCATCATTCCAAAAATTACATGATGCATATCAATTTAATTTCTTTCTTACGGTTAGTTAACGAAATTTTTATGAGCATTGATTGATTTATTATATTTATTCTTGTGAAATTTGTCATATTTTACCTTGTTTGTGATAGGTAATTCACAGTAAATTATTCTTGCTCTAAAAATTATAGAAAAATTACATTTAATTATTAATTATGCTCTGTAATGTGCCCAAAAATGACATTATTTGCATGCATATTTTTCCCTGAATAAAATTAGTGATTTCAGAAATTGAATTCTTATTCTCCGTAAACATAATAATTTTAAGATTTAAGATTTTTCCTAGATACATATTAATTAGATACATCTAGATTAATTATACTTCTGAAAAATATCTAGGTTTACTAATTATTAAAATTCAATTACTAAAAATCAAACTATCTACTTATTTAATTAATTAAAAGTTCATTTTGCATCAGAAGAATACCAAAAATTCAAAGTAGCTTAATTTTACATGCATTAACATTCTAGACAAGTTTTAAGATTTTTGAATATCATTTGATTGAAAATTTATAATTAGTAAAAAATCCTCCTAAAAATCTTAGTCTCTATATTATATGAAAGTCATCCCAAGGAGACAATTGCTCCTTGAGTTTGATCTTGATCTTGTCCACGTAAAATAAAAATTAACCGCTTTAAATTGAATTGATTAACATTAATTAAGTGGTCTTTTTCAGAAATTACGATTTGCCTATCTACAATGAAATGTCACATTAAATACTTCTCAAAAACTAGCAATGGCAATTCCACATCACATTGAATAATTCTCATGAATTAGCAATGGCAATTCCACATTTTCCAGATGACGCCATTGTCAGGGAGGCACGACCTAGGATAATTTTTAGAGAACATAGAAATTAGGTTTTTGCACCCCTCAGGTAATATGACCCCTGAATTATTTATTCAGTTCTTTTCTTTATTTTATTTGCATCATCTCTCTGACTTCCAAATTATTTTTTATGCGAGGGACCCGATGCATTTGGAATGACTTTTTGGTCAAATATTCAATTCAATTCTTCTTAACTAATAAAAATTTCTGTTAGGTGCGGTTTTCTTTCTTGCATTTCATATAATATTTTTTTTCATTTTTCTATTGAATCTCGCATGTTGAGAGCTGGGAAGCAATGTAAGTCTCCGAACTTGGTATTCATCATTATTTTCGATTTTGCTTCATCTTTTTCGATCTCCTTCGTCTATTTTACAACATATGATAAAAAAGGAATTGAGACTGTGGATAGGCATGTCGAATGATGGATTATATTACAAGTGATAACTAACTTAAATCTGATATTTCTAATACAACTTTGACCAAAAAATTCATAAAAACTTAAATTGTTTTCGGGAGAGAAATCTCGTTCTTGAACACATGTACTTGACCCCAAATAGTATGGGTTAGGACACACTCACTAAGATTAGAGCCCAAATCCTCTTGCCTCCTAAGTCTTCATTTCCGACTCTTGCAGATTTGGGATAAGAAAGGGTTTGCCTTCGACCTTAGAAATACGTTTAAGTTGTGTAAGCTTGGTAGTCTCCTTAGGGATTTGATACTGCAACCCGATAGTCAGGGAAGATCACCCCTTTGATTGGGAATTATCAGGAGCACCATTGTACGTAATGCGACTCCACTGTATGTAATGGATGTACAAGATTGTATTATCACCTAATTAAAAATTTAAAAGAAAATTGGTCAAACTTTTGTGACCTTTATTGTGTACAGTTGGTGAACTTGGGGTTTGCTTTGTATTTGCATTCAGGGGTATGCATTCAAAGACTGTGCTCTTAGCATTTTTCCTCTCTCTCCTAGTTTGAAATCGTGCTCTATCATTGTATCTCTTGACATAGAGAATGGTAGATTTGGATGATTTTTGCTCAAACTTTGCGAGCCTCTCACTAAAAACTCCAAATCAATTGCCCTTACAGGATTACAATCACTCACTTATCGAACCCCTCTATTCATGGCAACTCTTCCCATGAGACCATAGTCAATAAGTCACTTTTCATTCCCGAGGGTGGTCAACCCGTACCAACCCTCTCTTCTCTCACCACATCGAGCAATACCCTAACCTCAATGCTTCTAGATCACATTTTTTTGACTCTATTAATTCAAATCCTCTTTATTTTAAAGGTAAAGAAGAAAAACAATGAACAAGATGCCTCTCAAGAAGATCTTTATTAAAGAGGGAGATAATAATGCATTGAAGGATATTCTAGGTAGACTGGAATGAACGGAGCAGTGTAGTAAACAATTTCCAAGAAGAGCTTGGTCAATTGAGGAATGGTGGAGAAAACATACAAGAGGGGGAACTATGAGGGATGCATACAATCCCAATTCTGCATAGAATGAGAATTGGCTGGGAAGCTAAAGCATCATTTTCTGACACTCCTGCCAAAGTTTTATGGCAACGTAGTAGAGGAACCATACCTGTTCCTACAAGAGTTTGAGCTGGTTTGTGACAACCTAGGATGACCTGGTGTTTCTCAGGACTACATATGTCGTAGGGCCTTCCCATTCACTATAGCAGGCAAAGCTACATGTTTGCTTAAGAATTTGGGAAGGTTGTCACTATATGGGTAGCATTGAAGGACATGTTTCTCAAGAAGTTCCCGATCTTGAGTAGAACTAATCAAATGAGATCGCAAATATCTAGCTTCCCAAAGATATCCCATGAGCCTTTCCATGAAACATGAGAGAGGTTAAAATATCTGATTCAGAAGCGTACGTGTTACGATATCGATAAGTTAATCTTGGTCCAGAACTTGTATAGTGGCCCGACTCTAGTGGTCCAAGGATTAATGAGTGCTGTCTATGGATGTAGTGTTGAGAAGGCTGAGATGAGGTTCCTAACGCCCAATCTTAGAGGGTCTGCGATGTTCGACAAGTCAGATCCAATAATCGTGGTATTGGTGCCTCTCTCGGCCTTTGGAACTTGAATCAATCTCTTAGACAAACAATCAACCCACCATATATGAAATAAAACCTAATGTGTAGGGTGAAATTTATTATACCTACAAAATATGTGTATAGTCAGCAAGGGTAGGGATCGAACCAATGAGAGCAAACTATGTACATGTATAATTATTATTAATCAATAATAAATAATAAGAATAATATTTTGTGTATTTTATGTTTTTTTCTATTTTATGGGGTTTTAATTTTATTTAATTTTTATGTATTTTTAAGTGTTTTTATATTTTATATTTTTAATTTTAAATTATTTTATTTTTTTGAATATTAAGATAATATATATAACAATGATATTATATATATTATTAAGTAATATATAGGGTGTATAAAAAAATTTATAAAATGAACAATCCTTTTTTTGAAAGTTTTAAATATTAAATATATTTATAAGCAATAATAATATAATATATAATTATTATAAAGTATATATAGTTTAGGGTTTTATAATTATATATACTCAAAATTCAAAAAATAAATTGTTTTTGTGATTTGAACATTTTCCCTATTTTAGGATTTTTTATATAGTTTACTAATTTTTAGGCTTTTTAAGGTATTAAAATGTACAAAATAGGGAGAAAATAAATAGGCCGACTAGTTTTGGGTTTTTAAAAATAGATAATAAGTTAAAAATTGCCAAAACTATTTTTAATATACATTATATGATATAAATAAAAAATATAGGACATGAAACTACTTTTTGGATTTTGTCTGCAGTATTTATGATTTTTATAGTGTTTTTAGGGTTTTGTGATTTTTAAGATTTTCTTTTTATATTTTTTGAGATTTTTGGTCTGTAGTAAGAATATATAATAAAAAACTATTATCTATTTTTATTGGAATTTTAAAAGTGGTTTTATATTTTTTGGGTTTTTATACTTAGATAGGGAAAATAATGTGTATTTTTGATTTTTATAAATAAAAATACACTAAAATGCCTAGGAAAATTAATATGTAAAGGAATAAAGCTAGCAGACACATTAGGTATTTCTCCTACAAATTTTAGAGATAATATGTTATTTATAATATTTAATATACAAGAAATAAATATCAAGGATTGGTAGGGATCTATTTGCAATTAAATTAGCTTCAAAATGCATTTAATAATATTTTAAAGGAATGTAGGGGCATTAGAGCATTTTCACAATTGAATTCGTATTTAATAAATGCGTAGTAGGGGTATAATTGCAATTGAATAAAAGTTAGGATTCTGCTTGCAATATTTACAAAAATATAACACTTTATTTACAAAAATGAGGACTAAAGAAAAATATTCAAAGCCTGAAGGGCTTGAGTGCATAAATTACCCGCTCCATGTGGGGGACTACGTGAGGTGAGTCACAGAGGGAACTATGTGTAATATACACGAAAGCTTGGGTCTGGTTGCAATTTATACACATGTATTTACAATATAGTTAATATTTACAAGATTGAAAAGAAATATAAAAAGTAGGAAGGTACTGGATGCAGATTCCTCCTTTATTACGCACCATCCATCGGTTTTGATTTCTTCACTTACACTCATCTACGGTTGAGGGCGCTCGGTATCGATTCAGAGATGGACATCGGGGATTAGATCATAGACCTGATCTAACGGTTGATTGGGCCCTTGGTCTAATGGTTGCTGCATAGTCTGCGAGGAGTTCTTGATCGAACGACCTGGAGAATCCCTGTAAGAACACGAATGATGGTGACACATGGGCCACTTTGTCTCGTCGAATCTTCATCCTCAAAGGCTCAAATTGGCCGCTGAGATACTCGATAGATGCATGAAGGTATTCCACTTTTATGACATTACTCAAAGAAGTTTGTGTCCCAACGATAGGGGCCTAGAGCTCGATCAAAGTTGGATCACCTGAGGGTGTTGTTCTTAGATATGAAACCGCTTAAATGGGTCTTCCAATAGCTATTCCTGCATAGTAAGATGGGGAAAACTATGGTGAAGCTATCTAGGTAGTAATTGGTGGAGGTCAGTCGGATTTGAAGTTGGAAGAAGGTACTTCGACGATGGGTGGTGGAAGGAGCACGAATGGACTTGATTTGGAAAGATCAAGGCGGTCTGGGTGTAGAATGATCAGAGAAGAAGATGAAGCAGACGTGAGATTGGGACGAGGGTGGTACGATGCTGGATGATGGCCCAGAGCCTAATGCTCCAGTGTACATTAAATCTACAGATTACACTAAAAATTACAAAAAGACATGAAATAAAAGCTATATCTTATTGTGAGGAATAAAGTTACACTAGAAAAATGGGAAAATCAACTCAAACCTAGGTGCTACACCAAGGAGCAGAGGCCTTCATTGAAGCAAGCTTTGGTAAAGGAGATCACTCCATTTGCCACCTCATGCACATTGCAAATATGGTGAGGAGCAAGATGTCACCAAGCTCTACTCATCTGGGTATGAATTTGAGGGTTCCAATGGATGAAGAAGGACCAAAAATAAAAAAATGGGTGTAGGTGGAAGCTATATATAAGCGATGGTTGACGTGATCTTCTGAGAGCTCTATGGATTGAGAAGGTGTATCTATAACGATCCTAGATGCATGACATGACAGAGGATGCATCTGTGCAAATGTTTCGTGAAGACATGAAATGAGCAAGAGGCTTGCACCGAGCAACAAAAAATATAGAAGAAGGCGGGGAGCACGTTCTGACGGATACAGACCTAGGGGGTAGTACAGTTGACCAGGGGTCAATGTTTACTCAGACCCCATTGGTCCAACTAGGCCAGAAAATAATAAAATAGAAATGGAAATGAAAAATAAAAGAAAATAAATTAGCTATGTAATTTATTAATCAAAAGTCAGAACATAAAAAATCTTGATAATTTTATGTAGTATTTTATGGGTATTTGTATTTATTTTTACAAGCTTATTTATTAGGTGCTAAAATTTACAAGTATATACATAGGTATATTTACATGTATTTAAAGTATTTTATTTTTATTTTGTATTTTGTGTTATATTATTATATATACATAATTTATATATTATAATATATTAAGGGGGTTTTTATCAGTTGTGCCCCTCTGAGATATTACAATTTAAATTATGCCCCTCTCTTTTTTGAAATATCAGTTGTACCCCTACCTTCTTGCAAAATTTACAGTTCTGCCCTTTTGTAATATCAGTTATGCCCCTACTTTACCTTAACAGAAGGGCGAAATTGTGAATTTTGCAAGAAGATAAGGACATAAATGATATTCCAAAAAAGGGAGGAGCATAACTGAAATTGCAATATCTCAGAGGGTCTGAATAAAATTTCTTATTTCAGATAATCCTTCATTAAACCCACTCAATACTATACTCAATAATAACCAGTAGAATATCATGGATTGGATCCATGATCAAGATATTGTACTTGCAATTGGACACATAATGTATGTGGTTGCAATGTGCAAGTTTCCTCATATGAATGAGTAATGACAATAAATAGATAATAAGACTTCAAACCTAGTAATGTCTCTATGGTCTTGATCTCATCGAATGTACTTTGGAAGTGACATGTCGATGATGATCGTAATTGTCAAATAATCCTTATAAAACCTAAGAATATATTCTGGCATACATATGTGCTCTTTACATTTAATCATTAGTGACATGGTTCTCTGCATCATGCAGGATGGTAGCTCTCTAAGAGATGATGTATTCAAAATATTTAAGTACCTACCTGAACCAAGATTTTTAAGAGTTAATATGAATGTAGATATGATGAATGTCACCATTCTACTATCTATACTCTAATCATTCATGAAGCTTCATGATATTCATATTTTATGAATTGGATGGATCATGTATAAATGTTGAAAAACTCTTACATTGAATTCTTTTGAGTTCAATATAAGAGATCCCTAGTCTTTAGCAATGATTGCTTATAAATGAAAGGAGCGTAGTGGAAGCATGGGTAGGACCAAAGTAAGATGGAAAGTCAAAGAGTTGACTATACTTCTGTAACTTCCATGACATCCAAAGAGTTGGATGAATGCCAATACTACAATAAGCTAAATGTATTGATATTATGACTATCAAGTCTATCTAGAATCCTTAGAAAAGGACTCGGATAGTGCATCGGAATAATCTACATCTACATACAATCATTGAAATTGACTTTCTTATTTGGTACGTCTATTTATCGTATCTCAATCTTATAACAACACTTGCAATGGGTTGCATATATTTTAGAAAACTGGAATTTGATCTTCAGGTTTAATAGTCATCTACATGGATATTGATGCAATTGTTGCAACAACATCTATTGGATATATAGACTTCATTATTTCAGTGGGAACCCTTAGTCTTAGAGAATGTCTCTATGACCTGGATATTAGAATGCACTCATAGTTTATTTCTAAGTGTTGGAAATAAACATGGATTCTGGAATGGACCTATCATAGAGAGTTATTATGGATATATTTCAGATAGTAATCTAACATCTAGTGGGATCTAATAAATTAGAAAATTAATGAAGGGTTCATTAAGATTTCTAATACTGAAAGTTAAACCTTATAAGATCAATAGGAGGATGAAGATCATTTGACAATGATCTGACATCAAGTCTTGGACATATGTCTGTTGATGAGATCAATAGACTAGTAAGAGATGACTCTTTAGATTGTCTATAAGTTCAAATCCTACATACTTGTGAATATTGTATTCAAAGTAAAATGTCCAATACACCCTTCTTTGGAATGGTGTAAGATGTCAAGGTATTTAGGATCTCATACATATTGATGTATGTGGATCATCTATACATAGTGAACATTGTGGATATGTGATATCTATTGATGATTATGTATGATATGAAATTTCTTCTCTTCACCTAAAAAACCTTTGAAATGTTCAAAGATTCCATAATTTTGGTTTAGAATCAAAGTTTGAAGGAAGATAAAATGAATTTGACCTAACCTAGGTAGCCTGTACTAGTTAGATGAATTCAACGAGTACATTATGGAGATATGAATATCATTTCTATCTCACTTTTCTTGATAAACCTAAACTCTTTGGAGTTGTAGAGAGATACAATTGGATCATATGTGACATGATTTGATCAATGATGATTTTTAGCATAATTACCTCTTTGTTTCCAAGTATATATATGTAGTAGAGACTACATTATAAATCCTTAATAAGGTTCCATGTGTTGGACATGCGAGCCCATGATGAGCCATTATGCAATAAATGTTATTGCGAATATCATTCCCTGATCTGAATTGAAGAATGAATAATTTGCATAATAGATCCCTTAGTACAATTAGGGTTATGTACCATGGTCATCTTAATAATCGTACAGCTGTTGATTCAACTATTGAATCATAGGCTGGTGCTTGGATGAATATCTAAAGGGTTAGATTGAGGACTCATCAAGCACTGTCAAATGATTGTTAAGAGATGATTTCCAGCCTGAGTAGGAGATGGCAATCCTTATCTCTAAAGGCTGATATCTGACCGACCTCTTGATGCAAGTCTTCTTCATAGGAATAGAGATTCGGTGGTGTCAGATTAGTTAGGTCAAATAGTTGACATAACGAGATCGAGATAACCAAAATCCTCTATCGTATGATGTCACGATACAGGCACGCATCCTCTGAACGGAGACATATGAGTTACTATATGTCTGAGTATGAACATTTGGCAGACCAATAGGTTGATGACCTAATAAAGGTCTATACACCGGCGTGCTGGTGTGCATATAAGGGCATATGAGTAATACGATCTCTCAAAGGGATCATAAAGGTTCAGTTACTGAACCGGAAGACATGAGCTCACTCATGAGATATTGGGAAGAATCAAATTCCATGCACGATCGTCTCAAAGCTTGACTGAATTTGTAGGTTTGATATATACTTTTGGAAAGTATATGATCAAGACCTAGGTATGATATATGCTTTTGGAAAGTATATGATCGATACCAACTCCCAATGATCGAATGAGAAACTTACTGATAAAACCCTGAAGTAGACAGTGTAAAGTTGATCCAATACTTTGGGTTTATTCTGAGTCTTCCAGAATGCAGGATGTACGGGTATTGGGAATACCTGAGGGTGATGTGATCATAAACGATTGTATAACCATGATGCTTCCATTCCTATGGAGTGACGAAACGGGTCTGGATTTTAGTGGCTCCTCTCAGTAGAGAAGTAATCTTATCTTGGTCCATATGTTGGACATTGATCTGAATGTGATTCAGATGCAATGAGAAGATTAGATTTGCGGTCTTGATTTAATCAAGCATCTTTGGGAGGCCCGCGATCTGGATTTGAAATATGATATCAATATCCAAGTCACTATACGTGGAACAATACAATCGCCCTGTCCTTATCTCCAAGTATTCGTGGAGAAAGTGCATTATCCTTGAAAGGATTCAGGATAATGTATCCGAGCATTGAGAAAATGGATAATTAAATGTGATTTAATTATCATGAATAATATGAATTTGATGCATATTATAAGGAGATTTATCTTAGATAATTAAATGCGATTTAATTATCAAAGATGTGAATAATGGGAATGTGATTCATATTATTGGGGCACATGAGAATAAGAGATCCAAAAATGATTAAATATGATTTAATTATCATGGATATGAACAATGTAGATAGCAATATTCATATTAGTCATATATATTATAAATGTGATTTATAATATATAAGAGAGAGCTATTTGTAATTTACATTTGATAATTAAATGTTGATGTGAATTTGATTCACATTTGACATTAAATTGAAAATATAATTTACATTTTATTTTGGGTTGTGAATGTGATTCACAAATTTCCAGTGGTAAGATTGCAATATTCACAAAATGGTTATGAATTATTTTTATAGAATAATTACAAGAATTGTTGTTGTAAAATTGGAGATACATGGAATAATGTAATCAAAGGAGATTACATTGAGATGCTCCTTCCATATTAATAGGAGGGACGACCACCTGTTCCTATTAGGAAAGGGTGGCCGTCCACTCCATGTATATGAAAGGAGGCACTCTCTCTTTCCCATTATCTCCATATTTATTTGATTTAATTTGAGATTGATTTATATTGATTTATCAATATAGATTTGATTTAAATTATATTAATCGTTGTTGGTTTTTACCAACACAAATCTTAGCCATTAAAAGAAACACAATCAATGAGAACCATTGGATTTGTGTTGTCCCATGGATTGAGATCCATGGATCCCAAAATATTATAAAAGGAGAGGCACCCCTTTTCTCTTCTTTACATATAAGAGAACATAAGTCTCTCTCTCTTTCTCTCTATACTCGCCTACTCTGTCTCTCTCTCTCCCTCTCATGTAGCCGTCCACCATGGATGCCCTAGAGAGGTTCTCCATCGCCGCATCGTCGTCATTATGCTACCCGATCATTTGCTCGTGGATCTCCGTCTCCTTTGGTGTACCTCGCTCGTGAAGAAGACATCGGATCTCGTGTGTCGAAATCAAGAGATCTACCACCTTGATCATCAACATGGATTGCGAGAAGTACGCGGTTCATCCCCGCGCTCGCAAGCGTCTCCTCCGTAGAATCGGACTTGAGAGAGGAGGTCTCTTCGTTTAGAGACTCGATCGCAACCACGCTTCAAGAGGTAACCCTAATACTTGTTTGTGGTTTAGACGAAATGATCCGAGAAGTGTTCTTGGATCATGTGGTTCATCACATAAAAAAATTTTAATTTACGCTGCATAGAACCACTAGTACGACTAGTCGTTCTTCGTCGTATTCGATACGATGCTCACACTTCCACGATGAGATTGAGGATCTAACCATATCCTTCAAGTGGTATAAGAGCCTTAGGTCGAAGGTTTTGGATGCGATCCATGAACCAAGGACGACTTGGGTTCATTAGGGTTTGCGAAAGTTTTCTTGCATTTCATTTTCGCATCTCTATTTTGAGATTATTTTCGGCACTTTTTAAATTATTTAAACACTAAAATAATAATTGAATTTTGTTCTCCATTAAATAAGGAAACCGTAGGATCTGAGTTTACATGATTTTGATTCCGTTTGCGCAAGTTATGCTCATTTTAGTGAACATGTATCCACAGTTTTGGGGACTGCGAATCTCAACGTAATTAAAGAGTTAATTGCGGATTTGAGACGCCTTGAAATGCGGGAAAATCACTTAGGTTCTGTTGTAAATGAAATTAGAAAACTTCAGAAACTTATTTTGCTTAATTTGGATTTAAATTGATTGGGATATGGTATTTGTAGTAAGTGAGGGTCACTACTGAAAATACTTTCCTAATCAAGAACCTATTGATTGTCATTTAATAAATTAGTGAAACTAAATTGTTTAATTTTCTGGAATAACTGTGCATAAATATTTATGAAATATTTGATGATAATTATTTCCTTAAATGACATTGCCTCAACAAATAAATTGATTAGATTTGATCTAGATCATAATTGGAAACATCATCAAACTTCATGCTTGAATAGGATTGGGAATTTGTGTAGCAAATTTCCTTATAATCAAAATTATTTTGATTATTACTATATGGTATAATCTTGGTTGAAGAACCGATGATAATCTCAAGTACAAATTGATCTATTTGGCATTATCCTTTTCTGAGGTGGATATGGTGTCTAGTCAGAGAGCATTGGGGTAGCGGGTTGCAACGTATGTGGTCCGTTCCACTCTCGTCGGTATTGTCCATGACAACGGGTAGGGACTCAATAATGCCGGAGAAATCAAGATGTATTTTTCTAATTATTAAAATTTGAATCAATACGTACTTTGAGATAATACCATATATATATATATTCAAGTAAAACAATGGAGTTTGTTGATTGAATTAGATTGATAATTAATTTGATATGATTAAATTAATTATGTCCAACTAAAACACTCTATTATGAATAGAGTTGTTATTTCTCTTGGAAGAATTAATTATATGAATATGATTCATAATAATTAATTAAAATTTGAATATGAGGTGGAGGATCACATAAGTGACATCCATGGTCTCCCGTCAAGGCGAAGAGTTCCATCGCCAGGGATTGCATGTGGAAGACGCCTGTCCGAAGTGACAACTCCTGCATGCAAGTGCATTTGTATTGGGCTCTTTGCTTCTCGAAAGAGTAAGGCAGTATACGTAGTGACCCCAATATCGGATCCTCATATTATTGGGGCGATATTGGATTGCATATAGCGAGTACTATTCCTGTTGACGATTGGTTCAATTAATGAAGGGTCAACATCGCCTTAGAGGTGGTGGGCCCGAGTGTTAAAGATCGAATTGGGAATGCAAGTTGGACTTGCAAGACGGAATGTGTTCCTGCTTCTTTTTATCGGAGTTATAGATTCTCATATTATTGGTATGTGACAAAGATAAGGAAGGAGATCCCAGATCTTATTGAGATATAATGGTATGTATATGTCTTACATTGAAAGTGATTAAGGAAATGAACTTTAAGTGTTGACAAGGCAAGACAACTTTGATATAAAAGTTCCTAAATCAAAGTAAAATATGTATATATATAAATATATACACTTATGCAAATTTCTTATTTCAGATAATCCTTCATTAAACCCCCTCAATGTTATACTCAATAATAACCAGTAAAATATCATGGATTGGACTCATGATCCAGATATTATACTTGCAGTTGGACACATAATGTATGTGGTTGCAATGTGCAAGTTTCCTCATCATAATGAGGAATGACAATTAAATAGATGATAGGACTACAAGCCTAGGGTTTGTATGTCTCTATAGTCTTGATCTCTCATCAAATGTACTTTGGAAGTGACATGTTGATGATGATCGTAATTGTCAAATAATCCTTATAAAGACTTAAGAAGATGTTCTGGCATATATATGTGCTCTTGACATTTAATCATGAATGACGTAGTTCTCTGCATCATGCATAATGGTGGCTCTATAAGAGATGATGTATTCAAATTGTTTGAGTACCTACCTGAACCAATGTTTTAAGAGTCTAGATGAATGTAGACACGATGAGTGTCATCATTTTACTGTCTATGATCTAGTCATTCATGAAGCTTCATAATATTCATATTGTATGAATTGAATGAAGCATGTATAAATGTTGAAAGACTCTTACATTGAATTCTTTTGAATTTAACATAAGAGATCCTTAGTCTTAAGCAATGGTTGCTTATAGATAAAGGGAGCGCAGTGGAAGCATGGGTTGGACCCAAGTGAGAAGTATAGTCAAAGAGTTGGTTGTACTTCTGTGACTTCCATATGACATCCAAAGAGTTGGATGAATGCCAATACTGCAATAAGTTGATGTGTTGATAGTATGACTATCAAATCTATCTAGAATCCTTAGAGAAGGACTCGGATAGAGCATCAGAATAATCTACATATAATCATTGATATTGACGTACTTATTTGATAAGATAAAGTTTAATAATTATATCTCAATCTTCTAATGACACTTGCTGGTTGCATATGTATTAGAAAATTTGAAATTTGATCTTAAAGGTTTAATAGTCATCCACATGGATATTGATGCAATTGTTGCAACAACCTCTATTGGATTGAAAGGCTTCATAATTTCAGTGGGAGAGCCCTTAGTCTTAGAGAATGTCTCTATGACCTAGATATTAGAATACACTCATTGTTTATTTCTAAATGTTGGGAATAAACATGAATTCTGGAATGAACCTATCATAAAGAGTTATGATGGATATATTTCAGAAAGTAATCTAACATCCAGAGGACTCTACTGAATTAGAAAATTAATGAATAGTTCATTAACATTTCTAATACCGAAATTAAACCTTAAAAGATCAATAGGAGGATAAAGATCATTTGATAATGATCTGGCATCAAGCCTTGGACATTTGTCTGTTGATTTGATCAATAGACTAGTGAGAGATGAAACTTTAGATTGTCTAAAGGTTCATATCTTACATACTTGTGAATATTGTATTCAAAGTAAAAATGTCCAATACACCCTTCCTTGGATTGGTGTAAGATGTCAAGGTATTCAAGATCTCATGCATATTGATGCATGTGAATCATCTATATCAGAATAAACATTATGGATATGTGATATCTATTGATGATTATTTGTGATATGAGATTTCTTCTCTTCACTTAGAAACTTTGAAATGTTCATAGATTTCACAAGTTTTGATTTAGAACCAAAGTTTGAAGGAAGATTACATGGATTTGATCTAATCTAGGTAGAATGTACCTGTTAGATAAATTCAAAGAATACCTTATGGAGATATGAATATCATTTCTATCTCAATCCTCCTAACACACCTTAAGTCAATAGAGTTATAAGGAGATACAATTGGATCATGTTGTGATATGATCTTATCAATGATGAATTTTAGCATAATTATCCCTTAGTTTCTAGGTATATATGTGTAGTAGAGACTACAATGTATATCCTTAATAAGGTTCCATGCATGCTGGAATCTAGCACTTGAGAATACTACTTCATTAGGAAAATAAAGGACGGTATTAGATACCTACTTTATGACCTTGAGATTCTTAAAAGATCTCATATCTAGAATGTGATTCTTAGAGGATGACACTCTTGAGAATCAAGATGAAAATGAAGTAAAGGAGCTCATTTAATCTTGAGATGATAATGAGGATCCTGAAATCGGAAACTAAAAGGACAATTAAAGATGAAACACTAATACCTCTTCAAATGAGTTTGAGGATGGATTCCATGTGTCAGAGAAATCTGACAATGATCGAACTTCATGTGATGAAGCTTCTGAAGATCATAGCATGGATAGATGGATGTTAGCAATAAAAGTCTAATGTAGACTTCATATGCAAGTGTTGTATATGGACCCTCGAGGATCCACCTACATGGGTAGGACCTGTAAAGGTGTAAATGAATCTTCAAGAGAAAGGGAACTTGATGATAAGGTAGAGACCTTCAAAGCATAGTTCGTAGCCATGAGCTACACATGAAGAAAGAAGACATCACTTGCGATGAGACTTGCTTTCCAGTAACCATGCTTAAAATCATCAGAATATTGCTAACCTTAGCTACACAACTTGACTATTACGTCTTCAAGATGTAAGTCAAGATTGCATTCCTCTATGAATACCTCTCTGAAGATATTCACATTAAGTAGCCCCAGGGCTTCATGGTTGAGGAAAGCAAGGTGTGCAAGGTAAGGAATCCATCCATGGACTCAAATAAGCTTCTTGAAGTTGGACCATAAGATTTGATGAGATTATAAATGTTATGATTTCAGATAGAATCTTGATGGGTCATGTGAAGCTTAGTGGGAGTGCCTTTGTGTTCATCGTACTAAATGTAGATGATATCCTAATCATTTAAAATGATATATGGATAATAATAAGTGTTCTATTATCTAGTTGTTCCATAACTTGAGATATGATCTCAAGGATACCTCTTGGATCTTAGTTCTGAAGGTGTTCAGAAACAAAGAGAAGAGGGTATTGGGACTATCACAATAGTAGTACACCTTGAACATATTCCATTTTCTGAAAAATTCCAAGAAAGGCTTCCATCCCTTAAGATATGGTACTGACCTATCTAAAGGGATAGCACCTCAAAAGAGTTGAGGAAGTGAATGTTAGAACTACTTGCACTTGTGCATTAGTTATGAGAAGCCGAGTGTATGCTAAATGTATACAAAATCCAGATATCTACCATGCAGTGGGAGAAGTAAAGAGTTGCTAATCCTACTATGGAGAGAAAACACTTGATTGCAGTAATAACAAAATCTTCATAGATGACAAAATTTTTGAGATAGTGATCTCAAAGTCTTATCTTCAAAAACTTAAGACTTTATAGATAGAAATCTAAAAGGTCTTAACTGTGGATACCTTAAGAGATAGTGATCTCCAGGAATAAGGGTATTCTGATAAGGATTATGGAAATACTGGTTATGATAAAAGTTAAGCTGTAGTGTCAAGGACACTTTAACTAACAAGATTGAGTATTGGTTGCATAAGATGCAACATTCGCATTAGATGCGAGCACTGTTACTGGGATATGTAAGTGCCGTAAAAGGACTTGGCGTAGTCTCGTGGGAACAGAGTGACTGATCAGCTTACCTAGCTATTTTCTTAATAGCCTATGATTGTCACATGAGTGTGGGTTTAAATGATTAGCCCATCAATGGCTCTTTGGGCTAGTGGGAGATTGTTGGACATGCAAGCCCATGGTGAGCCATTATGCAATAAATGTTATTGGGAATATCATTCCCTGATCTGAAATGAAGAATGAATAATTTGCATAATAGGTCCCTTAGTACAATTAGGGTTATGTACCATGGCCATCTTAATAATCATACAGCTGTTGATTCAACTAGTAAATCATAGAGGCTGGTGCTTGGATGAATATCTAAAGGGTTAGATTGAGGACTCATCAAGCACCGTCAAATGATTGTTAAGAGATGATCTCCAGCCTGAGTAGGAGATGATAATCCTTATCTCTAAAGGCTGATATCTGGCCGATCTCTTGATGCAGGTCTTCTGCATAGGAATAGAGATTCGGTGGTGTCAGATTAGTTAGGTCAAATAGTCGACTTAACGAGATCGAGATAACCAAAGTCCTATATCGTATGCTGTCACGATACAAGCACGCATCCTCTGAACGGAGACAGATGTGTTACTATATGTCTGAGTATGTACATTTCGCAGACCAATAGGTTGATGACCTAACCAAGGTCTATATACCGACGCGCTGGTGTGCATATAAGGGCATATGAGTAATACGATCTCTCAAAGGGATCATATAGGTTCAGTTATTGAACCGGAAGACTTGATCTCACTCATTAGATATTGGGAAGAATCAAATTCCGTGCACGGTCGTCTCGTTTTGGAAGCTTGACTGAATTTGTAGGTTTGATATATACTTTTGGAAAGTATACGATCAAGACCTAGGTATGATATATGCTTTTGGAAAGTATATGATCGATACCAACTCCCAATGATCGAATGAGAAACTTACTGATAAAAACCCTGAAGTAGACAGTGTAAAGTTGATCCAATACTTCGGGTTTATTCTGAGTCTTCCAGTATGCAGGATGTACGGGTATTGGGAATACCTGAGGGTGATGTGATCATAAACGATTGTATAACCATGACGCTTCCATTCCTAGGGAGTGATGAAACGGGTCTGGATTTTAGTGACTCCTCTGAGTAGAGAAGTAATCTTATCTTGGTCCAAATGTTGGACATTGATCTGAATGTGATTCAGATGCAATGAGAAGATTAGATTTACGGTCTTGATTTAATCAAGCATCTTTGGGAGGCCCGCGATCTGGATTTGAGATATGATCTCAATACCCATGTCACTATACGTGGAACAATACAATCACCCTGTCCTTATCTCCTAGTATTCATGGAGAAAGCGCATTATCCTTGAAAGGGTTCAGGATAATTTCATTGTTGATAATATGTATCCGAGTATTGAGAAAATGGATAGTTAAATGTGATTTAATTATCATGAATAATATGAATTTGATTCATATTATAAGGAGATTTATCTTAGATAATTAAATGTGATTTAATTATCAAAGATGTGAATAATGTGATTCATATTATTGGGGCATATGAGAATAAGAGATACAAGATGATTAAATATGATTTAATTATCATGGATATGAACAATGTGGATAGCAATATTCATATTAGTCATATATATTATAAATGTGATTTGTAATATATAAGAGAGAGCTATTTGTAATTTACATTTGATAATTAAATGTTGATGTGAATTGGATTCACATTTGACATTAAATTGAAAATATAATTTACATTTTATTTTGGGTTGTGATTGTGATTCACAAATTTCCAATGGCAAGATTGCAATATTCACAAAGTGATTATGAATTATTTTTATAGAATAATTTACAACAATTTTTGTTGTGAAATTGGAGATACATGGAATAATGTAATCAAAGGAGATTACATTGAGATGCTCCTTCCATATTAATAGGAGGGATGGCCACCTGTTCCTATTAGGAAAGGGTGGCCGTCCACTCCATGTATATGGAAGGAGGCACTCTCTCTTTCCCATTATCTCTATATTTGTTTGATTTAATTTGAGATTGATTTATATTGATTTATAAATATAGATTTGATTTAAATTAATTTAATTGTTGTTGGTTTTTATCAACACAAATCTTAGCCATTAAAAGAAACACAATCAATGAGAACCATTGGATTTGTGTTGTCCCATGGATTGAGATCCATGGATCCCAAAATATTATAAAAGGAGGGGCACCTCTTTTCTCTTCTTTACACATAAGAGAACATAAGTCTCTCTCTCTTTCTCTCTCTACGCGCCAACTCTCTCTCTCCCTCTCATGTGACCGTCCACCATGGATGCCCTAGAGAGGTTCTCCATCGCCGCAGCGTCGTCGTTATGCTACCCGATCGTTTGCTCGTGGATCTCCGTCTCCTTCGGTGCACCTCGCTCGTGAAGAAGACATCGGATATCGTATGTCGAGATCAAGAGATCTACCTCCTGGATCATCAACATGGATTGCGAGAAGTATGCGGTTCATCCCCGTGCTCGCAAGCGTCTCCTCCGTCGAATCGGACTTGAGACAGGAGGTCTCTTCGTTTAGAGACTCGATCGCAACCACGCTTCAAGAGGTAACCCTAATACTTGTTTGTGGTTTAGACGAAATGATCCGAGAAGTTTTCTTGGATCATGTGATTTCGTGACATAAAAAGTTTTTAATTTCTGCTGCATAGAACAACTAGTACGACTAGTCGTTCTTCATCGTATTCGATATGATGCTCACGCTTCCACGATGCGCTTGAGGATCTAACCATATCCTTTACCATGCAAGTAAGCTGGAATTGAGCACTAGAGAGTGCTACTTCAATAGGAAAATAAATAATGGTATTGGATACCTACTTTATGACCTAGAGATTCTTAAAAGATCTCATCTGTGAGAATGTAATTATTAGAAGATGACTCTCTTGAGAATCAAGATGAAAATGAAGTAAAGGAAATCATTTAATCTTGAGATGATAATGAGGCTCCTGAAATCGGAAACTAAAAGGACAATTAAAGATGAAACATTAATACCTCTTCAAATGAGTTTGAGGATGTATTCCATGCGTCAGTTAAGTCTGACACTGATTGGACTTTATATGATGAAGTTCATGAGGATCATGACATGGAAAGATGGATTTTAGCAGTAAAGTCTAAAGTAGACTTCATATGCAAGTGTTATATATGGACCCTCGAGGATCCACCTATAAGGGTTAAACCTTTTAGGTGTAAATGGATCTTCAAGAGAAAGAGGAAACCTGATGAGAAGGTAGAGACCTTCAAAGCACAGTTTGTATCCACAAGAAATCCTCCGAAGAGAAGACATCGCTTGCGATGAGACTTGCTTTCCAGTAACCATGCTTAAACCCATCAGAATATTGCTAACCTTAGGTACACAACTTGACTTTGGCATCTTCAAGATGTGAGTCAAGATTCCATTCCTCTGTGGATACCTCTCTGAGGATATTCACATGAAGTAGCCCCAGGATTTCATGACCGAGGAAAACAAGGTGTGCAAGCATAATAAATCCATGTATGGACTCAAATGAGCTTCTTGTAGTTGGAACATAAGATTTGATGAAATTATAAATGTTATGATTTCAGATAGAATATTGATGTACCATGTGAAGCTTAGTGTAAGTGCCATTGTGTTCATCATGCTAAGTGTAGATAATATCCTAATCATTTTAAAATGATATAAGGACAATAATAAGTGTTTTATAATCTGGTCGTTCCATAACTTGAGATATGATCTCAATGATACCTCTTAGATCTTAGTTTTGAAAGTGTCCAGAAGTAAAGAGAAGAGGGTATTAGGACCATCACATTAGTAATACACCTTGGATATGTTCCATCTTCTGGAAAATTCCAAGAAAGGCTTCCATACCTTAAGATATGGTATTGACCTATCTGAAGGTATAGTATCTCAAAGAGTTGAGGAAGTGAATGCTAGAACCGCTTGCCCTTGAGCATCAGTTACGAGAAGCCGAGTGCATGCTAGATATGTACAAAAGCCAGATGTCTGCCATGCAGTGGGAGTCGTAAATTGTTACTAATCCTACTATGGAGATAAAACACTTGATTGCAGTAATAACAATATCTTCAAATGTGACAAGACCATAG
Source organism: Ottelia alismoides (assembly GCA_037367405.1). NCBI lineage: Eukaryota > Viridiplantae > Streptophyta > Magnoliopsida > Alismatales > Hydrocharitaceae > Ottelia > Ottelia alismoides. The sequence continues at coordinate 424,224 of JAZKJV010006351.1, read as the reverse complement.
AGATAGTGATCTCTAAGTCTTATATTCAAGAACATAAGATATTATGGATAGTGATCTAAAAGGTTTTAATTTGCAGATACCTTAGGAGATAGAGATCTCAAGGAATAAACGTTATCTGATAAGGATTATGGAAATACAGGTTATAATAATTATCGAGCTGCAGTGTCAAGGACACTATAACTGCTTTGACTAGATTGAGTATTGGTTGCATAAGTTGAAACATTCGCATTGGATGCGAGCACTGTTACTGGGGGATATGCAAGTGACATAAAAAGACTTGGCATATACTTTTGGGAACAGAGTGACTGATCAGGTTACCTAGATATTTTCTAAATAGCCTATGATTATCACATGAGTGCGGGTTTAAATGATTATCCCATTAATGGCTCTTTGGGCTAGTGGGAGATTGTTGGACATGCGAGCCCATAGCGAGCCATTATGCAATAAATGTTATTGCAGATATCATTCCCTGATCTGAAATGAAGAATATAAAATTTGCAGAATAGGTCCCTTAGTACAATTAGGTTTATGTACCATGGCCATCTTAATGATCATACATCTGTTGATTCAATTATTGAATCATAGAGGCTGGTGCTTTGATGAATATCTAAAGAGTTAGATTGAGGGCTCATCAAGCACCATCAAATGATTGTTAAGAGATGATCTCAATCTTGAGTAGTAGATGGAAATCCTTTCTCAGTTAGGCCGATATCTGACCGACCTTTTGATGTAGGTATTCTGCATAGAAATAGAGATTCGAAGAAGTTAGATAAGTTAGGTCAAAGAGTTGACCTAATGAGATCGAGATAACCAAAGTCCTATGTCGCATGCTGTCAGGATATATGCACACATCCTCTGACCAGAGACAGGTGTGTTACAATATGTCTGAGTGTGTACATTTGGCAGACCAATAGGTTGATGACCTAATCAAGGTCTATACACCGACGCGCTGGTGTGCATACCAGGAAATATGGGTAAAACAATCTCTCGAAGGGATCATATAGAAGACATGAGCTCACTCATGAGATATTGGGAAGAATCAACCCGTGTACGGTTATCTCGCTTTGGAAGCTTGATTGAATTTGTAGGTTTGCTATATACTTTTGGAAAATATATGATCAAGACCTAGGTATGATATATGCTTTTGGAAAGTATATGATCGATACCGACTCTCAATGGTCGAATAAGAAACTTAATGATAAAACCATGAAGTAGACAGTGTAAAAGAGATCAAATACTTCAGGTTTATTCCGAGTCTTCCAGTATGCAGAATGTACATGTATTAGGAATACCTGAGGGTGATGTGATCATAAATGATTGTATCACCATAATGCTTCCATTCCTAGGGAGTGATTAAACAAGTCTGGATTTTAGTGACTCCTCTCAGTAGAGAAGTAATCTGATCTTAGTCCAAATGTTGGACATTATTTTGAATGTGATTCGGATGCAATGAGAAGATTAGATTTGCGGTCTTGATTTAATCAAGCATCTATGAGAGGTCCGAGATCTGGATTTAAGATGAGATCTCAATATCCAAGTCACTATACATGGAATAATACAATCTCCCTGTCCTTATATCCAAGTATCTGTGGAGAAAGCGCATTATCCTAGAATGAGTTCATGGATAATTTCATTGTTAATATGTGTATCCGAACATTGAGAAAATTGATAATTAAATGTGATTTAATTATCATGAATAATATGAATTTGATTCATATTATAAGGAGAGTTAGCTAAGATAATTCAATATGATTTAATTATCAAAGATGTGAATAATGTGAATGTGATTCATATTATTTGGGCACATGAGAATAGAGATCTAAGATGATTAAATGTGATTTAATTATCATGGATATGAATAATGTGGTTAGCAATATCCACATTAGTCATATATATTATAAATGTGATTTATAATATACAAGAGAGAGCTATTTGTAATTTACATTTGTTAATTAAATTTTGATGTGAATTGGATTCACATTAGACAAATAATTGAAAATGTAATTCACATTTTATTTTGGGTTGTGAATGTGATTCAAAATTTTCCAATGGCAAGATTGTAATATTCACAAAATAATTATGAATTATTTTTGTACAATAATTTACAAAAAGTATTGTTGTAAATATTGGAGATTTCCATGGAATAATGTAAGGAGATATCATGAGATTACATGAGATTGCCATCAAATCCCATATTATGGAAGGAGGCAATCTTCATTCCATAATCTCTATGCTAAATTTATTTAATTTGGGATTAAATCATATTGATTTATCAATATATGTTTAATCTAAATTAAATTAATTTTTGTTGGTTTTTTACAAACAACATTTTGGCCAGTAAAAGAAACACAAATCAATGTTAGACATTGGATTTGTGTTGTCCATGGATTGAGATCCATGGATCCCAAAATATTATAAAAGGAGAGGCACCCCTTGCTCTTTTTGGTTACAACAACACAATGAGAAACACAAGTCTCTCTCTCTCTCTCTCTCTCTCTCTCTTTCTCTCTACACGCCCTCTCTTCCTCTCTCTCTTATGGTTGTCCAACATGGATGTCATAGAGAGAGTCCCCATCACCACAACGTCGTAGTTATGCTGCCCGATAGTTTGCTCGTGGATCTCCGTCTCCTTCAGTGCGCCTCGCTCGTGAAGAAGATGTCGGATCTCGTGTCTCGAGATCAGGAGATCCACTGCTTATATCATCAACATGGATTGTGAGGAACATGTGTTTCATCAACGTGCTCGCAAGCGTCTCCTCCGTCGGATCGGACTTGAGACAAGAGGTCTCTTCGTTTAGAGACTCGATCACAACCACACTTCAAGAGGTAATCCTATTGCTTGTCTGTGGTTTTGACGAAACGATCTGAGAATTGTTCTTGGATCATGTGTTTTCGTCACATGAAAAATTTTAATTTCCGCTGCATCGAGCAACTAGTGTGACTAGTCGCTCCCGCTCGCATACAATGCGATCCTCATGCTTCCGTGATGCGCTTAAGGATCTTACCATATCCTTTACTCTGTTACCCTACACCTTGACCTTGAATGTAGTGAATTTGGTGTATGGGAGCTGGGGGTGAAGTCAGGGCATGTATCTGAATATTAGATGCCCTGTCAGCCAATCCTCCATTTACTTAGGCAATTTAGCCAATTTTCCATATTAGATGATTTATGAAGTTCGTACACCTTCTTATAAATCTGTTCGATCGGCTATTATTCCCATGTTAGTGCTCTGATCGGTCATTAGATTATTCATCATCTTTTTTGAGCCGGCTATGTAGGCCCGTCTGGTGGTTTGTGCACAACTGGATTCAGCAAGTCTCTCGAACGCCCTGTAGACGGTGTCCTCGTGGCGTCCCATGTAGCTTCCTCCGCAGGATGCACTTTCTAAACCTTGGGTCTCAAGGTTCAGTCCACTAACAAGACTTTGGACCAGCATCATTTTACTTATCCCGTGTCCTGGGCATTTCTAGATTAGTTCCGTGAATCTTTCCTAGGTTTCATGGAATGGTTCGCTCGGGGGTTGGATAAAGCTCGTGAGCTTGATCCTCATCTGATTGATTCTAATAACTGGGTATAATTTATTTAGAACAGAGTATTAAATGTGGCCCATGTATTGACCACTTCCCCTAAATTTTTCAACCAGTAAGCCGCCTTATCAATCAAGGCGAAGGGGACAACTCTCAGTCTTATGTAGTCCTGGATAACCCTAGGATGATATAGGTTAGCAAAGACTAGCTCAAAGTCACAGAGGAAGATGTATGGTTCTTCACGATTATTCCCTTCGAACATAGGCAACAACGCAAGGAAATGCGGTTTGTGTTCGAACGCATTCTTAGGGGGTACCGACCTCAACCAATTATAGTTTACATCCAATTCAGGGAGGTATGTATCTTCTATAGGAGCCTCTCCGCATTGCATTTCTGCCATCCGTGCCTAAGAAGTTCATTATTTGTTCAGCAACGGTTATTCTAGCCAAAAGTGCTCCAATGGGATCATTGTCATTCTCGTCGTCACCAGGGTTCTTCTTTGGAAGCATTGTGACTTCTTCCTCCTCACCTTCAGAAGTAAAGAGTTCAAAATTAAGCGTTTGAATTAAGTTAAGAATTGCTAAGGATGAAGGTTTCCTTAGTAGAGGAGTGAAATGGAGGGTTAGTCTGGGATTAACTGAACCCTGAAGGAGGAGGAATGCTAAAGAGGATGACCTTAAGACCAAGAGGGGCCGAGATGAGAGTTCTCATGAGAACGCATAAACAAAGCAAACACAAGTCAAATTCTCAAGTTCACCCACTCAACACTGATGATGGCACGTTAGGGCTCGGTCGCTTATCTTTTCAATTTTAATTTAATGACAAAACAATCTTGAAAATTAAGTGGAGTTGTTGAGTACCGAAATATTTCACAAAGACTGTCTCGAGTTCGTACAACTAGTTACACCTACTTTCAGCTAGTATAGGTGTAAGTACGGACCGTTTAAACGGCTACCCGTGTTACTTGAGGACGGAGCCTTCTGTTGGTCCTCTAAACCACCCACTCTTCTAAGAGAAGTTAGACCATAGAATGGCTACCCTAAACCCTCACTGAAAAGTAGATAATTATTTTTAAAAACAGTAGTCTGAGTGAAATTTTTCAGTTTTGGCTCTGTCCGAAGTTTACGTTCTGGTCCTTACAAACAATGAGTGGGTTTCTCTCCACTAGACGCATGTTAATTTTATGTCAATTTTAATTACAGTCACCTTGATTAGCAGTCCCAGTTTTAAATTAAGGTTATCACTGAAGTTTTATCCGAGCAAAAATACACGCCTATTGAGTAGTCCCAATTCCTTTTAATTCCTAAGTTGTAAAACTAAGGAGGAAGAATCGAAAAGGCCAATGCGACCGAGAATCAATGATGCATTCTTAAGAAGAAGACTTACAGTGATTCCTCACGTTCTTCATGCAGGATGCAAGTCAAGGAATTTAAATTACACTAAATGATATGCACAGATGAAAAATGCCCTAAGCAGAAGCGAGAAGAATTGATTTCAAAATTTGGCTAATGTTGAACGATCTATAGTGCATGTAGTTAGTGAAAGTGTGGACTAAGAATTACTAGCACAGTCAATGATAAATAAGCAAGCGTATATGTGCCTAAATTCTACGCCACTCAAGTCGGGTCCCAACCACACAGAAGGGGTTGAAATAGACCCGACACACCATAGAGAAGTTCAGTTTGAATTATTACAAGGGTTCAGAGAGAGGGACCCTGAGAATAATGTATAAATTAAATTATATAAGCTCTCTCTCATAAAAATATAATTCACAGATCCTTGAATAATATCCAAAAATTGCTCAGAGATATCTGCAAAAAGACAAGATGTGGTTAGTATCAGAAATGCAAAATGAAATGCAGAAAAGAAAAAAATGGCACATAAATAATTTTCACAAGAATTAATTTCAGAAAATAATTTAAAACCCTAAAAATTCATCATTCCCCAACAACGACACCATTTGATGAACGTGAAATCCGCCTCTTTAATAATGATGAATTGTAGTGTAGGAGACAAAAAATGATTCGTCAAAAACCACAATCTTTGAATGTTGTGGATTATTTTTACTTAGCAAGTCTACCAAGGTCGAACACAAGGAACAATGATTGTTTAGTTGCATGGTTTTAAATTAGATTAAATAATATATTATTTTCTAATTAATTTCAATGCCCAAGAATAAAATGTAATGAAATGTGATGTAAAAAAATAACAGAGAAAACAATTCAGCACAGGATCTGTGATATTATACTTTTTTAATCCAAACAATAAAGATTAATACCCAAAAAATAAATCCACAGATCAAATCGATTGAATTTCAGATGTAGACAAGAGTCTCTATGAATAATTCTACGATAGTCCTCAATTAATAAGGTAATTTTCAAAATTTCTTTAATTCAATCCCCAAGTAAATCTGATCGAAAATATCGAGAATCAAATTCAATTTATACAAAACAATCCCCCGTAAGTTTTAATCCTGTAAGAAAAATTAACAATAATCACAGGGAATTAATCAAGTTATATTCCTTCACCGAGTTCCTAGAAAAAGATATCATTAATTTTCTCCAAGTACAAGGTATGTTAAAGAGTAGCCTGCATAAATCAAAATTCTCCTCGAATAATAATCATCAAGAAACAATGTTAGATCTGTTCACAAGTCACATAACAAGGAAGAGCATGGAATAAGCTTCGAAACGACATATTGTGCATTAAATACTAAGCATGAGAAAGATATGCTAAATTAGAGATCAGGGACTAAAATGCAATAAAAACACAAGTTTTCTTCTCAATTGAGTCCCTAGAGGGCTTATCTATAACTTCGTAAATTTGGAAGCATTCCTTTGCAATCTACCCATGGCGGGAGGTCTTTATGCAATTTATGAATCTCACGGGGGCCTGATTATAATTTATCTAAAGTGCACGTACATAGCACGTGTGGTCTGGATGGACCTGCAGGCTCGGGTGACGGAAGTTGAGGATTGGAGCGTGGGCCTGTGGTTCACGGTCGAAGCAGAGGCTCGACCGATCCGAGCCTAGGTGGCAGCAAGTAGAGGTCTGGAAGGCCCGAGCCTCAAGGCTGGGGTTGAGGCTTTGGGGGACACGTGGCACGGCATGAACCGTTGGATCCCTCGATCCAACAGTTGTGTAGGCGGCAGAGCACGGAGGAGAGGTGTTATTGGCCAGGAGGAGCAGGTCTCCGCGGTTGTGCAGCCGCGCGGTGCGAAGGTGGAGGACAGGCGCCTGCGGGGCTCTGCAGGTGATCGACGAGGTGGGTGACTGTGTCGTGAGTGACCTCACGTAGGAGCTGCGAAGGTCAATCGCAGGCAGACATCTGTAGCTGAAGAGCGGTCTCCGAGGGGTGCTGAGGTGCTTCTTCAGGCGAGGGAAAGGGTGGCGGGGCATGGCCGCTTGAGAAGAAACGATAACCGCGTATGGAGAGGTGGTTGTGGAGCAGTGATTGGAGGTTGAGCTGCTGCGTGTGGGAGGGTGTGGTCGGCCTCTGTACCTGCAAGAAAAAAGAATGGGAGCACAGGGATGGACGCGAAGATGCGCGGTGGCAGAGTGTGGACAGGAGGTGGAGATGCAAGGCTGTTGTGCAACTGGTGGGTTGCGACGATGGCTGTAGGATGAATGGTGAAGTATCGTAGGTGGAGATGGTACTAGGCGAGGTGGTTGGGTTCCAGCCTGTGTGATGATCCGAAAACCCACGAGCGACTAAGGGAGATAAATAACTCAGGTCGTTGCGACCTCAATCACTCACACAACGGACTCAACAAGAAAATATGATAAGAACCACCAAACAAGGTATAAATCAATCAAAATCAAGAGCGGTCGTCGCTATGTTTATTAACCTGGTATAGCGACCAGGGTCGGACTCAAGGGAGCACGAGATGGCCTTGCGGCCTACGAAGTAGTCGAAGTCGAAAAATAAAGAAGAAAATGTTTTTGGTGGATTTTAATTATTTTTAAATGTTTTTGTGTTTTTGATTTTATAAGGAAATGTAAAAACAAGCAACTTCAACAATTATTAAAAACACTCAAAAATACATAGAAAATTCCAATAAAAATATTTTTTTTATGTTTTTTAGGTTTTTAAGTGTTTTTGGTGAATTTTCCAGAATTTTTCAATTTTTATTTGATTTTATAAAAATAAAGAAAGAGGGAAAATATGGGCTACTGTGTAGCCAGACTTAAAAGATCAATTAAAAATATAAAATTGATCTATAAAAGTCTGGAGACAATTTTTATGAAAAATATATGTAAAAACTAAACTACAGAAAAGGAGTTTGTATTTTTTTTATTTTTATAGAATTTTTGAGAATTTTTATAATATTTTTAGGGTTTTACAATTTTTAAGGGTTTCATAAATCCAAATAAACTCAAAATGGAAGAAGTTAAAATACACTAAACCCAACTATCCCTTTTTTTAGAATTTTTAAAGAAGTTTTTATATTTTTCTTTGATTTTCTTTTTCAAACAGTAACAAAAATGCGTATTTTTGAATTTTTAAAAATAGTAAAAGGCCTAAAAATGTCCCAAAAATTTAGGGAAATTTTTACACAGTGGCATGAGCCACGTCCAAATTTCATCCAATTTGGATTTAATTTGATATTTTATTCAATAAAAATAAGGCACACAATATAGAGGGACCTAAATGCAAAGAAACATAGTTCCAGGGGCTTAAATGTAACACGTGCAGAAACTTTAGGGTAAAAGGTGCAAAAAGCCCAGATATTCAGACTTGTTCAATAAAAACAACGCACAGGGGTATAACTGCTAATATCAAAAACTTAATTTCATTTCATAACAGGCATAAACCCCAAGCCCATACATGCAAATATCACGTGACGATGCATGTGTTCCACGTAGACAGGGACTAAAATGCAAATAAAATAAACATGAGGTCCACAATGCAAAATACCAAAAATAAAGACAACTACGCTAAATATTTACAGGACTAAACTATAAATGCAATAAACAGAGGGGCCTAAGCGATATTACCCCCTTTATTTAAGATCAACGGTCAAGAGCGTGCCATGTGTGAAATATGACGGTTGAGAAGCGAGGGCACCCCTTCGTCGATGATCGGTCCAGATCAAACCCAGATGAAGATCGGACGGATGAGAACTCCTCGTAGATGGACGATCGAGATCTGAACTGGGAGAGGGGGCACGATCGGACGGTCGCTGAACCTCCTCCAAGAATAGCTCGCCGAAGAAGTTCTTCGGCCCAATACACGCGGTGGGGGGCTCCGATGAGGCTGCTGGGATGTGGAAATGCTCCGTCACGATGATTCGCAGCTGGTGGGCACCTCCGATGAGGCCGAGAAGCTCCGGGGAGCTCCGGCGACGACGGAGGCTCGAAGTGGCTGTGCTCGAACCGTTGGGCCCCCAGATGGGTCCCTTTGACCTATAAAATTGTACAGTAGAACTCATGGGTCGAGGGCAAAGTGCCTCGTCCCGGTTAGGGGTGGAATGGTGATCGGAAAGGGGGTAGAGCGGGGTCTCCGGCGAGGCGACGACGGAGGAGACTCGATTCTTGGTTCCTGGGCGAACCAAGTTGATCGGATGGGTGAAGAAGGTGGGTAGGAGTCTCGTGAGCGTGAATCGATGGTCAGATGGATAGATAGATGATCGGATCGTTGGGAATCGGCCGGCGAAGGCCAGTGGCGCAATTGGGCGTAAATCGAAATTAGGCGAAACTAAGGCGAATCGGGGATACCTGATGGTCACAGTCGACTGTGCTGAAGCTAAGGAAGCTCCTGGGTCTTCGCCTCAAGGGGTCGTCGGGTCCCGAGGCTCAGGCGCATCTCACAGCAGCGCACGACGAAGAGCTCGCCGGATCAGTGGCTGGGAACTCCTCCTCCTTACTGCGACACCACGCTCGGATAGCTGTCACTCTAAGGAAGGTGATGGAGGTTCTGGGATGGAGGGGCAGGGCCAAAGATGGCGTGAATTGTGCGGCAGAGGAGAATCTTTATAGTGCCAGGGGTCCGGGAAGATGGGAGTCGGGCGCGCTCGGTGACGCACGGACCCATAGGCAGCTGATCGGGCGAGGATCTCGGATCAACGAGGGTTAAATGGTGCCCGGGGTTTGGATAAATGGAGGTCGGATTGAGTCAGCAAAAATCGGAGAAGTCGGGTCAAAACCTGATCCGCCTGGATGGGTGTCCGTGGGGAGAGTTGACCGAGGTCAACAATCCCCCGTGGACCAATCACATTATTCAATTTTTTATTTCTTTGAAAAATCATTTAAAATTAGTAAATGATTTTATTTTAAAAATTTTTTAAAATGAAAAATGTTTTTTTATTTTCAAATTATTTTTTAGTGATATTTATTTATTTTTTTGAAATATAAATAACGTATTTACATTACATTATTATTATTATATATAGGTATATACATATATGTATTTTTTATTTTTATTTTTAATTGTTTTTGCATAATTATTCCAAATTTATATTTTATTTATTTACAACATTAAATTTGGAATAATAAGGTATTTTTATTTTATTTTTATGATGTATTTACATAGGTTAAATAAATAGGTTTATACACATATATACATGGTATATATACAAGGTGGGAAATGATTTTTATTTTGTTTTTATTTTTCTGATTTTTATTTTAATTTTGTTTTTACAAATATGTAAAAAATATTAGAAACACTTTTTAATTTTTATTTTGAGGAAAATAAATTTATTTAAATACAAGAGGGTATGTACATACATGACTGACCTTATCTCTCTCTACTTGGATTCTTTTGGGGTCAGGCCCATGCTGAGCCCTCCCTTGGGATTAGGTCACTCAATATTTATTCTAAATATTTCCCTTTTTCTCTTGTGTTTCTTTATTCCTTCATTTTGACATAAAAACATGCTAATTATGCATATTTACAAGATGCATGCATTTTCACAATTTATGATATTTACACATATTTACACGGTATTTTGCTCAAGTTTCTAGCTAAAATAAAGGAATAAAGAGTGATGAATTGGGATTCATCACCCCCATTTACTTTACTTTCGCTAGTCCCTTAGCAAACACTTATTTGAAAAAGAAGTGCAGAAGAGAAAGAAAAAAAGAAAGAGAGAGGAAATCAAGGTTGATTATTAAACTCTCCTTCATTAAATTGAAATATGAGCTCAGTCAAACCTTTGGATTATTAATTTATCGGAACCTTATTTGGACTTAAGCTTAAAACTTAACAACCTCTAAGTTCCACCAATCTATGGTCAAGAGTCCTCAATAAACCAGATCAGAACAAGTCTACATACACAAACTCTAATGACCATGAATCTTTCCTTGTACTGTGTAAGTGATATGTAGCTCCCCACCTCAGAAGTAATAAAGAAACAACCTCCCTCAACCCGATAACTCTAATGCCTCGGTCTAGCAACTCTTTTCTCGAGAAGCGGGGTATTCCCTTCTAAGTTCAAGTGCAACCGACTCAAGAAGAGGGGGAAGAAGAGAATGGACCATGGCCAGTGTAGCCATGTATCCTTGGGAGCTCTAACCAGTGTAGCTGAGTCTCCCGCTGCAAGCTTCATGAGATGGAATATGGATAACATAAGCTTTTGTTTTATTTGACTATATACACTCCGGTGGGATTATTAAATTTTCAATCCGACCCACCACTTTTTGGAGTTCTTTTCTTTTTGCACACATTTTTTTTCATGTGCATCTGTACAACATATCTACATGGTGCAACATATATACAAGGAGTTTTTCCTCTTGAGCCAGTAGACTATCCCTCTTTTGAAGCTTTATTGCAACCCACGGCTTCTGTCTTTAGACTTCATAACCACCAGACCAAGTTGAGACGCACTTCCTTCACTATAAGAAGAAGAGAGGTTCCGCCTAGAAGTACTACCCTCATATGCTACCCCAAGCCAAAGGAAACTGCCTCCTCACCACCTCATCTGTGGAGAGCTATGTGTAAAGTGCTGGTGCAAGTAAAGCCATTGTCTCTAAGAGTCATGCATGTGTTGTTAAGTGCTCTACTTAGGCTCATCAAGATGACATATGCTCATATCCTAGTGGACTTAAAGATTAAGTCCCAATAGACCTGAAAAAGTCTCAATCCTAAGCTCTATAAGGTTCCTCTTATTATTTGGTGGATTAAGGTCTTAACCAAGCTCCATTTGTCAATTTAATTCCAGGCTAGTTTAAATGTCAACTATGATTTGGAAAAACTGTGCAAGTATTTACAAAGATACTATTTTACAAATATTTACACTTGTGCAAAATTTTTGAAAAATGTTTGAAAACATGGATGTATGCATGAATGCGAAGTTTTGCAGAATATTTACAAAAATTACACAAGGGTTTTTGCAAACTTTTTATTTTTCGAACATTTTACAAAAAATTTTGTACTATATACATAGATTTTGATATGAAAATATTTACAAGCTATTTACACAAAAAGATTTTAAAATCATTTGTACAAAAATATTTTTTATACATAAATAGGTATGCGCAGGATGAATTTTATATACAAGGGAAAATTTTTAAATTTTTATGGATTTTTAGCCATTTTTATTTATAAACACACTCACAAAAAGTACGAGTTATGGCTAAAGTATATATGAAATATATACACACCCCCTATACTTAGCTCGAACGATGTCCTCAGAGTGATCAAGAGCGATGAAGAAGACATAACTCGTGCTTAGTATAGGGACGCAAAAAGGAACGGTAAATACAAAGACGAATCAAAGAATAGAACGAAGAGGACTCGGTGTTTCCCCCTACACTTAGGATCAAGTAATCCTAAGTATAGCAAGTTGTACATGAAGGGAAATCCGAGTGGAAGGATGTACAGGGTCTATCCCCCCATACTTAGGGTAAAATATCCCTAAGTATAGGCAGCAAAACAGGGGTAGAAAGAATCAATAGAATACCCGAAGATCCTACATCCCCCCTATACTTAGGGTAAAGTACACTCTAAGTATATAATAATCATAAGATGAGAAAATGGATGTGGGACTAAAGAATAGAGTGATATAGACAACTGGATCTATACAAGTCGGAAGAACAGTGATAATCAGGCGTGAGATGCAATAGATGTGAGTCAAGAGACCACATCTCACGCAAAGTGAATAGGGGCAACATCAACGACCCGCGGCTCATGATCTATATATGGCTTGAGTCGTTGGCCGTTCACTTGAAAGGTAGCATCAGAAGACAACTCAGATATATCAATACTCCCATTGTCATGTACCTTTCTAACCAAATAGGGTCCCTTCCATTTGCTCTGTAGCTTCCCTGGAAATAATCGAAGCCTAGCATCAAACAGCCATACTCTCTGTCCTGGCTCAAACTGCTTGTGGCTGATGTGAGAATCATGCCACTCCTTCACTCTCTCCTTATAATGTAGGCTGTTTGAAAAGGCAGTATCACGAAGCTCCTCCAGGGCTGCTAACTCTACCCTCCTCTGATCTCCTACACTCTATAGATCCAAAAGTATATCAGTGACTGCCCAAAGTGACCTATGTCTCAGCTCAACAGGTAAATGGCATAGCTTGCCATAAACGAGGTGAAAGGGAGATGTACCCAAAGGAATCTTGAAAGACGTCCGATATGCCCACAAGACTGAGTCCAAAAGCTGTGACCAATCCTTTCGGTCAGGGCGGACGACTTTCTGCAATATAGTCTTGATCTCCCTATACGACACTTTAGCAAGACCATTCGTTTGAGGGTGGTATGGAGTGGCAACTCGATGGTCTATGCTGAACTCGCTAGCAAGGGCCTTTACCTTGTCGTTGATGAAATGAGACCCCCCGTCAGATATCAACACTCGAGGGACCCCGAACCGTGAAATGATATTCTTCCTCAAAAATCTGGATACAGTCCTAGCATCTGCGGTTCGGGCGGGGACGACCTCAACTTAACGACTCACATAATCCACGTCCAACAGAATGTACTCAAATCCCTGACTCCTAGGGAATGGACCCATGAAATCGATGCCCCATGCGTCAAAAACCTCACAGAAGTGTATGGGCTGCATCGACATCATATCACGCTGTCCACAAGTGCCCATCCTCTGACAGTCAGTACACCTCTTCACGAACTCATCAGAGTCCTTGAAGAGAGTATGCCACCATAGGCCGGATTGGAGCACTTTCTGTGCCGTTCTCCTCCCTGAGTGATGTCCTCCTGCCTCAAGCTTGTAGCAGTAAGTAAGGACGTTGTGATGCTCCTCCAGAGGAATGCACCGACGCCAGATACTATCCCCTCCCTCGTGGTGAAGGATGGGATCCTCCCAATGGTAAAACTTGGCCTTCGCAAGGAAGGTCTCAAGTTTCTGCCTGGGCCAATCTTGTGGAACTTTCTTGGCGATAAGATAGTTCACAATATCGGCATACCATGGGAGAGAGGTGATAGCAAGGATCGCCTCATCTAGGAAGGTCTCACAAATAGGCTCAATCTGCTTAGAATCCTCAAGATATTCCAATCGGGAGAGATGATCCGCCACCACATTCTTGACTCCAGGCTTATCCTTAATCTCTATATCAAATTCCTAGAGTAGAAGGATCGATCTGATCAATCTAGCTTTGGCATCCTTCTTTGCCATGAGGTACCTGATGGCGGTATGATCAGTAAAAATGGTCACTCTAGATCTAATGATGTAATATCTGAACTTATCTAGGGCGAAAACTACGGCTAGCGTCTCCTTCTCAGTGACCGTATAGTTCCGCTGCACGGCATCCATTGTACGACTAGCGTAGTGAATGGCAAATGGGACTCCATCCCTCCTCTGTCCCAGCACGACCCCTACGGCAAAATCAGAGGCGTCCGTCATGATCTCGAATGGGAGAGACCAATCGGGTGGCTGGAGAACAGGAGCCTCTATAACACAGCTCTTGAGAGTCTCAAACGACGATAAACACTTATCATCTACAAGGAACTCAGTGTCTTTCGTCAGCAGATCAGTCAATGGTCGGGCAATCCTGCTGAAATCATGAATGAAGCGTCGGTAGAAATCGACGTGCCCCAGAAAAGACCGTAACTGCCGCAAGTTGGACGGTGGATTGAGTTTTCTAATGACATCCACCTTGGCTGGATCAACCTCCATGCCCCTGTTGGAGATGATATGTCCAAGCACTATCCCTTGAGTCATCATGAAGTGACTCTTCTCCCAAGAGAACACAAGGTAAACCTCTATGCATCGCTGAAGGACTCGGTCTAGGCAGTCAAGATAAGAATCGAATCCGTCGCCCTAGATCGAGAAATCATCCATGAAGACCTCCAAGCATTCCCCCACCATGTCCGAAAAGATGGACAGCATGCATCTCTGGAATGTCGCCGAAGCATTGCACAATCCAAATGGCATGCGTCTGAAAGCATATGTCCCGAAGGGACATGTGAAGGTGGTCTTGTCCTAGTCCTCGGGCACGATGGCCACCTGATTATAACCGGAGTACCCATCTAAGAAACAATAATGGCTCTTCCCTGCCATCCTCTCAATAATCTGATCAATAAAGGGCAGGGGGAAATGATCCTTCTTGGTGGCCTGGTTCAATCGTCTGCAGTCCACACAGACCCGCCAAGAAGTGGGTACCCGAGTAGCAATCTCCTCTCCAGACTCACTGATAACTGTAGTGATGCCCGTCTTCTTGGGCACCACATACAACGGACTGACCCACTTGGAGTCGGAGATGGGGTAGACAAAATCGACGCTCCACCATTTCGAGATCTCCTTCATGAGAACCTGTCGAAGATTCGGGTTCAGCCGCCGCTGGAACTCACATGACGGCTTTGCCTCATCCTCGAGATAGATATGGTGGGAGCACAGAGCCGGACTTATCCCCTGGAGATCGGCTACACTCCATCCTATCGCCTTGCGGTTCTTTTCAAGAACCCCCATCAGATGGGATTCTTGCTCTCCAGTCAAATCAACGGAGATAATGACTGGGTACATCTCATGCTCACCCGCAAGGAATCTATACTTCAGCGACGACGGTAGCGGCTTCAGCTCTGGACAAGTAGGTGCTGGCGGATCTGTCTTCTGAAGAATCTGAGTGTATGCTGCCAAATCTGCACGGGAGAATGAGAACTCTCGCTTACAAACTAGATATGGAGAAGGCTGCTCGACTGTTCTGTCTCTGCTCTGCTTAGAATCAACCTCCTCTCTAGCTGTAGGCTCAGTGGAAGTCAGACACGGTGTCAAATCATCAAACTCTGCCCAATTAGTATCTTACTTCGAGGGAACTGTATCAGACTCACAAAAATCTGTCTCGCAGTCGGGAACCGGATATGCAGCCTGGGATCCTGGACCAGGATTGCGCTCTCCAAGCTCTACTCTGCTGGCGTCTCTGCATCAACGAACTCTGAAGGTGAGAGGATGTCCTTTGCGACTGGATCTGCCCAAACTGCCTCGTCATCTGTGATCACAAAATCGCAGTCCTGGTGGATGTCTCGCCCTGCTTCTGTCATCTACTCTGAATATGTAGTCGGCTCTGAGCAATCTGAATCTATGGCTCTAGTCTCCTCGACCATCTCTATTTGTATA
The DNA here is from genome assembly GCA_037367405.1 of Ottelia alismoides. Classification (NCBI taxonomy): domain Eukaryota; kingdom Viridiplantae; phylum Streptophyta; class Magnoliopsida; order Alismatales; family Hydrocharitaceae; genus Ottelia; species Ottelia alismoides. The sequence continues at coordinate 408,185 of JAZKJV010006351.1, read as the reverse complement.
CTCTCGCCCTCGACGCGAAAGTACACCTTCCCGCTATCATGGTCGGACACTGCCTTGGTTGTGGCCAAGAACGGACGTCCTAAAATGATGGGGGTATCGGTCACTGACTCAGGGATCTCCATGTCCAATACAACGAAGTCCATGGGGAATTTCAGATTCTGAATCGTGATGACAACGTCTTTCAGCAACCCCTTCAGCCTCTTTACAGATCGATCAACAAACTGAAGGACCGTCCTGCTCTGTCGGAGAGTGCCCAACTCAAAACGGTCGAGAAGGGCTGCCGGAAGTAGGTTGATCGAAGAACCACTGTCTAATAGAGTGCGGTCGAACCTCTGCTCATGAATATGACATCTAACATACGGGGCTCCTGCATCTGGCCTCTTGGCTGGCAGACGGTTCTGTATCGCGAAACAAGTTGCTCTAGTAAGCACATGGATCTCAGACTGATGGTTCCTCCTCTTCCTCCTAACTGTGGTCCTATCTCTGAGTGATCTATGGAGTAGAGGGATGTGCTCCAAGGCCTCCTAAAGAGTCAGCTGGATATGGAAATGATCTATCATCTGCTGGCTGAACTCTATCTGGTGATTGTTTTTTGGATTTTCTATTTTCTTCCCCTTTGCCATGTGAAGTGCTCGTGGAAAGGGGATCACGGGGTCCTTCTCAGATGAAGGACTAGGAGAGGGCCTGGCATGCTCATGAACAACAGAATCCACACAAACATCATCAATCAACACATGTGGATCCGAAAAGAACAAACCCTTTCCTTTATTTCCAGAAACGTCCTGAGATACATGTACAGATGGAAAAACAACAGGACTAGCAGAAGTAGTGGTGGTCTCAGTACCACCCTCGGCATGTCATCTCACGGCATCAGTACCACGCTCTGGCTCAGCAACTATGGTGGCGTCAGTACCACCTCCTCCATCTGGTGAAACGACGACCTCAGTATCGTCGGCTGGATCAACGTCCATGGTGGCATCAGTACCACCGTCATCATCTCTCGCGGCCTCAGTACCACGCTCCTCTTCGCCTGGTGCCCTGGAAGTGGCGTGGTGTCGTCGCTCAGACGAGGCGCCACCAGCTGGCATCCTACCGCTCCTAAGTGTAACAAAATCAGCATCAAACATGTATGCAGGTAAATCACCAAATGAATCACTAGGAGTGGTAATCTCTGTGAACTCTACCTTCTCAGACTTCCTCTTCAGATTTTTTGGGTTTGGCTCAATCTGGGTAGGAATGGCGGCCTTACCTCTCACGATCTCCTGCATCTCCTAGCGGAACTCATCCATCTCCCATCTAAAGGTAGCTTGCTGCTCTGTCATAAGGCGGGCTAGATCGTCTAAGGCAGGGTTCTCAGAGGCTAGCCCATGAGAACCTGACGGGTGGCCTCGCTGGTAGTGAGGCTGCTGCTGTGGCTGGTGCGGGTGAGAGGGGTACTTCTAGGGATGATACTGCTGAGGCTTCTCTCGCCTTCAAGACTGTCCCTGCTGATAGGGACGAGAACCATACTGCTGCTGTGGCTGGGATGACTGCTGCTGGGAGACTAGGGGCTGTTGGTGTTGCTCTCACTGATGGCCATACTAGCCACCCTGAACTGGAGGCTGCTGCTGGGAACTGGCACCTCCGGCAGACCAACAGAATCCGGGATGGTCTCGTCGGATACCGGGCTGGGGTCGGTGCTACCAAATCCCGTTGACATCCATCAACGGCTCCGGCTAGTAGGAGGGTGGCGGGAGTACTGCCAGGCGCTGATCCGGCTGGTAGACCACCATCTGAGTGTCCTGAGATGGTGGTGACTGGTAGTAAGGCTGCAGCTGCTGGTACGGCTCCGCCTGTACAAGATGAACCTGTCTAGGCTGATTGGAGCGCTGGGACAAGCTGCCGCTGCTGCTCGGATCTCCACGTGAATGAAGACAGGGATGAGAAGCCGTCTCTGCCTCCTGGAGACACATGACATGTGTGTTCAGATCACTCAGCATCTGTGCCATCTGATCCATCTGATATATGCTTTGGCACTGCTTCTTCTCTATCAGCTCCATCCGGTCCAGCTTCTCGCTGATGATGGCCATGTCGGTGGCTGTGGACTCGGCCTGTGCGGTTGCCGCTGACGAAGTAGAAGGACCGGTGTCGACTCGTGCTATCCTCTGAAACTGCACGGTCTGTGGCTGGGGGCGTCCCTGAGTGTAGAGTCGGGTCTGGGACATCATTGTATAGTTCTCGGCCATCTCCTCGTAGATGGCCCAGAACTGATCCTCATCCTTGGCGAAGTAGGAACCGCCATAAGAAGCGTTCACCAGGCCCTGCATCTCTGGTGTCAACCCACAGAAGAAGCTCTGAAATAGGTTTGGCTTTGTGATGTCATGGTGCGAGCATCTGTCAGTCAGCTCTCTGAACCTCTCCCATGCCTCTTGGAACTGCTCGTTAGGGAACATGGAGAAGTTGCTGATCAAGGCCTCATTGCATTCGTCCGCCCGAGTGAATATTACTTGTTCAAGTACTCGGTGCAGAGCTGCCCCCAGGTGTACACAGATCTCTCTAAGTGCTTCAGCCAGTTGGCTACTCTGTTGGCCAGGGAGAAAGGAAAAGCAATCATCCGAATAGTATCCTCGTCCACCTGCCGATCGTAGACGATGCTGCAGATCATCTCGAACTCCTGAAGATGAAGATGGGGCTCCTTAGTGGCGAACCCATGGAAGCGGAGTAGGAGATGAAGTGTGTTCAGGGGGAACTTGAAGTCCCCCACAATCACCGGAAGAACCACCCACTGGTGCATCAGTGTCGATCTAGGGTTGTGCAACTCCCACATCGGTCTCGGATCTGCTGCCGACTGGTCTGGCTGTACTGGCTGGTCTGGACCCTTGCGTCCATTGGCTCGCGGCTGCTCTCTCTGCTCTCGGAGCCTCTCCATCTGTCTCCTCATCTCCACCATGAAAGCCCCCTGGTCTCGTATCTGTCTCTGCATCATCTCGAGAGAGGCTAACATGGTGGTGTTGATCGCACCCTGGTCCAGTACGTATGTGGTCGTCTCTGGCCTCTGACCCTCGGTGCAATCCTCACTGCTGGTCATGGTCTCTGCAAAGGAAAAAGACCCAAACTTAGGTGCCGAAATATCATCAGTCTGCTGTCTCGCATCTGGCACTGACAACTCAGGAATAGAAGAAGGGTGGTCAAGGGGGAACAGGGCCGAATCGAACTCGGGTTTGGAGAGCGGGTCTGAGCTATCACAAACCAACCTAGATGAAAGGCTGGAGTGCTGAAAAGCGGTGCAACCAGATGCTGCCTAAGGGACCTCCTGCCCATCACCTCGATCTGGCGAGTCTAGTAGATGAGATCTGGAAACAAACAAGATGAGCAAACAAACCCTGGATTCACCTACTCCACGCTGAGCTGAAGACCGTAAGAGCTCGGTTAATTATCTTGTCGATTTTATTTAGGTGATCATGTCAGGATATCAGAGTGGTTACATGACCTGGTAGGAATCCAATCCACCAACCAGACTGTCCCGTATAAAAGGCCGGTAGTCTGATTGGGGCTCGGATGTGGTTCTATCCTAGTGTACGTGTCACTCTCTCGCGCAATCAAACCAGACAATGAGGGGGGTTTCTCTCCCCAAGATAGATTTTTAGGTGATATGTCTTTTAGGGTCATGTTTGTTTAGCAGTCCCAATTTTATAGTTCTTCTTTTTTAAGTATTTTTCAAAGCAAACAATGCCTAACAAATTTTTCAGTTTTCTTGATTATTTTAAGTCCAAAACAGGGAGAGAAGACGAAAAAGCCAATGCGCGGGAATCAATTATGCATGCAGAGTAAGAAATGCGTACCTGACTCCAGCAGTCTACATGCAGAGTGATCTGCGCATAAAGTAAAAGACAGAACATAAACTACCTATATGATGCACGCGAAAATCCAGTCCTAGCAGAGCAATTTCTACACGTAAGCACAGTAGCCGGGTACTCGAGCCTAAGTCCGGAGTCCTATCTTGGGAGCCACTCGGTGTCTGCCACAATAGATCCTGCACGCGCTGTATGTGACTCCTCAAGGCACATGGACCAGAGCTCAAATAATCCGACTTTTTCTTGTGATTTAATTAATTAGGTCCAGTTAACGATCTATAGGCACATGTAGATAATTAGGTGTTTGGATCCTAATTAATTACGTCACAATCACAGAAACTCCTAAGCTAGGACTAAAACCGCGTAAATCAAATGAGCAGTAAATAAACGGTCAAAACTCGAAAAATCGCGAAAGGCCGTGTAAATCTCGATGAGGACCCCCGAGCACACCGGTGCTCGGTGAAACAGACCCCGAAATCTATCAAGTGTCCAAGTCTGTCCATGTATTATTACAATAAAATAGTTTTTGGCAGAAAATAAAGCTACGCTAATCTGCGGCTAATCCTGCGGTTATTTCACGGCTATTCCGCAGCTCCCGAACTTCGGCTCTCCTCCTCGCGCTCTCATGCGGCTTTGTAGAGAAAGAAGCTGCCTCCGACTCCCGCGATTGCTTCGGCTTCCAAAAAAGCCGCCTCGATCCTCGGGCCCTCGTAAGAAATAGAAACCAAAGTGTCAGTCCAGAAAAATATATAAACAATTCAGATAAAAATATATACAAATATCTACAGAAATGCTGCGAAACAAAAGGCCGCGGGAAAATTGGAAACGACTACTAAGCCGTGCTCCCCGGCAACGGCGCCATTCTGATGATCCAAAAAACCAATGAGCAACTAAGGGAGATAAATAACTCTGGTCGTTGCAACCTCAATCACTCGCACATCGGACTCAACAAGAAAATATGATAAGAACCATCAAACAAGATATAAATCAATCAAAATCAAGAGCGGTCCTCGCTATGTTTATTAACTTGGTATAGCGACCAGGGTCGGACTCAAGGGAGCACGGGATGGCCTTGCGGCCTACGAAGTAGTCACAGTCGAAAAATAAAGAAGAAAATGTTTTTGGTGGATTTTAATTATTTTTAAATGTTTTTGTGTTTTTGATTTTATAAGGAAATGTAAAAACAAGCAACTTCAACAATTATTAAAAACACTCAAAAATACACAAAAAATTCCAATAAAAATGTTTTTTTTACATTTTTAGGTTTTTAAGTGTTTTTGGTGAATTTTTCAGAATTTTTCAATTTTTATTTGATTCTATAAAAATCAAGAAAGAGGAAAAATATGGGCTACTGTGCAGCTAGACTTGAAAGATCAATTAAAAATATAAAATTGACCTATAAAAGTCTGGAGGAAATTTTTATGAAAAATATATGTAAAAACTAAACTACAGAAAAAGAGTTTGATTTTTTTGATTTTTATAGAATTTTTTAGAATTTCTATAAGATTTTTAGGGTTTTGCAATTTTTAAGGGTTTTATAAATCCAAATAAGCTCAAAAATGGATAGAAGCTAAAATACACTAAACCTAACTGTCTCTATTTTTTTTTAGGATTTTTAAAGAAGTTTTTATATTTTTCTTTGATTTTCTTTTTCCAACAGTAATAAAAATACGTATTTTTGAATTTTTAAAAATAGTAAAAAGCCTAAAAAATGTCCCAAAAATTTAGGGAAATTTTTACACAGTGACAGGAGCTACGTGTCCAAATTTCACCTAATTTGGATTTAATTTGGCATTTTATTCAATAAGAACAAGGCATACAGTACATAGGGACCTAAATGCAAAGAAACATAGTTCCAGGGGTTTAAACATAACACGTGCAGAAATTTTAGGGTAAAAGGCGAAAAAAGCTTAGATATTCAGCACATGTTCAATAAAAACCACGCACAGGGGTATAACTGCAAATATTAAAAACTTAATTTCATTTCATAACAGGCATAAACCCAAAGCCCATACATGCAAATATCTCAAAATATCACGTGACGATGCACGTGTTCCACGTAGATAGGGACTAAAATGCAAATAAAATAAACACGAGGTCCACAATGCAAAATACCCAAAATAAAGACAACTACGCTAAATATTTACATGACTAAACTATAAATGCAATAAACAGAGGGGCCTAAGTGATATTACCCCCTTTATTTAAGATCGACGGTCGAGAGCGTGCCACGTGTAGATCTGACGGTTGAGAAGCGAGGGCACCCCTTCGTCGATGATCGGTCCAGATCAAACCCAGATGAAGATCAGACGGCTGAGAACTCCTCGTAGATAGACGATCGAGATCTGAACTCGGTGAGGGGGCACGATCGGACGGTCGCTGAACCTTCTCCAAGAACAGCTCGCTGGCGAAGTTCGCCGGCCCAATACGCGCGGTGGGGGGCTCCGATGAGGCTGTTGGGATGTAGAAATGCTCCGTCACGATGATTCGCAATTGGTGGGCACCTCCGATGAGGTCGAGAAGCTCCGGGGAGCTCCGACGACGACGGAGGCTCGAAGTGGTTGTGCTCGAACCGTTGGGCCCTCAGATGGGTCCCTTTGACCTATAAAATGGCACAACAGAACTCCTAGGTCGAGGCAAAGTGCCTCGACCCAGTTAGGGGTGGAATGGTGATCGGAAAGGGGGCGGAGCGGGGTCTCCGACGTGGCAACGACGGAGGAGACGTGACTCTTGGTTCCGGGGTGAACCAAGTTGATCGGAGGGGTGAAGAAGGTGGGTAGGAGTCTCGTGAGCGTGAATCGATGGTTGTATGGACAGATAGATGATCGGATCGATGGGAATCAGCCGGCAAAGGCCGGCAGCGCAATTGGGCGTAAATCGAAATTAGGCGAAACTAAGGCGAATCGAGATACCTGATGGTCGCAGTTGACTAGGCTGAAGCTAAGGAAGCTCCTGGGTCTTCGCCTCAAGGGGTCGTCAGGTCTCGAGTCTCAGGAGCACCTCGTGGAGGCGCACGGCAAAGAGCTCGCCAGATCAGTGGCTGGGGACTCCTCCTCCTCACTGCGACACGACGCTCGGATAGCTGTCACTCTAAGGAAGGTGATGGAGGTCCTAGAATGGAGGGGCGGAGCCAAAGATGGCGTGAATTGTGCGGCGGAGGAGAATCTTTATAGTGCCAAGGGTCCGGGAAGATGGGAGTCGGGCGCGCTCGATGACGCACGGACCCCTAGGCAGCTGATCGGGCGAAGATCTCGGATCAACAAGGGTTAAATGGCGCCAGGGGTTTGGATAAATGGAGGTCGGATCGAGTCAGCAAAAATCGGAGAAGTCGGGTTAAAACCCGATTCGCCTGGAAGGGGGTCCGCGGGGGAGAGTTGACCGGGGTCAACAATCCCCCGTGGACCAATCACATTATTCCACTTTTTATTTCTTTGTAAAATCATTTAAAATTAGTAAATGATTTTATTTTAAAAACTTTTCAGCATGAAAAATGTTTATTTATTTTCAAATTATTTTTTTAGTGATTTTTATTTGATTTTTTGAAAAAAATAATGTATTTACATTATATTATTATTATATATAGGTATATACATATATGTATTTTTGATTTTTATTTTTAGTTGTCTACTTTTGCACAATTATTCCAAATTTATATTTTATTTATTTACAACATTAAATTTGGAATAATAAGGTATTTTTATTTTATTTTTATGATGTATTTACATAGGTAAATAAATAGATTTATACACATATGTACATGGTATATATACAAGGTGGGAAATGATTTTTATTTTTGTTTTTATTTTTCTGATTTTTATTTTAGTTTTGTTTTTACAAATATGTACAAAATATTAGAAACACTTTTTAATTTTTATTTTGAGGAAAATAAATTTATTTAAATACAAGAGGGTATGTACATACATGACTGACCTTATCTCTCTCTGTACTTGGATTCTTTTGCGGTCAAGCCCATGCTGAGCCCTCCCTTGGGATTAGGTCACTCAATATTTATTATAAATATTTCCCTCTTTTTCTTGTGTTTCTTTATTCCTTTATTTTGACATAAAAACATGCTAATTATGCATATTTACAAGATGCATGCATTTTCACAATTTATGATATTTACACATATTTACATGGTATTTTGCTCAAGTTTCTAGCTAAAAAAGGAATAAAGAGTGATGAATTGGGATTCATCACTGTGCGAGGCCGTATGTGGAGGTGTGGGCCGGCCGTGGAGGAGGATCAGTGGGAAGGAAAGAAGACAATCAGCGAGGACGGAGGTGCTTACTATGGTTGTGGGTATCGAAACGTGTGATGAGATGAAGGGGTCGGATCACCTGGGAGGTGGAGGAGGTGGAGGTCTTCTCCGATTGTTGCCTCAGAGGAATGACGGAGATCCTCGAAGCTTCGCTGGTCAGAGATTGAGCAACAACACGTGATGGTAACCGTGGATCACATCGTGGTTTAGGAGATTCGTGCCACTGTCACTGGTCGAGCTTGGAGAAGGGCATATGATTGGGAAGGCTGGCAAGGGAGGTCTTTATAGGGGGTGGGGGTCAATGCACGTTACGCAAGGAGGAGGTGAATGACTGGAAGGTGTGGAGGTGGGTGGCGCGTAACGGCCAGGGGCCGTGCATGGTAAGGCCTTGATGGTCGCAGGAGAGGGAAATTGCTGGAGGAGATGAAGGGGGATCACGCGCTTGGCACGTGGTTCGAGAAGGAGAGAGAAGTAATGGACGTGGGGTGAATGGCGGGTAACACGTGGCACACCTAGGGGGTGCCACTTGTCGCCCCTAAAATATTTCAAAAATAAAGAGGAAAGAAATAGAAAAAGACCTCGGATCGAAAAATTTCCTTCACAAAAGTTGTTCGTCTCGACAAGATCTACCACTTTCATGAAGGACCTAGGAGCGAAAGAGGTCATCTGTGCAAAATGATATTTTTGGTGGTTTTCCATGTGCATACAAAATCGACTTTTTGAGTTTTGTAATATTTTTGGTGGTTTTAAAAGAGGATAAAAATATATAAAAAATAAGATAAAATATAAGAAAATTAAATAAATGCTAATCTAATTTTTTGATTTTTAATAAATAATAAAATAGGAAAATAAAATAGGACTACGAATCACGCAACTTTTGTAGAAACCGATAACGGACACCCTGGACACAGTCAGTTTCTTTGATTTTAGTTTCGATCTAGGTTTGGATTTTTGTATCACTTAATAGAACTTTCATCAAATAACACCAATGAAGAAGAATAGAATTAAAAGGTTTAATTATGTACATAAAAACTCAGGTCAAAATAGCAAAAAGTTAAAATGCACAAAAGAGACCCAAAACCCAACTTTCACATATGAGCTCCAAAGTTTACGAAATTAGTCTTGTTTTGAAGGCATTTCCAAATGGAGTACTTTAAAAGTAAGTAGATCAAAATCAGACACTGTGTGAGGGAGATATGCGCATTTTAGTCAGTCAGACATGAAATTAGAGTTTCGAATTATTTAACTCTTATTTGAGCTAGTAATTTTTTGTATTTTTTATTTAATAATGTTAGTAATATCTATACAATAGAGGTGGTTTGGGGTCAATTGGCATTAGGATGAATTAATTAAAAAAATGAGAAGTTAGTAGCTTTTTGGGCAACTTACACGGGATTTTTAATGCATGATGGGATGCAAATATTATTTACACATGTATGTATGCTAATGATGCTTTATTAATGATTAAATGCAATTGAATTTTGGGGCACCGAGCTTAATTGACCAATTTTAGCATGATGAATACGAGATTCATCAGGCATATATAAAATTTAAACAATTGCATGGACTTGATCTTTGAACCTTAATCTAGATCCATACAAACATAATACAAAAATGGGTTCACCAACTCTACACATGTGAAGCCGTAAAGGATCAACTATTTATTATCTTTTCATTTAGATTTGTTATTTCAGGCATATCTTATAACAAGTCCTTAGCACACTAACCCTATATGAGCGAGAGTACTGCCAAAAAAGTATCATGTACTTGTTCTCCTCCTTTGTAACATGTAGTCTGCACTTTTTGAGGTCATTGTAACACTTCTTGGATCTCTACTCAGCCAAATAAATAGAGGGAGAACAGATAGGTGAAACCACTACTTTAGACCTCGCTCAATGGAATCACTCGTGAGCATGCAAGGACCTACTCGGATACAAACCGATGAGACAGACATACACGTGAGGGCATAACATAAGCTCAGTATTCGAACCAAGTCGATGTTCCACAAAAGGTAGGAACACCATTGCTGACAAGTCCCTACTCGATCATGCACGATAGAAGCACCATTACTTCGAAATCCAGGCGATACCAAGGAAGTTACAAACTGGGTTTTTGGCTCTAATCCTTAGCAGGTCGTGCTTCGCTCATGGGTGGGGTTTTGTTCCCCTCCTAAGGTCCTTGAAAACAAGGAGGGATTTATGAACCCAAGGCAATGAAGTCCATTAAAGATTTTAATTAAGGTCAAAGTTTATTTAGCAACCCCTTGTTTTAGTTTCTGTTGGGTTTTCACTTTTTTTTGATATTTTGCATACAAGCACTTGACGATTTTGTAGATTCTCATTTAATTCCTAGGTGCTCAAAATCGGAGGGAGATAATAAAAAGGTCGGGCAAGTCGATTCAATGATGGAAATCTCACCATTGAATCTAATGATGCATGCAGAGTTAAAGGGCTTACAGTGCTTTGCATCTCTCTCCATGTGGTATGTAAAATAGAATTTTTAAACATGTCTACATGGCGGTATGCAATCGACAAAATCATCCTAAATAATAGATGTTATTATGCGTGAAGAATCATATGTCAATTGTTCAGAAATAAACCCTAGAGTCTAACCTTAGAGACATCTCGGTGCCCGCTACAACGTGTCCTACTAGCGATGTATAACGCCTCTCTCCGTACGTGAGTTCATTTCCAAATAACCAACATTTATTAATTTTGACTAGATCCAAATTTAAGAGACTATAGGCACATAATTCTTATTAGGGTTTGGACCTAATTACTGATTCAAGCAACCTAGAGTCTAGGGGCTCCATGCACATAAGACAAATAAAAATAAGGAAGAAAACTCAAAACATTAGAAAACAAAATAAAAGAAGGCCGTGAAAACATGAGAAAACAACGACGAAGCCCACGGGTGAATGAACACGAAATCTGCCTCTTTAAGTATATGTAATTGTCGTAGTACAAGAGCCAGATTTTGGTCATGCAAAGAGTCCATACCTTCGAATATGTAGACATTATTATTACTTGGAAAGTTTACCAAGGTCGAACATAGGGACACTGGCCTCTTTAATATATTTATTAAAATTTGTTATTGATGTGTAATTATTTTCAAGTCTTTAGGTCTTCATGCAAATGCACAACAAAATGCATAGTAAATAATGCAAACACAATGATGCGTATAATTTTATTTGGATTTTTCAATGTAATGTTAAGATCATGCATGAACATAATGTATGAATGAATGCAAAGGATAAACATGCAAAAGATGAATTATAAATATGCCATAGAGAAAGTGAGCATAGATTATGAATCAAATTTAGAGTCAATTTGAGCATAAAAATCAAGAGCAAACATCTAGTAATGGCAAAGATTTATGGATCAATAGACACTATATACATAAAAAATTCATCATATTTCAATTAGTGTCAAATTAGAAAATTAACCATGCCATTAGATAGAGAATTAAATAAACAACAAAATGACACTAAAATCATGCAAATTGGAATTAAAATGCTCGTGATATGAAGTAAACAGTGCAAGGGCATAAATGTCATAAAAATGTGGGAAAAATAAAGATAATTATTGCAAATAGGTCCTTGGAAGGATATACCTGCAATTTAGCAAAATCGATAGGGGCCCTCTGAATTTTTTTCCTAAGCGATCAGGGGCATAGATTTAAATAACAAAACCCAACTAGACATTTATGCAAATTCACCAGGCGTGCATGTGAGCCACATGGGGACCTCATTGTAATTTTGGGAATAATCGGGCATTCTTCTGCAAATTTCCCAGATCCTCACACGTCCTGCACGTGATGGACTATGGTGTTTAGTCTAGTGGCTCGGGATGCTCGAGCCTGCAAGTCCGGGGGAGGGGGGCGTGTCGGAAATGCGAGCCCACGGCGAGCCATTATGCAATAAATGTTATTGCAATTCACTCCTTAATCTGAAATGAAGAATACACAATTTACATAATAGGTCCCTTAGTACAATTAGGGTTATGTACCATGGCCACCTTAATGATCATACAACTGTTGATTCAATTATTGAATCATAGAGGCTGGTGCTTAGATGAATATCTAATGAGTTAGATTGAGGACTCATCAAGCACCGTCAAATGATTGTTAAGAGATGATCTCTAGCATGAGTAGGAGATGGCAATCCTATCTCAGTTAGGCTGATATCTGACCGACCTCTTGATGCAGGTCCTCTGCATAGGAATAGAGATTCGGAGGTGTCAGATGAGTTAGGTCAAAGAGTTGACCTAACGAGTTCGAGATAGCCAAAGTCCTATATCGTATGCTGTTATGATATAGGCACACATCCTCTTACCGGAGACAGATGTGTTACTATATGTCTGAGTATGTACATTTCACAGACCAATAGGTTGATGACCTAATCAAGGTCTATACACCGGCGCGCTGGTGTGCATGTAAGGGCATATGAGTAATACGATCTCTCAAAGGGATCATACAGGTTCACTGTTGAACCGGAAGACATGAGCTCACTCATGAGATATTGGGAAGAATCAAATTCCATGCGCATGGTCGTCTCGCTTTGGAAGCTTGACTGAATTTGTAGGTTTGATATATACTTTTGGAAAGTATATGATCAAGACCTAGGTATGATATATGCTTTTGGAAAGTATATGATCGATACCGACTCCCAATGATCGAATGAGAAACCTACTGATAAAACCCTGAAGTCGACAGTATAAAGTTGATCTAATACTTCGGGTTTATTCTGAGTCTTCCTATATGCAGGATGTACATGTATTAGGAATACCTGAGGGTGATGTGATCATAAACGATTGTATAACCATGATGCTTCCATTCCTTGGGAGTGATGAAACGGGTCTAGATTTTAGTGACTCCTCTCAATAGAGAAGTAATCTTATCTTAGTCCAATTATTGGACATTCATCTGAATATGATTCAGATGCAATGAGAAGATTAGATTTGTGGTCTTGATTTAATCAAGCATCTATGGGAGGCCCACGATCTGGATTTGAGATATGATCTCAATATCCAAGTCACTACACATGGAACAATACAATCGCCCTGTCCTTATCTCCAAGTATTCGCGGAGAAAGCGCATTATCCTTGAATGGGTTCAGGATAATTTCATTGTTGATCAAATGTATCTGAGCATTGAGAAAATAGATAATTAAATGTGATTTAATTATCAAGATTAATATGAATTTGATTCATATTATAAAGAGAGTTATCTAAGATAATTGAATATGATTTAATTATCGAAGATGTGAATAATGTGAATGTGATTCATATTGTTTGAACACATGAGATAAAGAGATCCAAGATGATTAAATATGAATTAATTATCATGGATAAGAATAATGTGGATAGCAATATCCAATTATTCATAATATATTATAAATGTGATTTATAATGTATTAGAGAGAGCTAATTATAATTTATATTTGTTGATTAATTATTATGTGTATTGGATACACATTGTGTAATTAATTGACAATGTAAATTATATGTTGATTTGGGTTGTGAATGTGATTCACAATTTTCCCATGGCAAGATTGAAATATTCCCAAAATTAATTGTTAATTATTTTTGAGAATAAATCCCAATAAAAGTTGTTGGAAATATATATTGAGAGAAATTCAAGGAGGAATGCAATCTCATGGAAATCCATGAGATTGCCCTCCATGGAATGTGAAGGGCGGCACCCAATTCCTATATGGAATGGGTGGCCGTCCCTTTGGATATACATGGAGATGAAATCTCCATGTATATTCTCTCTCCTTATTTGTTGATTTAATTTAGGATTGAAATATATTTGATTTTATCAAATATGTTTTGATCTAAATTAGATTATATTTTATTGGTTTTACCAACAACAATCTTAGCCATTGGATTGACATAAATCAATCTCATCGATTGATTTTAAATGTCACATAGATTGAGATCCATGGATCCCAAAACCCTATAAATAGAGAGGCATGCCCATGCTCTCCCTTTACACATAATGCTTGAGAAGCATCTCTCTCTCTAGACGTCAGTCCTATCTCTCCCTCTCATGGTCGTCCACCATGGATGCCATGGTGAGGTTCTCCATCGCCGCAGCATCGTCGTTATGCTGCCCGATCATCTGCTCGTGGATCTCCGTCTCCTTCGGTGCTCCTCGCTCGTGAAGAAGACGACAGATCTTGTGTGTCGAGATCAGGAGATCCGCCGCTTGGATCATCAACATGGATTGCGAGAAGCACGCGGTTCATCCCCGCGCTCGCAAGCGTCTCCTCCGTCGGATCGGACTTGAGACAGGAGGTCTCTTCGTTTAGAGACTCGATCGCAACCACGCTTCAAGAGGTAATCCTATTACTTTTTTGTGGTTTAGACGAAACGATCTGAGAAGTGTCCTTGGATCATGTGGTTTCGTCGTATAAAATTTTTTAAATTCCGTTGCATCAAGCAACTAGTCCGACTAGTCGCTCCTTGTCTTATTTGATACGACGCACACGCTTCCATGATGCGCTTGAGGATTTTATCCATATCCTTCAAGTGGTATCAGAGCCTTAGGTCAACGGTTTCGAATATGATTCGAAAAACCGAGGACGACTTGGGTTCGTTTAGGTCGCGAAAGTTTTTATCGCATTTGATTTCGCAGATCTGTTTAGTAAATAAATTCGACACTGTTTAAATTGTTTAAACATGAATTTAATACTTAGATATTGTTCCACATTAAATAAGTAAACCATAGGATCTGAGTTTGCGTAAATCGGATTTCATATGCTCAAGATATGGTTGTTTTAATGAACATGTATGCACTGTTGCGGGACTGTAGAGCTGAACGTGATTAAAATATTAATTACTGTTTAGACTCGCCTCGAAATGCGTGAAACTTCACTTGGGTTCTGTCCTAAATCAAATTATCAATCTATGAAAATTGATTTTGTCTAATTTGGATTTAATATGATTGAGATATGCTAATTTTAGTAAGTAGGGGTCACTGCTGAAATTACATTCCTAATCTAGAACCATGTGATTGTCAATTAGTGAAATTAATTGTTAATTTTGTGAAATAATCTTGAAAAATATTTGTAAAATATTGGAACATGATTATTTACCTAATTGACTTGGCCTCAACCAATTAATTGATTAAGATGTGATTTAAATCATAATTGGAAACCACAATCTTCAAACTTGATGCTTGAATAGGATTTGGGAATTTGTGTAGCAAATTTCCTTATAATCAAAAATGTTTTGATTATTACTATATGGTACAATTTCGGTTGAAGAACCGATGATCATCTCAAGTACGCATTAATCAATTTGGCGTTATCCTTTCCCGAGGTGGATATGGTGTCTAGTCGGGGATCGCTGGGGTAGCGGGTTGCAACGTATGCGGTCCGTCCCACTCCCGTCGGTACTGACCATGACAGCGGGTAAGGCCGGGATAATGTCCGAGGAATTAAGTTGTGTTTTTCTAATCATTAAAATTCGAATTAACACGTATTTTGAGATATTACCATATATATTCAAGTAAAATAATCAAGTTTGATTGATTGAATTGGATTGATATTTAATTTAATATGATTAAATTGATTATGTCCAATTAGAATACTCTAATATGATTAGAGATAATAATTCCCTTGGAAGAATTAATTGTATGAATGTGATTCATAGTAATTAATTAAATTTGAATAAGAAATGGAGGATCACATAAGTGACATCCATGGTCTCCCGTCAAGGCAAAGGGTTCTGTCGCCAGATATTATATGTAGGAGACGCCTGTCCGAAGTGACAGCTCCTGCATATGATCCATTTGGATCGGGCTCGTCGCTTCTCGAAAGAGTAAGGGCGTATGCGTAGTAACCCCAATATCGAGTCCTCATATTATTGGGGCGATATTGGATTGCGCATAGCGAGTTGTATTCCTGTTGACGGTTGGTTCAATTAATGACGGGTCAACATTGCCTTAGGGGTGGTGGGCCCGGGTGTTAAAGACCGAATTGGAGATGCAAGTTGGACTTGCAAGGCGGAATGAGTTCCCGCTTCTTTTTATCCGAGTTGTAAGTTCTCATATTATTGGGATGCAACAAAGATAAGGAAGGAGATCCCAGATCTTGCTTGAGATATAATGGCAAGTATATCTCTTACATTGAAAGTAATTAAGGGAATGAACTTTCATTGTTGACATGGCAAGGCAACTTTGATATAAAAATTCCTAAATCAAAGTAAAACATGTATATATATAAATATTTACCCTTATGCAAAATTTCTTATTTCAGATAATCCTTCATTAAACCCACTCAATGTTATACTCAATAATAACCAGTAAAATATCATGGACTGGACCCTTTGATCCAGATATTATACTTGCAGTTGGACACATAATGTATGTGGTTGCAATGTGCAAGTTTCCTCATAATAATGAGGGATGATGATTAAATAAGACAATAGGACTAAAACCCTAGGGTTTGTATGTATCTATAAGTCTTGATCTTATCGAATGTACTTTTTAAGTGACATGTCAATAATGATCGTAATTATCATATAATCCTTATAAAATTCTAAGAAGATGTTCTGGCATACATATGTGCTCTCGACATTTAATCATGAATGATATGGTTCTCTGCATTATGCAGAATGGTGGCTCTGTAGGAGATGATGTATTCAAATTGTTTGAGTACCTACCTGAACCAATATTTTAAGAGTCTAAATGGATGTAGATACGATGAATGTCATCATTCTACTATCTATACTCTAGTCATTCATGAAGCTTCATAATATTCATATTGTATGAACTTAAATGAAGCTTGTATAAATGTTGAAATAATCTTATATTGAAATTTTTGATTTTAACATAAGAGATCCTCTGTCTTGAGCAATGGTTGCTTATAGATAAAGGGAGCGCAGTGGAAGCATAGGTTGGACTCAAGTAAGAAGTATTGTTAAAAGAAGTTGACTGTACTTCTGTGACTTCCATATGACATCCAACGAGTTGGATAAATGCCAATACTGCAATAAGTTGATGTGTTGATAGTATGACTATCATATCTATCTAGAATCCTTAGAAAAGGAATCAGATAGTACATCAGAATAATCTACATATAATCATTGAAATTGACTTACTTATTTGATAAGACAAAGTCTAATAATTGTATCTCAATCTTCTAATGACACTTGCAATTGGTTGCATATGTATTAGAATATTAGAAAATTGATCTTAAGGTTTAATGGTCATTGCAATAATTTCCACCTGATAAATATACTTCATATTTTCAGTGGGAGAGCCCTTAGTCTTAGAGAATGTCTCTATGACCTGGATATTAGAATACACTCATATTTTATTTCCAAATGTTGGGAATAAACATGAAATCTGGAATAGACCTATCATAAAGAGTTATGATGGAGATATTTCAGATAGTAATCTAAAATCTAGTGGACTCTACTAAATTAGAAAACTAATGAATGGTTCATTAAGATTTCTAATACTGAAAAATAAACCATTAAAGATCAATAGGAGGATGAAGATCATTTGATAATGATCTAGCATCATGTTTTGGACATAAGTCTGTTGATGTGATCAATAGACTGAAAAGAGATGAAACTTTAGATTGTCTAAAGGTTCAAATCTTGCATACTTATGAATATTGTATTCAAAGTAAAAATGTCCAATACACCCTTCTTTGGGAAAGGTGTAAGACGTCAAGGTATTCAGGATCTCATACATATTGATGTATGTGAATCATCTATATCATAGTAAACATTATGGATATGTGATATCTATTGATGATTATGTATGATATGAGATTTCTTCTCTTCACCTAAGAAACCTTTGAAATGTTCAAAGATATCACAATTTTGGTTTAGAACCAAAGTTTGAAGGAGGATGAAATGAATTTGATCTAACCAAGGTAGCTTGTACCTATTAGATGAATTCAAGAAATACCTTATGGAGATATGAATATCATTCCTATCTCAATCCTCCTAATGGACCTTAACTCAATAGAGTTGTAGGGAGATACAATTGATCATGTGTGACATGATTTGATCAATGATTAATCTTAGCATAATTATCTCTTAGTTTCCACGTATATATATATATATATATATGTGGTAGAGACTACATTATATATATCCTTAATAAAGGTTCCAGTGATTAAGTTGGAATCTAGCACCAGAGAGTGCTACTTCATTAGGAAATTAAAGGATGGTATTGGATACCTACTTTATGACCGTGAGATTCTTAAAAGATCTCATCTTTGAAAATATGATTCTTAGAGGATGACTCTCTTAAGAATCAAGATGAAAATGAAGTAAAGGAACTCATTTAATCTTGAAATGATAATGAGGCTCCTAGAATCGGAAACTAAAAGACAATCAAGGATGAAACACTAATACCCCTTCAAATAAGTTTGATGATGGGTTCCATGTGTCAGTTGAATCTGACAAAGATCTGACTTCATGTGATGAAGCTCCTGAGGATCATGAAATGGAAAGATGGATGTTAGCAACAAAAGTCTAACGTAGACTTCATATACAAGTGTTGTATATGGACCCTCGAGGATCCACCTATATGGGTAATACCCATTAAGGTGTAAATGGATCTTCAAGAGAAAGAGGGAACCTGATGAGAAGGTGGAGACCTTCAAAGCACGATTCGTAGCCATGAGCTACACACCGAAGAGAAGACATCGCTTGCGATGAGACTTGCTCTCCAGTGACCTTGCTTAAACTCATCAGAATATTGCTAACTATAGCTACACAACTTGACTATGACATCTTCATGATGTAAGTCAAGATTGCATTCCTCTATGAATTCCTCTCTGAGGATATTCGTATGAAGTAGCCCCAGGGCTACATGGTTGAGGAAAGCAAGGTGTGCAAGCTAAAGAACTCCATCTTTGGACTCAAATAAGCTTCTTGTAGTTGGAACATAATATTTGATGAAATTATAATTGTTATGATTTCAGATAAAATCTTGATGAACCATGTGAAGTTTAGTGGGAGTGCCATTGTGTTCATCGTGCTAAATGTAGATATTATTCTAATCATTTGGAATGATATAAGGATAATAATAAGTGTTTTATAATTTTGTTGTTCCACACCTTGAGATATGATCTCAAGGATACCTCTTAGATCTTAATTCTGAAGTCGTTCATAAGCAAAGAGAAGAGGGTATTGGGACTGTCGCATTAGTAGTACGCCTTGGACTATTCCATTTTCTGGAAAATTCCAAGAAAAGCTTCCTTCCCTTAAGATGTGGTAGTGACCTGTCTAAAGGGATAGCACCTCATAGAGTTGAGGAAGTGAATGCTAGAACTTCTTGCACTTGTGCATCAATTATGAGAAGCTGAAGTGTATGCTGGATGTGTACAAAAGCCATATGTCTGCCATGCAGTGGGAGTAGTAAGCTGTTACTAATCCTACTCTGGAAATAAAACACTTAGCTGCAGAAATAACAATATCTTCAAAGATGATGAAACTTAGAGATAGTGATCTCAACGTCTTATCTTCAAAAGTTTAAGACCTTGTAGATAGTGATCTGTAAGGATCTTAACTGTAGATACCTTAGGAGATAGAGATCTCCAGGAATGAAGGTATTCTAATAAGGATTATGGAAATACTGGTTATGATAATTAATAAGATGTAGTGTCAAGGACACTATAACTAACAAGATTGAGTATTGGTTGCATAAGATGCAACATTCGCATTGGATGCCAGCACTGTTACTATGAGATATGCAAGTGCCGTAAAAGGACTTGGCGTAGTCTCTTGGGAACAGAGTGACTGATCAACTTACCTAGCTATTTTCTAAATAGCCTACGATTGTCACATGAGTGTGGGTTTAAATGATTAGCCCATTAATGGCTCTTGGGCTAGTGGGAGATTGTTGGAAATGCGAGCCTACGGCAAGCCATTATGCAATAAATGTTATTGCAATTCACTCCTTAATCTGAAATGAAGAATACATAATTTGCATAATAGGTCCCTTATTACAATTAGGGTTATGTACCATGGCCACCTTAATGATCATACAGCTCTTGATTCAATTATTGAATCATAGAGGCCGGTGCTTAGATGAATATCTAATGAGTTAGATTGAGGACTCATCAAGCACCGTCAAATGATTGTTAAGAGATGATCTCTAGCCTGAGTAGGAGATGGCAATCCTATCTCAGTTAGGCTGATATCTGACCGACCTCTTGATGCATGTCCTATGCATAGGAATAGAGATTCGGAGGTGTCAGATGAGTTAGGTCAAAGAGTTGACTTAACGAGATCGAGATAACCAAAGTCCTATATCGTATGTTGTCATGATATAGGCACACATCCTCTGACCAGAGACAGATGTGTTACTATATGTCTGAGTATGTACATTTGGCAGACCAATAGGTTGATGACCTAATCAAGGTCTATACACCGGCGCGCTGGTGTGCATGTAAGGGCATATGAGTAATACGATCTCTCAAAGGGATCATACAGGTTCACTGTTGAACCGGAAGACATGAGCTCACTCATGAGATATTGGGAAGAATCAAATTCCATACGCATGGTCGTCTCGCTTTGGAAGCTTGACCGAATTTGTAGGTTTGATATATACTTTTGGAAAGTATATGATCAAGACCTAGGTATGATATATGCTTTTGGAAAGTATATGATCGATACCGACTCCCAATGATCGAATGAGAAACTTACTGATAAAACCCTGAAGTCGACAGTATAAAGTTGATCTAATACTTCGGGTTTATTCTGAGTCTTCCAGTATGCAGGATGTACAGGTATTAGGAATACCTGAGGGTGATGTGATCATAAACGATTGTATAACCATGACACTTCCATTCCTAGGGAGTGATGAAACGGGTCTGGATTTTAGTGACTCCTCTCAATAGAGAAGTAATCTTATCTTAGTCCAATTATTGGACATTCATCTGAATATGATTCAGATGCAATGAGAAGATTAGATTTGTGGTCTTGATTTAATCAAGCATCTATGGGAGGACCACGATCTGGATTTGAGATATGATCTCAATATCCAAGTCACTATACGTGGAACAATACAATCGCCCTGTCCTTATCTCCAAGTATTCGCGGAGAAAGTGCATTATCCTTGAATGGGTTCAGGATAATTTCATTGTTAATAAAATGTATCCGAGCATTGAGAAAATGGATAATTAAATGTGATTTAATTATCAAGATTAATATGAACTTGATTCATATTATAAAGAGAGTTATCTAAGATAACTGAATATGATTTAATTATCGAAGATGTGAATAATGTGAATGTGATTCATATTGTTTGAACACATGAGATAAAGATATCCAAGATGATTAAATATGATTTAATTACCATGGATAAGAATAATGTGGATAGCAATATCCAATTATTCATAATATATTATAAATGTGATTTATAATGTATTAGAGAGAGCTAATTATAATTTATATTTGTTGATTAATTATTATGTTTATTGGATACAATTTGTGTAAATAATTGACAATGTAAATTATATGTTGTTTTGGGTTGTGAATGTGATTCATAATTTTTCCATGAAAAGATTGAAATATTTCAAAAATTAATTGTGAATTATTTTTGAGAATAAATCCCAACAAAAGTTGTTGGAAATAAATATTGAGAGAAATTCAAGGATGAATGCAATGTCATGGAAATCCATGAGATTGCCCTCCATGGAATGTGAAGGGCGGCACCCAATTCCTATATGGAATGGGTGGCCGTCCCTTTGGATATACATGGAGATGAAATCTCCATGTATATTCTCTCTCCTTATTTGTTGATTTAATTTAGGATTGAATTATATTTGATTTTGTCAAATATGTTTTGATCTAAATTAGATTATATTTTATTGGTTTTACCAACAACAATCTTAGCCATTGGATTGACATAAATCAATCTCATCCATTGATTTTACATGTCATATGGATTGAGATCCATGGATCCCAAAACCCTATAAATAGAGAGGCATGCCCATTCTCTCTCTTTACACATAATGCTTGAGAAGCATCTCTCTCTCTAGACGTCAGCCCTATCTCTCCCTCTCATGGCCGTCCACCATGGATGCCATGGAGAGGTTCTCCATCGCCGCAGAATCGTCGTTATGCTGCCCGATCGTCTGCTCGTGGATATCCATCTCCTTCGGTGCTCCTCGCTCGTGAAGAAGACGACGGATCTTGTGTGTCGAGATCAGGAGATCCGCCACTTGGATCATCAACATGGATTGCGATAAGCATGCGGTTCATCCCCACGCTCGCAAGCATCTCCTCCGTCAGATCGGACTTGAGACAGGAGGTCTCTTCGTTTAGAGACTCGATCGCAACCACGCTTCAAGAGGTAATCCTATTACTTGTTTGTGGTTTAGACGAAACGATCCGAGAAGTGTTCTTGGATCATGTGGTTTCGTCGTATAAAATTTTTTAAATTTCGCTGCATCAAGCAACTAGTCCGACTAGTCGCTCCTTGTCGTATTCGATACGACACACACGCTTCCGTGATGCGCTTGAGGATTTTATCCATATCCTTCAGGGCGATGTGGCCACATCTAGGCCATTGGATGGCCACCGCAGAGGTGCCATCCAACGACACCTGCACTTTGTCTCGTTGGAGGAGTGGAGGCGTAGTTGGAGCTCCGGTGAGGACGCCAGAGCTCCTCCGAGCTCCTCATTGGCCGGGGAAGATCCTTGGACATTTGTGGTCCTCTGGAGAGGATGGCCATCAATCGAAGAAGCTACCAAGCTAGTTGTAGATGGTGGCCAACGTCATCCTGCCGGAGAAGAAGCTCGAGATCGGTGAGGGCATGCAATCTCCGACCATTGGCGATTCCTGCAATGTTAGATGATAGTCGAAGCCGTGCATGTGCAAATGTGGGTGAAGTGATGGGAAATGAAGGTTTGATCGGGTGAGGGAGGCGGAGGCAAAGAGCTTCTTCTCTAGCGGAGAAGGGAAAAAAGGGGGTGGGAGTGACGAAAGTTATGGAGAAGGGAAGTGGAGAGCGGAGGCATTGGCGTGGATGACAGTGGTATGTCAAAGCTTGTTGGATGGTTAGATGTTAGAAGAAAAATGGTGAAAACTAAAGTGAGTGTACTTGGAGGAGCAAGGAGGAAGAATGGGCAGAGCAGAGGCTTGTGCTGAGGTCCAAAGCAATCCTCTGGTCATCGCACGACCTGTGAAGTCAAGGTAAGGTGCTCGATTTGTTGCTAGGCGACAATGACACGGTGGCCAATGCTGTGGATCACACCCAGAACTCTGCCCATTGTCGCATGCTAATTCCACCTCCTCCTGTCAAGTGGAGGGGAAGGCATCTCGGGGGAGCTTCGTAAGTTGGTGGATGGCGGTAGCTGGGGGCGAGGAGTCGCTTTTATAGGAGGAGGTGGTAGTCCGTTACATGGTGGAAAGGGGTTTCTAATGGAGGTTTGATAGTGGGGGATTAATGGAGGTGGGATGAAGGTGGTCGCGCGAGGATAGCGGGGGAACCAGCTATGTGGTGGTGGCGTTGTGAGAGGAGGAGCATGGCTGATGGGGGATCCAAAAATGAAAGGGGCCAGCGGTGTCGCAAGGTGTAACGATTGAGGAAGGAAGGCGCTTGATGAGGAAGATGAATTTGTAGCCATTGGATCTCACGATCCAACGACCAAGATTAGGGTGCAAGTAGATGCACCAGATGAGACCCTTAGGATCAGATCTACTGATGAAGGTTGAGGCGGAAACCTACGGCTGCGATTGAAGTGGGGGCGTGATCCAAGGGTCTAGAAAAATGGGGTGACGTGGAGAGAGTATGATCGTAAGATGGAAGGAGATCATAGGGGTGAGGCTAGAGCACGAGAAAGCGGCTATGATCTGATCTGAAATCAAATCCGACTGTGAAGATCATGGGTGTGATGAGCAGTAGAGATGGAGGCATGAAGTGGAGCGAGAAGAGCTGCTAGATGAGGGTTCATCCAACGGTTGCAAGAGAGGCAGAAGGGGATGGCTAGGATTTGATCTGAGATCAGATCAATGGCTGGGAGTGAAGGTACGAAGGATGGTTGTAATCGAAGTGGGCTTGGGCAAGGGTGGAAGAAGCAAACGGGTGGCGAGAAGAGGGGGCAAACACATTGCAGCTCCAGAGAGCACCACGTGGCTACACCAGAAAAATCAATAAATACAAAATAAATGAAAATTTTAACAGAAATAGTTAAAGGGAAAATGAGGAAAAAGTTAAAACATGAAAGTTATAGATCTCGACGAGATCTATAAGTTTTGTGTTGGACAAAAAGCCAAAAGAGGTCATTTGTACAAAAGAGTATTTTTGGGTGCATTTTTATAGGGTAAAAATAATGCTTTTGGTTTTGAGATTTTTTGGATTTTTTATTTCTTTTAAAGAAAAATAATTATAGATAATTACTTAACCTATTTTTTATGGGTTTTTAATAAGATAGAAAATCAAGGAATAAAAGTTAGTAGTTAAATATAATTAATACAATGTTGATTATACACAATATATACATTATAATACAAGATAATAATAATGAATTATCAGTGATTTTTATTTATTTATTTAAGTAAGGAGATTAATATGTCGATTTTAACATGTTGAATACAATATTCATCATACCCATATACTTAAACTATACTCGTCCTCGAGCATCAAAAGAATGAAGGAGTCGGATAAATTCCTGACAGTGCATGCGAAAATTTCAAGGCTCAATTCTTTGAAGACCCTTAATTTCAATTATCCTAAAATTCTGGGCTCAACCATGCTCTAGTTAGAAGGAATCCAACTTGTCTAATTACCAGACTCTCTGTTTATACATATAATATAAGGATATGAAAATTAGTGTATTGCATTCATGAGAGTCAAGTCGAGACATCACCTAAAGTTCTAGTCTAGGAGACTCTCCTCTAGACCTAATCCTCAACACTAGGGAATGAGTCTATTCTTGCTTCAATCAACTGACTCATTAGTTTGTTAGACTTGAAAATGTAGATGGATGACAAGATGATGGAGGGCATAGGATTATGTCTATTTTTCTCTCCCTCACATTGGAACAAGGGGCCTTTCAAGTGCCTTGTTACTCAACACTTGTCTATTTTTATTTTGTTGATCAATGTATCCTTTAAGAGAATTCAGAGTCGTCTGCACTTGTTTTTCTGGGAGTACACCAGGATGTGTCTCTTTTGAGTTTCTAAGATACTTTCGACACCCAGACTTGTATCACTGTATGATGCAGAGCCCTTTTATGGTGCTAGCCCGACTCCTTGGTCCTAAAAGCATTTTTTCCAAGTGGACACTTTGAAAATGGTTGGGAGCACTCTCCATTGGTGGAAGCTCTTTTGAATTTGACTTCGAAGGATAGAGATTTTCTTTGAATATATTTCTTTCTCTTCTTTTCTTTTCTTTTTGACTAGCTCCACTACTTTTACCAAAGTTGACACACACTGATCACAACTTAATTAAGTTTCATCACACCATGGCACATAGGTATTTATCAAACGATAACATATGAACTTGTACACATACTGGCTAGGGTTTTGCTGACACTCAAGTTTCTTTAAGCCTTCATTGATTTTATCCCATCCTCGAGCCTCATTAGATCAGGTCTAGGCTCAAATCACCAGTCCTAGTTCCTCAAGTGATAGATCAACTCATCTCATCAATCATGCAGTTGTGTATGTGTTGTGTTGATCATATTCTTTAGAAGGTAGAGAAGAAGAGCGCAATATAGCGCTCAAATCTTTCAAAATAAGGGAGTATGGATTATTAAGTTTAAAACCCTAATGACTAAGGCTGGCTAACTCATACTCTCAAGATCTCATAAATCAAGTGTCCTAAAAATCCTCTAGCCTTGAGTGAATGTGAATGTGTCAGGAATACACCAACTCCTCGGTTAGTGAATGTTTGTAATTTTTTATCCTTCACATTTTTTATGAATTTTATTTTTTTCCATTTTTTATTCCTTTGAGAGATAATGACTGGCCCAAGCTCATATGAATAGTGGCATCTACTTCCAACCAGTATGGGTGTAAGTGCGGACTGTTAGACAGACCTGTGTTACTTAAGGACAGAGCCATATACATTGTCCTCTAAACCACACACTCTGCTAAGGGAGACCGAAGTTCACTCGCTGAAGAGTAGTTACTCATTTTTTAAGCCTAGTAGTCAGAGCCTGTATTAAAGAAATTTTTTAATTTTTCAGATTTTTGTGAGGTTTTTGAAAAAAAGTTAATTTTAACTATAAAAAGTTAATCCATCAATTTTAAAAGGATTTTTGCAAGAATTTTTACAAAACTCACTTCATAGATCAACTTAAATACGAGCTATGACTAAAGTATATATACAATAATATACGATATACCCCCTATACTTTTGCTATGTTCTCATAGCACAAGTGATATGAAGCCATAGCTCTGGTTAAATATAGGGTGACATAGCGGAACTTAGGAGGAGGGTCCCCGTATACTTAGGTCAAAAATGACCTCAATATAAGGAGCTAGATGGAGGGATGGATTAATGAGTTGGGACCCCCCTATACTTAGGCTGAATATAACCTGAGTAGAGGATCTGGAACTTAGGCTGGGAGGGGCTGAGGTTGTTAGGGTTAGATGGGAAATTTTACAGAGATACATGGAGAGGGGAGGGGTGAGTGAATTTTTATAGATGATTATGTAGGGTGGCGGTGTGTAGGATTATACAGAAATAGTAGGGAGGTGAATTGTGCGAAATATATAGAGAAGGTGGGGGGGGGGTGAATGAATGCGTGCATGTGTTTGTGTGTGTGTGTGTGGGGGGGGGGGGTAGATCATCTAGTGATCTATTTTTCCTTCTTCTCGTTTTTACACACACGAGCCCTCAAATGAGGACCACTAAAAATTCACATGATACGATTTTTTTACAAAATGAAAATGCACGAGGAGCTGACTAATGTTCCTTGAATTCTTCATCTTTCTTTTGTGGACTTCTCAGCGGGAGCTCCCAACTCCATGCCTCCATGGAGATCGGGCATCCTCGATCTTCATGGGCCCTGCCACAAAAGAAAAATATTAGAAAAATAGCAAGAAAATTAATCAATAAAAAATGATGCAAACATGCATGATGAGAAGACCTGCAAATTTTGAAAATATTCACAACAAGAAATATTTCGAAATTTGATAAATAAATAAAGGTGAGTCCCTTGCAACGACGCCATGTGATAAACGTGAAATCTTCCTCTTTAAGGATATGTAATGTCGTAGTATAGGAGGAACATTTCGGTCACGCAAAGAGACCACACCTTCGAATATGAGGACATTATTTTCACTTAGCAAGTTTACCAAGGTCGAACACAGGGACACAAGCCTCTTTAATATATTTATCAATTTTTGTTATTGATGTGTGATTATTTCAAGTATTTAGGTCTTCATGCAAATGCACAAGATATTGCATAGTAAATAATGCAAACACAACGATGCATGTAATTTTATTTGGACTTTTCAATGTAATTTTAAGATCATGCATTTACATAATGTATGAACGAATGCAAAGGATATACATGCAAAAGATGAATTACAAATATGCCCTAGAGAAAGTGAGCACAAATAATGAATCACATTTAGAGTCAAATTGGGAGTAAAAATCAAGAGCAAACATCTAGTAATGGCAAAGATTTATGGATCAATAGACACTATATACACCAAAAATTCATCATATTTAAATAAGTGTCAAATCAAAAAATAAACTATTCCATTAGATAGAGAATTAGATAAGCAACAAAATGACACTGAAATCATGCAAATTGGAATTAAAATGCTCGAGATATGAAGTAAACAGTGCAAGGGCACAAATGTAATAAAAATGTAGGAAAAATAAAGATAATTATTAAAAATAGGTCCCTAGAAGGACCTATTTACAATTTAACAAAATCGGTAGGGGGCCACTGAAATGTTTCCATAAGGTTCATGGGCACGGATGTAAATGACAAAACTCGGCTGGACATTTGTGCATATTCCCCAGGCACGCACGCGAGGCACGTGCTTGGGGACCTCGTTGTAATTTTGGGAACATCTATGGGTTCTTCTACAAATTTCCCAGATCCTCACGTGCCCTGCACGTGAGCGATCTAGGTTCGGTTGGGTGTAGCTTGGGGTGACACATGGTTGGAGATGATGCTTTGTCCAGTAACTCATGATGCTCGAGCCTGCAGGTTGATGAACCTCAGTTTCATCATGTTAATTTTCCTATTTTAATTCCCTTGCTTAAATTGGAGTCAATAAAAACCAGATTAATTGTTGCATATATCTGAGTCTTGAAATAAATTTAAAATACAAAAAATGACAAAAGCAAAATTGTAGTGTTTTTACACCTTTAAAAGCACTCACAAAATTATTTCTCCCTTTGTTTGATCCCTTTTGCGTTTTTGCTCAACATGAAACTTGTGGATCTCATCAAGATCAACAATTTTTATGTTTTGAGTTTCTCCAAATTCGACCTCCTTAATCCTCTTTTTTATGATTTTCATCTGAAAGACCTGGTTGGGACATGTGGTTCTCTTTGGTTGAGCCACGTGGCCCGCTTCGATGTACGCCACACACCCTATGCGCTCAGCCATTCGATCACCTTTTGGAGCTTCAATCCTTGCCATCCATTCCCGCATCAATCTCTACCCTCCAATTCACCTTCAAGATCGCATCTCGTTTGTCTGCTTCCGTCTGCTTCTCCTCTTACCACGTGTCATCTTCCAGTGCTTCCTGATCTCCTCTAAAGCATTTTAATCATGGTTGTTGGTTCTCTCTTTGCTCTCCTCCCTCCGAAGATCCCATATCACATATGAATCGACCGTTGTCACCCTTACATTGACCATGGGATCATTAGATCCTATTGTGACACGTGTCTCACCCACAACCATTGATTGTGGCCTGATCAACTAGATCTGGACCGCTCCCTATCACCCTCACTCCGACCGTTGGATCGCAAGATCCAACGATTATTGTCTTCCACCTCCGGTCTATATCTCTCCCATGATCTCCACCATGCAAACCCGTCACTTCCTTTCCTTTTTCCCAAACTCGATGACCACCACCCCCGCTATCTGGACACGCCATGACCAAGCCATATCCATTGTCTTCCTAGCGGGTCTCTTAGCTTACCACGATTCCCTCTCTCATCCCACATTCCCCTCGCAAACCACAACCTCCACCATCTTCTGCTCCAACCGTCCCCCTTCAAATACATCACCTCCGGCCACGTTCACATATGTCCACTTCTATGCGGGACTGGGCCCAGCTTCTCTCCGCGTCCCCATGACAGGAGGAGGCTGGATCGAGGTTGCGAAGAATCTATGGCGAGACTCTTGGCCATGGTAGGCCTTGCCCCCAACTCTCACTTGTCGCAAGCTGCTCCCCATGGCTGGGGGAGTCCAACGATGACCAGAGCGCCATCAATGCTCAGGCTAAGCCGCACCGCATCCGTAATTCTCCAGGTAAGCTTCCTTGATCTTTCGTTGCTGTTCTCCTCATTTTTTTGATTAAACTAGGTGATTTCACGCATTATCACTCTCCACTAACCACCACCCGAGATTCTGTGCACTTCATTCATCCACACGATGCCCTTCACTCACTTCTCGCTCTTCCGCAACCCCAAACCACTCTTCCTCCCGCTCAACTCGTCGGAGAAGACGAACATGGCCGTCCACCCTCTCTACCCATATGGCCTTCCATTCACCCGTACCTCACTTGCACTTCTCACCTGCACGCTTCTGCTATTTTCAATGAATACTTGCAAGTGAATGCCCTCATTGGTCAGAGCTCCATCGGAGCTACCTTTGTAAGACCCGTCTCCGGCATACTAGCATCGATAGCATCCTTCACGAGCTCCAGCATCTTGGCCTTACTTCGATGATTGCCTCAGCTCTTCCAGGGACCTCCACGGAGTTGCATTGTGCTCAGAAGAAGGTGGCGGAGCTCGCCCAGCTTCAACAGAGTCGAGTTCACATCGCTCACCATCGATGGAGGAGGAGAATTCCAGAAGTACAATTGTCGTCGGATGGCACCCTCATGTTGCTCATCCGATGGCACCCATTCAACCATGTCACCTACCCTATGCACGTACAACCACCGTTTAATCTCCATGATCGGGTGGTCCACAGGAGGCCACATCACCACTTCTGAGCCTCCAAGCTCGGGTCACTCGAGTCAAGCCAAAGCTTCACAAGTTGACACATGGCCCGAGCCTCCCGAGCCTCGACCCAAGCCTGCACCGACATCTGAGCCTCGCCCCACGTGCCCAAGTCACGTGAGAATTTGGAAATTTACAGAGAGGCCCCACCATCTTCTCCAATTTGCATTTTGGTCCAATGAGCACGTGAACACCACGTACGCCTAGGGTTAATTACCCCCAACACCCTCCAAGTTTGAATAATTGCAATTTAGCCCCCGTGCATATGAGTAAATTACAAGGAAGGCCTCACAACTTTTCATATTTACTTTTAAGTCCTCCCAAGGATCTGATTGCATATTTTATCTAGTTATTTTCATGTTTTCTTTGCAATTATGCCCCTAGACAATTTTGTGAATATCTTGAGCATCCGAGCTCTGTTTTAGTCGATTTTTGTCTCGTTTCGAAGATTATTTCATTGTCTTTCTGATGGCTTGAATTTCTCTCTGATTTGACACTCTAGATTTTGATGATTAATATAGTAATGGAGTGTACGTTATTCAATTATGTTTCATGCCTTGTATTAATTACAAGAAGTTAATCCATCAATTTTAAAAGGATTTTTGCAAGAATTTTTACAAAACTCACTTCATAGATCAACTTAAATACGAGCTATGACTAAAGTATATATACAATAATATACGATATACCCCCTATACTTAACTTTTGCTATGTCCTCATAGCACAAGTGATATGAAACCATAGCTCTGGTTAAATATAGGGTGACATAGCGGAACTTAGGAGGAGGGTCCCCCTATACTTAGGTCAAAAATGACCTCAATATAAGGAGCCAGATGGAGGGATCAATTAATGAGTTGGGACCCCCCCTATACTTTGGCTGAATATAACCTGAGTAGAGGATCTGGAACTTAGGCTGGGAGGGGCTGAGGTTGTTAGGGTTAGATGGGAAATTTTACAGAGATACATGGAGAGGGGATGGGTGAGTGAATTTTTATAGATGATTATGTAGGTTGATGGTGTGTAGGATTATACAGAAATAGTAGGGAGGTGAATTGTGCGAAATATATAGAGAAGGTGGGGGGGGGGGGTGAATGAATGCGTGCATGTGTTTGTGTGTTTGTGGGGGTGGGGGTAGATCATCTAGTGATCTATTTTTTTCCTTTTTCTCTTTTTTATACACATGAGCCCTCAAATGAGGACCACTAAAAATGCACATGATACGATTTTTTAGAACATGAAAATGCACGAGGAGCTGACTAATGTTCCTTGAATTCTTCATCTTTCTTTTGTGGCCTTCTCAGCGGGAGCTCCCAACTCCATGCCTCCATGGAGATCGGGCATCCTCGATCTTCATGGGCCCTGCCATAAAAGAAAAATATTAGAAAAAATAGCAAGAAAATTAATCAATAAAAAATGATGCAAAAATGCATGATGAGAAGACCTGCAAATTTTGAAAATATTCACAACAAAAAATATTTCAAAATTCGATAAATAAATAAAGGTGAGTCATGTCCCTTGCAACGACGCCATGTGATAAACGTGAAATCTTCCTCTTTAAGGATATGTAATGTCGTAGTACAGGAGGCAGATTTCGGTCACGCAAAGAGACCACACCTTCGAATATGCGGACATTATTTTCACTTAGCAAGTTTACCAAGGCCGAACACAGGGACACAAGCCTCTTTAATATATTTATCAAATTTTGTTATTGATGTGTGATTATTTCAAGTATTTAGGTCTTCATGCAAATGCACAAGAAAATGCATAGTAAATAATGCAAACACAGTGATGTATGTAATTTTATTCGGACTTTTCAATGTAATTTTAAGATCATGCATTTACATAATGTATGAACGAATGCAAAGGATATACATGCAAAAGATGAATTACAAATATGCCCTAGAGAATTATGAATCACATTTAGAGTCAAATTGTGCGTAAAAATCAAGAGCAAACATCTAGTAATGGCAAAGATTTATGGATCAATAGACACTATATACATCAAAAATTCATCATAAATTTAAATAAGTGTCAAATAAAAAAATTAACTATTCCATTAGATAGAGAATTAGATAAGCAACAAAATGACACTAAAATCATGCAAATTGGAATTAAAATGCTCGAGACAAGAAGTAAACAGTGCAAGGGCACAAATGTAATAAACATGTAGGAAAAATAAAGATAATTATTAAAATTAGGTCCCTAAAAGGACCTATTTACAATTTAACAAAATCGGTAGGGGGCCATTGAAATTTTTCCATAAGGTTTGTCGGCACAGATGTAAATAGCGAAACTCGGCTGGACATTTGTGCATATTCCCCAGGCACACACGTGAGGCACGTGCTTGGGGACCTCGTTGTAATTTTGGGAACATCTATGGGTTCTTCTACAAATTTCCCAGATCCTCACGTGCCCTGCATGTGAGCGATCTAGGTTTGGTTGGGTGTAGCTTGGGGTGACACATGGTTGGAGATGATGCTTCGTCCAGTAGCTCATGATGCTCGAGCCTGCAGGTTGATGAACCTCAGTTTCATCATGTTAATTTTCCTATTTTAATTTCGTTGCTTAAATTGGAGTCAATAAAAACCAGATTAATTGTTGCATATATCTGAGTCTTGAAATAAATTTAAAATACAAAAAATGACAAAAGCAAAATTGTAGTGTTTTTACACCTTTAAAAGTGCTCACAAAATTATTTCTCCCTTTGTGTTGATCCCTTTTGCATTTTTGCTCAACATGAAACTTGTGGATCTTATCAAGATCAACAATTATCATGTTTTGAGTTTTTCCAAATTCGACCTTCTTAATCCTCTTTTTTATGATTTTCATCTGAAAGACCTGGTTGGGCCACGTTGTTCTCTCTGGTTGAGCCACGTGGCCCGCTTCGATGTACGCCACACACCCTATGCACTCAGCCATTCAATCACCTTTTGGAGCTTCAATCCTCGCCATCCATTCCCGCATCAATCTCTACCCTCCAATTCGCCTTCAAGATCGCATCTCGTTTGTCTTCTTCCGTCTGCTTCTCCTCTTACCACGTGTCATCTTACAGTGCCGCCTGATCTCCTCTAAAGCATTTTAATCATGGTTGTTGGTTCTCTCTTTGCTCTCCTCCCTCTGAAGATCCCATATCACATATGAATCGACCGTTGTCACCCTTACATTGACCATGGGATCATTAGATCCGATTGTGACACGTGTCTCACCCACAACCATTGATTGTGGCCTGATCAACTAGATCTGGACCGCTCCCTATCACCCTCACTCCGACCGTTGGATCGCAAGATCCAACGATTATTGTCTTCCACCTCCGGTCTATATCTCTCCCATGATCTCCACCATGTGAACCCGTCACTCCCTTTCCTTTTTCCCAAACTCGATGACCACCACCCCCACTATCTGGACACGCCATGACCAAGCCATCTCCTGTCTTCCTAGCGGGTCTCTTAGCTGACCACGATTCCCTCTCTCTCATCCCACATTCCCCTCACAAACCACAACCTCCACCATCTTCTGCTCCAACCATCCCCCTTCAAATACATCACCTCCGGCCACGTTCACATATGTCCACTTCTACGCGGGACTGGGCCCAACTTCTCTCCGCGTCCCCATGACAGGAGGAGGCTGGATTGAGGTTGCGAAGAATCTATGGCGAGACTCTTGGCCATGGTAGGCCTTGCCCCCAACTCTCACCTGCCGCAAGCTGCTCCCCATGGCTGGGGGAGTCCAACGATGACCGGAGTGCCATAGATGCTCAGCCCAAGCCGCACCGCATCCGTAATTCTCCAGGTAAGCTTCCTTGTTCTTTCGTTGTTGTTCTCCTCATTTTTTTGATTAAACTAGGTGATTTAATGCATTATCACTCTCCACTCACAACCACCCGAGATTCTGTGCACTTCATTCATCCACACGATGCCCTTCACTCCCTTCTCGCTCTTCCGCAACCCCAAACCGCTCTGCCTCCCGCTCAACTCGTCGGAGAAGACAAACATGGCCGACCACCCTCTCTACCCATATGGCCTTCCATTCACCCGTACCTCACTTGCACTTCTCACCTGCACGCTTCCGCTATTTTCAATGAATACTTGCAAGTGAATGCCCTCATTGGTCGGAGCTCCATCGGAGCTACCTTTGCAAGACCCGTCTCCGGCATACTAGCATCGATAGCATCCTTCACGAGCTCCAGCATCTTGGCCTTACTTCGATGATTGCCTCAGCTCTTCCAGGGACCTCCACGAAGTTGCATTGTGCTCAGAAGAAGGTGGCGGAGCTCACCCAGCTTCACCAGAGTCCAGTTCACGTCGCTCGCCATCGATGGAGGAGGAGAATTCCAGAAGTACAGTTGTCGTCGGATGGCACCCTCATGTTGCTCATCCGATGGCACCCATTCAGCCATGTCACCTACCCTATGCATGTACAACCACCATTTAATCTCCATGATTGGGTGGTCCACAGGAGGCCACATCGCCACTTCTGAGCCTCCAGGCTTGGGTCACTCGAGTCAAGCCAAAGCTTCACAAGTTAACACATGGCCCGAGCCTCCCGAGCCTCGACCCGAGCCTGCACCGACATCTAAGCCTCGCCCCACGTGCCCAAGTCACGTGAGGGTTTGGAAATTTACAGAGAGGCCCCACCATCTTCTCAAATTTGCATTTAGGTCCAATGAGCACGTGAACACCACGTACGCCTTGGGTTAATTACCCCCAACCCCCTCCAAGTTTGAATAATTGCAATTTAGACCCCGTGCATGTGGGTAAATTACAAGGAAGGCCTCACAACTTTTCATATTTACTTTTAAGTCCTCCCAAGGACCTGATTGCATATTTTATCAGTTATTTTCGTGTTTTCTTTGCATTTATGCCCCTAGACAATTTCGTGAATATCTTGAGCATCCGAGCTCTATTTTAGTCGATTTTGGTCTCATTTCGAAGATTATTTCATTGTCTTTCTGATGGCATGAATTTCTCCCTGATTTGACACTCTAGATTTTGGTGATTAATATAGTAATGGAGTGTCTGTTATTTATTTATGTTTCATGCCTTGTATTAATTTATCAATGTAATTTGCTTCACTGTAGGAGCCCGAAGTTGACTATATTTTCTTGTCTCAATTATTTTATCT
Source organism: Ottelia alismoides (assembly GCA_037367405.1). Taxonomy (NCBI): domain Eukaryota; kingdom Viridiplantae; phylum Streptophyta; class Magnoliopsida; order Alismatales; family Hydrocharitaceae; genus Ottelia; species Ottelia alismoides. The sequence goes on along the minus strand of JAZKJV010006351.1, from coordinate 372,847 downwards.
AGATAGGGCATACTTGCATTTGTCCGTACTTTTATCTTATTGCATGATAAAAATCAAATAAAAAGTGGTTATATGTGTCTGCATTATCTGTCTTTTTGTGTGTTGACCTATGAACTATTTATTCGTCACTTAATCTGAATAATGAGAGTCTAAATGGATACTTTTGAGGCTCGTGTCCCTGAGTTCGACCTTGGGCTTGCCTAAGTAAAATAAATTCGATCGCTTTGATTTAATTGACAAATTTTAAGTGGTTTTTGTTCGATATGAATTTATTGGACTACAACGCATTAAAACATTGCGAGCCTGTCAAATGGCATCGTTATTGGGGACACGACTCATCTTTTATATTATTTATATTTTTACTATTTGATTGAGTGTTGATTTCTAACTTATAGGTCTTGTTGTTATTTTCCTTGCATTGTTGATAATTCTTGAATATTTATCTAATGTTTGCTTTTTGTGGCAGGGTTCCTTGGTGATCAATCCACACAAGGTGGGACCACAGTGTCACTGAGCGACCGCTCACGAAACCTCAATCAATCAACAATTAACCCACAACAATAAAATAAGGCAATGAGAGTAAATGTGGAGTTAAAATTTATTATAACTCTACAAAGGATGTGTATAGTGTGCAAGCAGTGTAGAGGTCGAACACAGGGAGCAGACAGGTAGAACGGGGCAATAATGCTAAAAAAATGTGAATGTGATCAATTTGTCTATAAAAGCTATGTTTTTTTGGGTTTTAAATTATATATATTTTATTTAATTTTAGATTTTGTATTTTTGTATTTTGATTTTTAATTTACTAATTTTATATTTTCTTTTTATATTTTATATATTTTTTGTATTTTCTTTTTTTAATAAAGATATAATATATATAGGGAATATATACACTAGAGATAAGAGAGAGGTGAAAATAGGGAAAAATACTTAAAATATAGGAAACAAAATATTTTTGGGCTTTTTGTATTTTTCTATTTTTTGTGATTTTTCTATATTTTACCTATTTTTTGGTATTTTTAGAGGTAAAAATACTAGAAACAGTGAACAAAATAAAAGTCTGAAATTAAAATGAAGAAATCAAATATCAATCAGTAATAAAAATTCTCCAAATTAATTTTATACTAAATACAATAAAGGAGGAAAATACAGAAACTGAAATTGCTTTTTTTAGGATTTTTTGATGGTTTTTAGAGTTTTTACATTTTTAGAAGTTTTCTTTTATATTTTTTTAGTGATTTTTGGTCTGGAGCTAAAAGATACTAAAAGACACAAAATATATTTTTTTGGGAATTTTTTGAGGTGTTTTTATAATTTTTATGTATTTTCTAATGTAAACAGTGTTGAAAATGCAAGTTTTTGAATTTTTAAAATATGAAAATGCAGTAAAAATGCAAACTAAAAATATGGTATTAAACTATGATCAACAGGAGCCTATGGTATTTTTTTGGTAATTTTTCGAGTGAAAATGATGCATGAAATAAATGCAAACATCCAAGCAAAAATACAACACTAGTAAGGGCATAGATGTAAATACACAGAAGTCCAAGGGCCTACTTGTAATTTTTCCAAAAAATATATAACGTTAAACACAATTTTCTGGACTAAAAATAAATACCCAAACCCGGAGGGGGTTCTCTACAAAATGTCCAAACTCACGCGTACTGGGCACGTGACTTGGCAGGAGTATTTTTGCAATTTTACAAAGATCTAGGGGCTAACATGCAATTTTACCAAAATATTACAATTTAACAAAAAAGTTCATGGACTAGAACGAAATAAACAATCTTTGGGGGGGTCCGATGCAAAATGCCCACCACCCCACGTGCGTGAGTCACGTGAGGTGACGTGGCTCGAACCTAAATGCAAATAATGAAAGTACGGGGGTCCGAATGCAAATATTACAGAAATACTTAAAATACAAATAAAAGTTTATGGACTAAAAATAAAATGCAAAATGGTCGGGGTCAAAGGTGCAAAATTCCCATGGCCTGGTGATCCGACGGGTGACATCCTTCACTTATCCATGTGGTGCTTCGAGGACGGTTGATGACGATTCGGCGGTGATCGGTTGGGGTTAGATCTGGCAAGGAGATCGACGGCTGATGCGAGCCAAGTGCCAACGGCTGCTGATCGAACTGGAGCGGGGTCCTAATCGGAGGGAAGAACATCGGTGAGGAGAACTTCCCCGAGCTCGATCTCGGGTCTCTGGCGGTATGGAAGCGTGAAGAATGGCCGAGTGTGCTCCTGGAAGGTCAGACTACATACTGGAGGTCTCAGGTTCGTCGGAGGAGCGTTGTGGCGCTGACGTGAAGGCGGCGGAGCTTGGAGCTCCAGGTAGCTCCGGCGAACTACGCAAAATGATCTCCAGTTGCGTTGACTGCGTTTTGACCTGCAAAAAGGGGTGAAGGGGACCAGGGTAAAATGCCTGGACCCCGTGGAGGTGGAATGGAGGTCGGATGAAGGCGGAGCGACGACTTGGGTGTTCGACCGGAGGTGCGCTCCGGCGAGGGGGGTGAACTTGGGTGATTTAGTGAACGGAAATGGGATCTAATGGGTCTAATCTAATCCTACGATTACAGGAAATAAATGAAGCAAAAAGAAGTGAGGGAGAAGGGATATCTCGATGGTTGGAGACCAGAGGAGGGGTACCTCAACGCCGGAGGTCGGCGGAGATGGTGGAGCCGCCTTGGGCCTCCTCGACTCTCCTGAAGGTTCGGTTGTGGATCTGTCACCTCCAGCAACACGAAGCACACCAAAGGGAGGAGTATTGCTAGCCAGAAAGGGTTCAAACTCTAGCTCGAAGGTGGCGGGTCAATTATGTACAAGGTGGTGGCGTCTCCTTCAAGCGAGGGCCACGCGCAAATGATGGAGATTTTGCATGATCTGGATGCATGGCGTGGCTTAGTGATGATCGGGGAAGAATTCCCAAGAAAGGATCGATGCCAAAAGATGGAAGATTTGGGTGCTATAATTTCTCAAAATGAGGCAAAAAATCACGAATGTCAGGCCTGGCAGGCCTCGGTCAGGGAGTTAATCGAGGTCAACACTTGACCGGTGCTGGTTGGTCCACATGGACCAACTAGAAAAATGCAGGTCAAAATTATTTGTAAATTCGAAATAAAATAGTAAATGAATTTATTAATTTTAGGTTATAAAATGAAAAATGATTCTTATTTTATAAAGAATTTTATGGTGATTTTTTTTAATTTTATGAGGTATATATTTACAAGTGACCTTTTATGCCCTATATAAGTATACATATCTATATATTTTATTATTTTATTTTTATTTGTGTATTGACTTTATTTATTTTTGTTTATTATTTTATAAATTTATAGAATATTTTTATACACTTAAATATATTTTTATTTGATTTTTTGATGTATTTTGTACACTTGATAAAATATAAATAGTAATTCTATAGGTATATGTATAGGTATTATGCCTAGGTATGCTATTTATACAAGTATTTTATTTTGTGTTTTCTTTGAGTTTTTATTCTTATTTTGATATACATATATATTATAAATAATATTTATATAAAATTATAAAAAAATGAATAAATAATAAAAAGAATATTTTAATCTGTACAAGTATACAATACGAGTCCAAAACTCAACTTTCAAACCGTAGCCTCGCCAAATGCGAAACCACCTTCATTAAATAGATTATTTAAAATTATATAAAATTAAAGATGAGTTTGATGCATTTCGAGCTTTTAGTTGAGAGATACAGGTCTGAGAAGTTGGTATTTTGGATTTTTATTCAGATCATAACTTTTTATCTGTACAGTATTTCTGAGTGAAATGAATTTTGTATTTTTCTTTATTTAATTATCTATAACTTTCATGTACAAAGTTTCTTTAATTAAGGTATAAAACGTGAAACCAAAAATAGGTCCCAAAATGAATAAAGAGTGAAGGAAATATTTATTGTACTTTGACCCTCATCTCCCCCTACTTTATTCCTTATCGACCTATTCATCTAGATGTCTAGGTCTCGGGGTTTCGGGTCATAAAATATTTACAATATTTTATTCTTTTTCTTTTCTTTTCTTTATTATAATTTTAGCTTAAAAACTGTATTTTATACACTATTAAACACACACATGTATGGATGCTAAACTGTATAAATTAAGGGTATTTACATGCATTTGCCAAGGTTTTTGAGGCCAAAATGATAGAATAAAGATGATGAAATGTGGATTCATCATCCCCCTATACTTTGCCTTTGCTAGTCCCTAGCAAATACTTATGCAATAAGTGCAGAAAAGAGAACAAAGAAAAGAAAAAGAAGAAAGATGGATTGATTTCAATTATCAAACTTGTCTTCACAAAATCAAAGTTTGGAGCCTAAGGCGGGCCTTTGGAATTTTAGTGCGGGCGGAACCTTAATGAGAACTAGATTTGAAATCCAACAGCCTTCGAGAATCCCAAAACTTGCTCAAGTCTCCTTAATAGCCAGGTCAGAATACTTCAACTCATACGCAAACCCTTATGACTATGAATCTGACTCGTACAGTGTAAGTGATGGTGGTTCTCCCCAACTGAAATGACAAAGGGGCTGTCTTCTCCAGTATGACAACCCAATGATTCCCCAATTCAACAACTCATTCCTCAAGGAGCGGGGTATTCCCTTCTAAGTTCAAGTGGCAACCAACTGAAGAGGAGGGGGTGAAGAGAAGAATGGACGGTAGCCAGTGTAGCTACCTATCCTAGGATGCAAGACCAGTGCAGTCAAGTCATCCAACTGTAGGCTCATGTTATTTGTCTTTGAGGCTCAAGCTTGTTTATTGACTATACACATATGTACACTCCGGTAGGCATTTTTATTTTTGTACAGGTCTGTCCACTTTTTTGGAGTTTTTGCTTTTTGCAAATTTTTTTTGAATACTATACATAGTAGCATTTACATAGGGAGTTTTTCCTCTTGAGCCAGTAGACTATCCCTCTTTTGAAGCTTTATTGCAACCCACAATCTCCTGTCCTCGAAATTCATCATAACCGAATGGGTTGGGGTGCACTTCCCTCCCTAGAGGAGGACAAGTGTTTCCACCTGTGTGCGTCTAATACCGACAAATCCAACCCCCTCACCACTCCAACTAAGTTGAGCCATGTGAAAGGTGCATGTGTCCAAGTTAGGTCATTATCAACAAGAGTCGTGCATGTGCTCTGAAATACTCTACTTAGGCAGTGAAGAATCCATTGAACCGAGTCTCATGATCCTCAAAGAATTAAGTCAACTAGACCCGAAGTACCTCAATTCCAGATCCTATAAGGTTCCTGTTAATTATGTAGATTTAAGGTCCACCCAAGCTTCAATCTTCGGATTTTACTTAGACTTGTTCAACTATCAAACTCAATCAAAAAAAAGCTCATGACATGCAAATGCTATAAAAATATTTTTGTGATGCAATTTTCAAAAATTTTGAACTTTTTATGGATTTTGAAAAGATGATGCATATGCATTTTTTTATTTTTCAAAAAGATTTTTCAAGTGTTTTTGGATTTTAATTTTGCAAATGTTTTTGGAATTTTTGAAAACAAAAAGGTTTTGGCCAAAAACTAGGTACAAATATCTACACGGGGATGCATCTTATATTTACAAGAATTTGATTTTAAGAATTTACAAAGGTAAGTGCTCAATTTTATAAGTATATACATAGAGAATTTTAGATGAGATGGATATATTCCTCAAACTTATTTGACACAGGTTTTTCAAACAATTTTGAAAACTATAGTCCAAAATAATTTTTACAAACATGTACACACATTTGAAAATCATTTTGCAAAGGTTTTCGAAATAGTATATATAGATTTTTCACATATTTTTGCAACCATTTTCAAATCATTTGCAAATCATTTTTCAAACATTTTATTTCACACAAAGAAAACAAATTTTTCAAACCAAAATATTTTTACAAAGGTTGAAAACATGTAACAAGATGTTTTCCAAATAGTTTTCAAAAGTTTTTCACAAAGATTTTCAAACTATTTTTCAAAATATTTTGCAAAGGTTCTTCACCTGATTTATTAGTCAGTATGCACAAAACATAATTTGAGAAATGATCACATCTTTTTATTAAGGTTTTTAATGAATTTTATAAGTATAATGAGTCATAGTATAAATACTAAAGTACGAGTTATGGCGAAAGTATATACACAGTATATACGACCCCCCTATACTTAGCTTGAGCTATGTCCTCATAGATCGGAGAGACAAGAGAAGACATAACTCGTACCGAGTATAGAAAAGTCTAAAGAATAAGTAATTAAGAGATGAAGGAATGAATTAATAAACAAATGGAAGTTGATCGTCCCCCCTATACTTAGGACCAAATAATCCTAAGTATAACAGAATGTACACAAAGCAGGGAGGGTCAAGGGTGGGAATGAACAGATCGTACTCAGACTGTCTCCCCCTATACTTAGGGTAAGATATACCTAAGTATAGACAGAAGAGGAGACAATGGAGAGGATCAAAAGAATATAATTAACTCAGGGTGCACGCCCCATATACTTAGGACAAAGTACGTTCTAAGTATAGAAGACTGACAAAAAGGAGCGACACCTTTCTGATAGATAAAGAAGATAGAAAAGGAAAAGAAGAAAAGAAGAAAAGAAGAAAAAGAATAAACAGATCACAGCTCAGCATGTGCATCCCCTATACTTAGGACAACGTATGTCCTAAGTATAGTAAAATCATAGGATGACGACGGGGTGACAGACATAACAGATGAATGAAAGAATTAATGATATGGACAAATGGATCTATATAGAGGAAGACAGAAGTGATAATCATGTACGAGATATAGAAGGTGTGAGTCAAAGAGCACATCTCATACCAGATGAATCGGGGCAACATCAATGGTCGGCGGGTCATGATCTAGATATGGTTTCAAGCGCTGACCATTGACTCTAAAATCGGAAGATGATGAAGGTTCGGATATATCAATGCTACCATTATCACACACCTTACGGACCACATATGGTCCTTTCCACTTACTCTGTAATTTCCCTGGAAATAATTTCAGCCTAGAATCAAACAACCATACGCGCTGATCGGGCTCAAACTGTTTGTGGCTGATATGAGAATCGTGCCATGTCTTCACTTTTTCCTTATACTGTAGGCTGCTAGCAAAGGTTGTGTCTCTCAGTTCCTCTTGGGCTGCCAACTCTGCTTTCCTTTGTTCTCCTACACTCTTAGGATCCAATAATAGTTCTGTAACTGCCCAAAGTGACTTATGCTTTATCTCCACTGGTAAATGGCACAACTTGCCATAGACGAGACGAAAAGGGGATGTCCCTAATGGTGTATTCAAGGAAGTCTGATAGGCCCACAAGACCGAGTCCAAAAGCTGTGACCAATCCTTTCGGTCTGGGCGGACTACCTTCTGTAAAATTGTCTTAATATCCCTATTCTATACTTCAGCAAGACCATTAGTCTGAGGGCGATATTGTGTGGCAACACGATGGTTAATGCCGAACTCGTCTACAAGGGCCCTAACCTTGTCATTAATAAAGTGAGACCACCCATCTGAAATCAAAACTCTAGGAACCCCGAACCGTGAAATAATATTTTTCCTCAAGAAATGACATACAGTTTTAGCATCTGTGGCTCGGGCGGGGATGGTCTCAACCCAACGACTAACATAATCTACAGCAAGGAGAATATACTCAAACCCTTGACTTTTAGGAAATGGGCCCATGAAATCAATCCCCCATGCATCAAAAACCTCACAAAAGTGGATGGCCTGCATGGGCATCATGTCTCTCTGTCTGCAAGTACCCATCTTCTGACAGTCAGTACACCTTCTCACGAACTCATCAGAATTCTTGAAAAGGGTAGGCCACCAAAGGCCGGATTGGAGCACCTTCTGTGCTGTCCGTCTCCCAGAATGATGTCCTCCTGCCTCAAACTTGTGGCAGTAGGTGAGGATGCTATGCTGCTCGTCTTGAGGAATGCACCATCTCCAGATGTTCTCCCCTCCTTCATGATAAAGGACGGGATCCTCCCAATGGTACGACTTGGCCTTCGCAAGAAAGATCTGAAGCCGTTGTCTGGGTCAACCTTGTGGAATGGATTTGGCAACAAGGTAATTCACAATGTCAGCATACCATGGGAGAGAGGTGATAGCAAGGATCGCCTCGTTTGGAAAAGCCTCAGTTTTAGGTGCTATGGGCTCAGATTCCTCAAGGTTCTCTAAGCGGGAGAGGTGATCTGCCACAACATTCTTAACTCCAGGTTTATCCTTAATCTCAATATCAAATTCCTGGAGGAGAAGGATCCATCTGGTTAATCTGGCTTTGGCATCCTTCTTCGACATCAAGTACCGAATGTCAGTATGATCTGTAAAAATTGTCACTCTAGATCCAAGAATGTAAGATATGTACTTATCCAATGCAAATACTACCCCTAGCATCTCTTTCTCAGTCACTATATAGTTCCTTTGAGCTGCATCCAAAGTCCGGCTAGCATAGTGTATAACATAGGGTAATCCATCCCTCCTCTGTCCAAGCACAACCCAAATGGCATAATCAAAAGAATCCGTCATGATCTCAAATGGGAGAGACCAATCGGGTGGCTGAAGGACATGATCCTCGACAACTAAATTCTTAAGAGTCTCGAAGGACTTAAGACACTTATCATCTACGAGGAACTCGGTGTCTTTAGTCAATAAATCTGTAAACGGTCGGGCAATTTGACTTCCTGAATGAATCGTCGCTAGAAATCAACATGCCCCAAAAAAGACCGCAACTGTCTCAATTTGGACGGTGGATTGAGTTTTCTAATGATATCCACCTGGGCCTGATCAACCTCCATGCTCCCGTTGGAGATGATGTGACCAAGGACCGTCCCCTGAGTCACCATAAAGTGACTCTTCTCCCAAGATAGTACAAGGTTTACCTCTATGCAGCGATGAAGTACTCGGTCTAGGTAGTCAAGACAAGCATCAAACCCGTCGCCGTAGACCGAGAAATCATCCATGAAGACCTCCAAGCAATCACCTATCATGTCCGAAAAGATGGAAAACATGCATCTCTGGAATGTCGTCGGAGCGTTACATAGACCAAAGGCATCCGTCTGAAAGCATAAGTCCCAAATGGACAGGTGAACGTCGTTTTATCCTGGTCTTCGGGCGCAAGAACCACTTGATTGTATCCGGAATACCCGTCAAGAAAACAGTAATGACTCTTCCTAGCTAGCCTCTCGATAATATGATCAATAAGGGTAGTGGGAAATGATCCTTCTTGGTGGCCTCATTCAGTCGTCTGTAGTCCACACAGACCCTCCAAGAAGTGGGTATCCGGGTGGTGATCTCCTCTCTAGACTCATTCACAACTGTAGTGACACCCGTCTTCTTGGATACCACATGTAAAGGACTAATCCACTTGGAGTCGGAGATGGGGTAGATAAAATCGGCGCTCCACCATTTAGATATCTCCTTCATTACTACATCTCGAAGGTTCAGGTTCAGCTGTCGCTAGAACTCACGCGATGGTTTAGCGTCCTCTTTGAGGTAGATACAGTGGGAGCAATGGTCGGACTTATCCCCTTGAGATCATCCACACTCCATCCTAATGCCTCGTGGTTGCGTTCTAGAATCTCCATCAAACGAGATTATTGTTCTCCAGTCAAATCTGCTGAGATAATGACTGGATGCATATCTGATTCTCCTGCAAGGAATCTATACTTGAGCGATTGCGGCAAAGACTTCAATTCTGGCTTGGTGGGAGCTGGCAAATCTTGATTCTGATATGTATGTGTGAAAGCAACCAGGTCTGCATGTGAGAACTCTTGTTGTACTTGAAACTCTGACGAAGGGAACCTTGTTGGTGTGTCTATCATCTATGCTGGCTCGCTCTCCGTCCTCTCTGTCGGGTCATCGGGAAACAGACATGGCAAATATGTATCAAAATCCTTCCAATCAAAGTCTGCCTCCGAGGGATCTGAATTTGAACAAACATCGGTATCTCCACTCATCACACAACTGTCAGCCTCTATAGTGTCCTCGGCCAAGGGTGCCCTCTCCGAACTCTCGTCTGCCAAAATAGGTGTGTACTATGAGTCTACAGACAAGGCGAGGGCTCGTGCCTCTGGGTCTTCCTAAACTTCTTCATCATCGGTCATCACAAAATCACACTCTTGGTGGACGCCTAACTCTGCATCTGTCATCCGCATTGTGTCACTGCATGGCTCTGAGCATACTAAATCTCTCGCTCGGGTCTCGTCAATCATCTCTATTTGTATACTCTCACTCTCTACACGAAAGTACACCTTCCCACTATCATGGTCGGTCACCGCATTGGCTGTGGCCAAGAATGGGCATCCTAGTATGATGGGGGTATCGATCATCGATTCAGGGATCTCCACGGGGAATTTCATGCCCTGAATGGTGACGACCATGTCTCTCAATAAAGTCCATGGTGTAGTAAAAATGCAAACTAAAAATATGGCGTTAAACTACGATGCAATAGGAGCCTATGGTATTTTTTGGTAATTTTTCGAGTTAAAATGATGCATGAAATAAACGCAAACATCATAGTAAAAATACAACACTAGCAAGGGCATAGATGTAAATATACAGAATTCCAAGGGCCTACTTGTAATTTTTCCAAAAATATATAACGTTAAACACAATTTTCTGGACTAAAAATAAATACCCAAACCCGGAGGGGGTTCTCTGCAAAATGTCCAAACTCACGCGCACTAGGCACGTGACCTGACAGGGGTATTTTTGTAATTTTACAAAGATCCAGGGGCTAACATGCAGTTTTACCAAAATATTACAACTTAACTAAAAAGTTCATGGACTGGAACGAAATAAACAATCTCCAGGGGGTCCGATGCAAAATGCCCACCACCCTACGTGCGTGAGTCACGTGAGGTGACGTGGCTCGGACCTAAATGCAAATAATGAAAGTACATGGGTCTAAATGCAAATATTACAAATATATTTAAACTATAAATAAAAGTTTATGGACTAAATAAAATGCAAAATGGCCAAGGTCAAAGGTGCAAAATACCCATGGCCTGGTGATCCGACGGCTGACGTCCTTCACTTATCCACGTGGCGCTTTGAGGACGGCTGATGACGATTTGGCGATGATCAGCTGGGATTAGATTTGGCGAGGAGATCGACGACTGATGCGGGCCAAGATCCAACGGCTGCGGATCGAACAGGAGCAGGGACCTAATCAGACAACTGAGAGGCCAGGGGAAGAACAGGGAAGAATGCCGGCAAGGTGAACTTCCCCAAGCTCGATCTCGGGTCTCCGACGATCTGGAAGCGTGAAGACCGGTCGGGCGTGCTCCTGGAAGGTCAGACTACGTGCTGGAGGTCTCAGGTTCGTCGGAGGAGCGTTGTGGCGCTGGCCCAAAGGCGGCGGAGCTTGGAGCTCCAGGTAGCTCCGACGAACTACGCAAAATGATCTCCAGGTGTGTTGACTACATTTTGACGTGCAAAAAGGGGTGAAGGGGACCAGGGTAAAATGCCTGGACCCCGTGGAGGTGGAATGGAGGTCGGATGAAGGCAGAGCGGCGACTTGGGTGTTCGGCTGGAGGTGCGCTCCGGGGAGGGGGGTGAACTTGGGTGATTCAGTGAACGGAAATGGGATCTAATGGGTCTAATCTACTCCTACGATTACAGAAATAAAATGAAGCAAAAAGAAGTGAGGGAGAAGGGATACCTCGATGATCGGAGACCAGAGGAGGGGTACCTCAATGTCGGAGGTCGGCGGAGATGGTGGAGCCGCCTTGAGGCCTCCTCGACTTGCCTGAAGGTCCGGTTGTGGAGCTGTCACCTCCAGCAACATGAAGCACGTCAAAGGGAGGAGGATTGCTAGCCAGAAAGGGTTCAAACTCTAGCTCAAAGGTGGCGGGTCAATTATGTACAAGGTGGTGGCGTCTCCTTCTAGCGAGGGCCACACACAAATGATGGAGATTTTGCATGATCTGGATGCATGGCGTGGCTTAGTGATGATCGGGGAAGAATTCCCAAGAAAGGGTCGATGCCAAAAGATGGAAGATTTGGGCGCTCTAATTTCTCAAAACGAGGCAAAAAATCACGAATGTCAGGCCTGGCAGGCCTCGGTCAGGGAGTTGACCGAGGTCAACACTTGACCGGTGCTGATTGGTCCACGTGGACCAACCAGAAAAATGCAGGTCAAAATTATTTGTAAATTCGAAATACAATAGTAAATGAATTTGTTAATTTTAGGTTATAAAATGAAAAATGTTCCTTATTTTATAAAGATTTTTATGGTGATTTTTTTTATTTTTATGAGGTATATATTTACAAGTTACCTTTTATGCCCTATATAGGTATACATATATATATATATTATTTAATTTTTATTTTGTGTATTTACTTTATTTATTTTTGTTTATTATTTTATAAATTTATAGAATATTTTTATACACCTAAATATATTTTTATTTGATTTTTTGATGTATTTTGTACACTTGATAAAATATAAATAGTAATTCTATAGGTATATGTATAGGTATTATACCTAGGTATACTATTTATACACGTATTTTATCTTGTGTTTTCTTTGAGTTTTTATTTTGATTTTGATATACATATATATATTATAAATAATATTTACAAAATTATAAAAATATAAAATTATATAAAAATTGAATAAATATTAAAAAGAATATTTTAATCTGTACAAGTATACAATAGGGGTCCAAAACTCAACTTTCAAACCGTAGCCCCGCCAAATGCGAAACCACTTCATTAAATAGATTATTTAAAACTATATACAATTAAAGGTGAATTTGATGCAATTCGAGCTTTTATTTGAGAGATACAAGTCTGGGAAGTTGGTATTTTGGATTTTTATTTAGATCATAACTTTTTATCTGTACAGTATTTTTGTGTGAAATCAATTTTGTATTTTTCTTTATTTAATTATCTATAACTTTCATGTACAAAATTTCTTTATTTAAGGTATAAAAAGTGAAACCAAAAATAGGCCCCAAAATGAATAAAGAGTGAAGGAAATCTTTATTGTACTTTGACCCTTATCTCCCCCTACTTTATTCCTTGTCGACCTATTCATCTAGATGCCTAGGTCTCGGGGTTTCGGGTCATAAAATATTTACAATATTTTATTCTTTTTCTTTTCTTTTTTATTTTATAATTTTGGCTTCAAAACTATATTTTATACACTATTTACACACACACACGTATGGATGCTAAACTGTATAAATTAAGGGTATTTGCATGCATTTGCCAAGGTTTTTGAGGCCAAAATGATAGAATAAAGATGACAAAATGTGGATACATCATTGGGGACACGGTTCTGAAGGATATGGGTAGATCCTCAAGCGCATCATGGAAGCGTGAGCGTCGTATCGAATACGACGAAGAACGACTAGTCGTACTAGTTGTTCTATGCAGCGGAAATTAAAATTTTTCATGTGACGAAACCACATGATTGAAGAACACTTCTCGGATCGTTTCGTCTAAACCACAAACAAGTAATAGGATTACCTCTTGAAGCGTGGTTGCGATCGAGTCTCTAAACGAAGAGACCTCCTGTCTCAAGTCTGATCCAACGGAGGAGATGCTTGCGAGCGCGGGGATGAACCGCGTGCTTCTCGCAATCCATGTTGATGATCCAAGCGACGGATCTCCGGATCTCGACACACGTTATCCTACGTCTTCTTCACGAGCAAGGCACGCCGAAGTAGACGGAGTTCCACGAGCAAACCATCGGGCAACATAACGACGACGCTGCGTCCATGGAGAACCTCTCTAGGGCATCCATGCTGGACGACCGTGAGAGGGAGAGAGAGAAAGAGAGAGAGATTTGTTGTCTCAACTATTGTGTGTAAAGAAGAGCAAAGGGGTGCCTCTCCTTTTATAACTTTTTGGGATCCTTGGATCTCAATCCATGGGACAACACAAATCCAATGGTTCACATTGATTGTGTTTCTTTTAATGGCTAAGATTTGTGTTGGTAAAAACCAACAACAATTAATTTAATTTAGATTAAATCTATATTGATAAATCAATATAATTCAATCACCAAATTAAATCAATCCACATTGGAGATAATGGAAAGGAGGCTCCTCTCTTCCATATAGGAAGAGTGAACGACCACCCTTTCCTTTAGGGATTGGTGGCCATTCCCCTTCTCCTATTAGGAAAGGGAGATTCCAATGCAATCTCCAAGATTGCATATATCTCCAATATTTGCCACAACATTTGTTGTAAATTATTCTACAAAATAATAAATAATTATTTTGTGAATATTGCAATCTTTCCATTGAAAAATTGTGAATCACATTCACAACCCAAAATAAAATGTAAATTACATTTTCAATTTAATGTCCAATGTGAATCCAATTCACATTGACATTTAATTAACAAATGTAAATTACAAATAGTTCTCTCTTATATATTATAAACCACTTTTATAATATATATGACTAATATGGATATTGCCATCCACATTATTCATATCCATGATAATTAAATCACATTTAATCATCTGGGATCTCTATTCTCATATGCCCAAATAATATGAATCACATTCACATTATTTTCATCTTTGATAATAAAATCACATTTAGTTATCTAAGAAAGCTCTCTTTAAAATATGAATCGAATTCATATTAATCATGGTAATTAAATCACATTTAATTATCCATTTTCTTAATGCTCGGATACATATTATCAACAATGAAATTATCCTGAACCCTTTCAAGGATAATGCGCTTTCTCGCCGTGGGCTCGCATTTCCAACAATCTCCCACTAGCCCAAAGAGCCATTAATGGGATAATCATTTAAACCCACACTCATGTGACAATCATAGGCTATTTAGAAAATAGCTAGGTAAGCTGATCCGTCACTCCGTTACTGCAAGACTACGCCAAGTCCTTTTACGGCACATGCATATCCCCAGTAACAACGCTCTCATCTAATGCGAATGTCGCATCTCGTGCAACAAATACTCAATCTTGTTAAAGCTATTATGGTGTCCTTGACACTATTGCTTAATAATTGTCATAACCAGTATTTCCATAATCCTTATCAAAATACCCTTATTCCTGGAGATCTCTATCTCCTAAGGTATCCACAGTTAAGACTTTTTAGATCTCTATCTATAAAGTTTTAAGTTTTTTTTGAAGATAAGACTTTGAGATCACTATCTCAAAAATCGTGTCATCTATAAAGATTTTGTTATTACTGCAACCAAGTGTTTTATTTCCATAGTAGGATTAGTAACAATTTACTACTCCCACTGCATGGCAACCATCTGGCTTTTGTACACATCTAGCACACACCCGATTTCTCAGAATTGATGCCCAAGGCAAGCAGTTCTAGCATTCACTTCCTCAACTCTTTGAGGTGCTATCCCTTTAGATAGGTCAGTACCATATCTTAAGGGATGGAAGCCTTTCTTGGATTTTTCCAGAAAATGGAATATGTCCAAGGTGTACCATTAATGTGACAGTCCCAATAACCTCTTCTCTATGCTTCTGAACACCTTCATAACTAAGATCCAAGAGGTATCCTTGAGATCATATCTCAAGTCATGGAACAACCAGATTAGAAAACACTTATTATTATTATCCTTATATCATTTTAAATGATTAGGATATCATCTACATTTAGCACGATGAACACAAAGGCACTCCCACTAAGCTTCACATGGCTCATCAAGATTCCATCTAAAATCATAACATTTATAATTTCATTAAATCTTATGGTCCAATCTTCAAGAAGCTTATTTGAGTCCATAGATGGAGCTCTCTAGCTTGCACACCTTGCTTTCCTCAACCATGAAGCCCTGGGGCTACTTCATGTGAATATCCTCAGAGAGGTATTCATAGAGGAATGCAATATTGACTTACATCTTGAAGATGCAATAGTCAAGTTGTGCAACCAAGGTTAGTAATATTCCGGTAATTTTAAGCATGGTTACCGAAGAGCAAGTCTCATCGCAAGCAATGTCTTCTCTTCCAGTGTGTAGTTCATGGCTACGAACTGTGCTTTAAAGGTCTCTACCTTCTTATCAGGTTCCCTTTCTCTTGAAGATCCATTTACACCTTTACAGGTCTTCCCCATATAGGTGGATCCTCGAGGGTCCATATACTACACTTGTATATGAAGTCTACATTAGACTTTTATTGCTAACATCCATCTGTCCATGCTATGATCTTCAGAAGCTTCATCACATGAAGTTCGACCACTATCAGATTTCTCTGACAAATGGAATCCATCCTCAAACTCATTTGAAGAGGTATTAGTGTTTCATCTTCAATTGTCCTTTTAGTTTCCAATTTCAGGAGCCTCATTATCTTCTCAAGATTAAATGAGTTCCTATACTTCATTTTCATCTTGATTCTCAAGAGTCTCAACCTCTAAGAATCACATTCTCAGAGATGAGATATTTTAAGAATCTCAAGGTTATAAAGTAGGTATCCAATACCATCCTTTATTTTCCTAATGAAGCAGCACTCTCAAGTGCTAGATTTCATCTTGCATGGAACCTTATTAAGGATATACATTGTAGTCTATACTACACATATATACCTGGAAACTAAGGAATAATTATGCTAAAATTCATCACTGATAAGATCATGTCACATATGATCCAGTTGTATCTCCCTATAACTCTATTAAGTTAAGGTGTGTTAGGAGGAATGAGATAGAAATGATATTCATATCTCCATAAGGTATCCTTTGAGTTCATCTAACAGGTACATGCTACCTAGATTAGATCAAATTCATTTATCTTCCTTCAAACTTTGGTTGTAAACCAAAATAATGAAATCTTTGAACATTTCAAAGGTTTCTTTAGGTGAAGAAAAGAAATCTCATATCATACATAATCATCAATAGATATCACATATCCATAATGTTTACTATGATATAGATGATCCGCATACATCAATATGTATGAGATCCTGAATACCTTGACATCTTACACAATTCTCTAAGAAGGGTGTATTGGACATTTTACTTCGAATACAATATTCATAAGTATGTAAGTTTTGAAATTTTAGACATTCTAAAGTTTCATCTCTTACTAGTCTATTGATCAAATCAATAAACAGATGACCAAGACTTGATGCTAGATCATTGTCAAATGATCTTCATCCTCCTATTGATCTTAAGGTTCTATTTCAGTATTTAGAAATGTTAATGAACCATTCATCAATTTTCTAATTTAGTGGAGTCCACTAGATTTTAGATTACTATCTGAAATATCTCCATCATAACTCTTTATGATAGATTTATTACAGAATTCATGTGTATTTCCAACATTTAGAATTAAACAATGAGTGTATTTTAATATCTAGGTCATAGAGACATTCTCTAAGATAAGGACTTTCCCACTGAAATTATGAAGCCTTTCATTCCAATAGAGATTGTTGCAATAATTGCATCAATATCTATGTGGATGACTATAATCCTTAAGATCAAATTTTCTAGTCTTCTAAAACATATGCAACTCATTGCAAGTGTAGTAGAAGATTGAGATACAATTACAAGACTTTATCTTATTCAATAAGCACGTCGATATCAATGATTTATGTAGATTATTCTGATGCTCTATCCGAGTCCTTCTCTAAGGATTCTAGACAGACTTGATAGTCATACTATCAACATGTCAACTTATTGCAGTATTGGCATTCATCCAACTATTTGGATATCATATGGAAGTCACAGAAGTACAACCAACTCTTTGACTATACTTCTCACTTGGGTCCAACGCATGCTTCCACTGCGCTTCCTTTATCTATAAGCAAACATTGCTTAAGACTAAGGATCTCTTACGTTAAATTCAAAAGAATTCAATGTAAGATCATTTCAACATTTATACATGCTTCATTAAATTCATATAATATGAATATTATGAAGCTTCATGAAGGACTAGAGTATAGATAGTAGAATGATGACACTCATCATCTACATCCATCTAAACTCTTAAAATATTGGTTCAGGTAGGTATTCAAACAATTGAATACATCATCTCTTATAGAGCCACCATTCTGCACGATGCAGAGAACCACGTCATTCATGATTAAATGTCAAGAGCATATATGTATGCCAGACCATCTTCTTAGATTTTTATAAGGATTAATTGACAATTGTGATCATCATCGGCATGTCACTTCCAAAGCGCATCCGATGAGATCAAGACTATAGAGACATACAAATCCTAGGGTTGTAGTCCTATTATCTATTTAATTGTCATTCCTCATTAGTATGAGGAGACTTGCATATTGCAACCACATACATTATGTTTTCAACTGCAAGCACAATATCTGGATCATGATTCCAATCCATGATATTTTACTGGTTATTATTGAGTATAACATTGAGTGGGTTTAATGAAAGATTATCTGAAATAAGAAATTTGCATGAGTATATATATTTATACATATTTTACTTTGATTTAGGAATTTTTATATCAATGTTGTCTTGCCTTGTCAACACTGAAAGTTCATTCCCTTAATCACTTTCAATGTAAGAGATACACATACCATTATATCTCAGCAAGATCTAGGATCTCCTTCCTTATCTTTGTTACATCCCAATAATATGAGAACCTGCAATTCGGATGAAAAGAAGCGGGAACACATTCCGCCTTGCAAGTCCAACTTGCATTCCCAATTCGGTCTTTAACACCCGGGCCCACCACCCCTAAGGTGATGTTGACCTGTCATTAATTGAACCAACCGTCAGCAGGAATAGTACTCGCTATGCGCAATCTAATATCGCCCCAATAATACGAGGATCCAATACTGGGGTCACTACGCATACGACCTTACTCTTTCGAGAAGCAAAGAGCCCGATCTAGATGCGCTTGCATGCAGGAGCTATCACTTCGGACAGGCGTCTCCTACATACAATCCCTGGCGACAGAACCCTTCGCCTTGACGAGAGATCATGGATGTCACTTATGTGATCCTCCATATCATATTCAAATTCTAATTAATCACTATGAATCATATTCATTATGATTAATTCTTCCAAGGGAAATAACATCTCTATTCATAATAGAGTGTTTTAATTTTATATGGATTCCAATTAATCTAATCATATTAAATTAATGATCCAATTAATATCCAACAAACATTTTTTTATTGTTACTTGAATTATGGTATTATCTCAAATATGTATTATTTCAAATTTTAATAATTAGAAATACATCATGATTTCTTAAGCATTATACTAACCCTACCCGCTGTCATGGCCAGTACCGACGAGAGTGGGACGGACCACATACGTTGCAACCCGCAACCCCAATGCTCTCCGACTAGACACCATATCCACCTCGGAAAAGGATAATGCAAAATAGATCACTTTGTACTTGAGATGATCATCTGTTCTTCAACCGAAATTATACCATATAATAATAATCAAAACAATTTTGATTAACATTATAATGAGATTTTCTAAACAAATCCCAAGTCCTATTCAAGCAACATGTTTGTTGGAATGTTGATCATGTAGATCATGTAACCAATTAGTGATCTAGATCACATCTAATCAATTATTGGTTAAGGCAATGTCATTTAAGGGAATAATTATCATCAAATATTTCGCAAATATTTATGCAAAATTATTCCAGGAAATTAAACAATTTAATTTCACTAAATTGATTAAATGACAATCACTAGGTTCTTGATTAGGAAAGTATTTCCAGCAGTGACCCTCACTTACTAAAAATACTATATCTCAATAAATTTAAATCCAAATTAAGCAAAATAAATTTCTAAAGTTTGTAACTTGATTCACAACAGAACCTAAGTGATTTGCATGTATTTCAAGGCATTTCAAATCCGCAATTAACATCTTAATTATGTCATGATCCGCAGTCCCCGAAACAGTGGATACATGTGTTCTAAAATGAGCATATCTTGAGCAAGCGGAATCGAAATCACGTAAACTCAGATCCTACGGTTTCCTTTTTTAATTAGGAACAAAATACAATTATTATTTTCGTATTTAAATAATTTAAACAGTGCCGAAAATAATATCAAAACAGAGATGCGAAAATGAAATGCGAGAAAACTTTCGCAAACCCTAACGAACCCAAGTCGTCCTTGGTTTATGGATCGTATCCAAAACCACTGACCTAAGGCTCTGGTACAACTTGAAGGATATGGTTAGATCCTCAAGCGCATCACAGAAGCATGAGCGTCGTATCGAATACGACGAAGAACGACTAGTCGTACTAGTTGTTCTATGCAGCGGAAATTAAAATTTTTCATGTGACGAAATCACATGATCCAAGAACACTTCTCGGATCATTTCGTCTAAACCACAAATAAGTAATAGGATTACCTCTTGAAGCGTGGTTGCGATCGAGTCTCTAAACGAAGAGACCTCCTGTCTCAAGTCCGATCCAACGGAGGAGATGCTTGCGAGCGTGGGGATGAACTGCATGCTTCTCGCAATCCATGTTGATGATCCAAGCGACGGATCTCCTGATCTCGACACACGAGATTCGATGTCTTCTTTACAAGCAAGGCACGCTGAAGTAGACGGAGTTCCACGAGCAAACCATCGGGCAGCATAACGACGATGCTGCGGCAATGGAGATCCTCTCTTGGGCGTCCATGGTGGACGGCGAGGAGAGGAAGAGAGAGAAAGAGAGAGAGATTTGTTGTCTCAACTATTGTTTGTAAAGAAGAGCAAAGGGATGCCTCTCCTTTTATAACTTTTTAGGATCCATGGATCTCAATCCATGGGACAACACAAATCCAATGGTTCACATAGATTGTGTTTCTTTTAATGGCTAAGATTTGTGTTGGTAAAAACCAACAATAATTAATTTAATTTAGATTAAATCTATATTGATACTTCAATATAATTCAATTACCAAATTAAATCAATCCACATTGGAGATAATGGAAAGGAAGATCCTCTCTTCCATATAGGAAGAGTGGACGGCCATCCTTTCCTTTAGGGATTGGTGGCCGTCCCCCCGTCTCCTATTAGGAAAGGAAGATTCCAATCCAATCTCCAAGATTGCATATATCTCCAATATTTGCAACAACATTTGTTGTAAATTATTCTACAAAATAATTCATAATTATTTTGTGAATATTGCAATCTTGCCATTGAAAAATTGTGAATCACATTCACAACCCAAAATAAAATGTAAATTACATATTCAATTTAATGTCTAATGTGAATCCAATTCACATTAACATTTAATTAACAAATGTAAATTACAAATAGTTCTCTCTTATATATTATAAATCACATTTATAATATATAGATGGATATTACCATACACATTATTCATATCCGTGATAATTAAATCACATTTAATCATCTTGGATCTCTATTCTCATGTGCCCAAATAATATGAATCACATTCACATTATTTTCATCTTTGATAATCAAATCACATTTAATTATCTAAGATAGCTCTCTTTAAAATATGAATCGAATTCATATTAACCATGATAATTAAATCACATTTAATTATCCATTTTCTTAATGCTCGGATACATATTATCAACAATGAAATTATCCTGAACCCTTTCAAGGATAATGCGCTTTCTCCGCGAATACATGGAGATAAGGACAGGGCGATTGTATTGTTCCACGTATAGTGACTTCGATATTGAGATTGTATCTCAAATCCAGATCGTGGGCCTCCCATAGATGCTTGATTAAATCAAGACCGCAAATCTAATCTTCTCATTGCATCTGAATCACATTCAGATTAATGTCCTACATTTGGACTAAGATCAGATTACTTCTCTACCGAGAGGAGTCACTAAAATCCAGACTCATTTCATCACTCCCTAGGAATGGAAGCGTCATGGTTATACAATCGTTTATGATCACATCACCCTCAGGTTTTCCCAATACCTGTACATCCTGCATACTAGAAGACTCAGAATAAACCCGAAGTATTGGATCAACTTTATATTGTCTACTTCGTGGTTTTATCAGCAAGTTTCTCATTCGATCATAGGGAGTCAGTATCGATCATATACTTTCCAAAATCATATATCATACCTAGGTCTTGATCATATACTTTCCAAAAGTATATATCAAACCTACAAATTCAGTCAAGCTTCCAAAGCGAGACGACCATGCACATGGAATTTGATTCTTCCCAATATCTCATGAGTGAGCTCATGCCTTCCGGTTCAGTAACTGAACCTGTATGATCCCTTTGAGAGATCGTATTACTCATATGCCCTTATATGCACACCAGCGCACCGGTGTATAGACCTTGGTTAGCTCATCAACCTATTGGTCTGCCAATTGTACATACTCAAACATATAGTAACATATCTGTCTTCGGTTAGAGGATGCGTGCATGTATCGTGACAACATATGATATAGGACTTTGTTTATCTCGATCTCGTTAAGTCAACTCTTTGACCTAACTAACCTGACACCTCCGAATCTTTATTCCTATGCAGAGAACTTGCATCAAGAGGTCGGTCAGATATCACCCTTTAGAGATAAGGATTGCTATCTCCTACTCAGGCTGGAGATCATATCTTAACAATCATTTGACGGTGCTTGATGAGCCCTCAATCTAACTCTTTAGATATTCATCCAAGCACTAGCCTCTATGATTCAATAGTTGAATCAACAGCTGTATGATTATTAAGATGGCCATGGTACATAACCCTAATTGTACTAAGGGACCTATTATGCAAATTCTTCATTCTTCATTCTAGATCAGGGAATGATATTTTTGCAATAACATTTATTGCATAATGGCTCGCCGTGGGCTCGCATTTTCAATAGGCTCATCTTTTGTATTATTTATATTTTTACTATTTGATTGAGTGTTGATTTCTAACTTATAGGTCTTGTTGTTGTTTTCCTTGCATTGCTGATAATTCTTGAATATTTATCTAATGTTTGCTTTTTGTGGCAGGGTTCCTTGGTGATCAAGGAAGCAAGGAGCATGATTTCCTGCTGCGAGGAGTTGTAGAAGCACCATTAGAGAAGTAGATGGGAATTATGATCTCGCATTTTATTTCATGCATTCATTGTAATAATCGTTTTTACAGCAGTCTTTGTTTGAAGACTCGCGATTGTAAATGAACGATGGTTTTTGTGGTTGAGTGGGGCTTGCCCCACTTGATTGTAGACCGAGGATCAAGCATGCAACTCTTCGAGGTATCTCATTTTTGTCTTATGTGATTGATCGTAGGTAGGACACACGTTAGTTTGAGACACACATAGACATTGCTCCACTTAGCCAAAAATAAAATATGTTCTTTCCTGCTAATAGAAGCATGCTAGGTGCGGTTTTCATCAACTTGCATACATTCAACATTAAATTTTAATTCAGTCTTGTTTTTCACAAATATAGCTAAAGGCACAGTGAGTTTTTCTCTTAAGTATAGATCATGATTTTATTGTATGCATCAGCTTTTTCTCGACATCCCTTCTTGGATTGAATGAGCGGTAGAAGATGTTTGATTGATTTGTGCTCTCATTAAATCAGTGATAACCTTAAAGCTAAAAACTTAGTACTGATAATGCAAGTTGACGAATAAAATGGAGTAAAATCATATTTTGGGAGAGCAACACCCTTTTTATGTAGGATGTTTCAATTTGACATATCATTTAGCCCTGTATAAATAAGAACTTGTATTTCTCACCAATAAAAATGACAAGATAAACAACCAACATTTGTTGGTTTCATGTGTGAGTTGGTGAATCAAGGATATTGTTTGGTTGTTTGAGTCTTAATTGTTTCGACACTCTCCCATGGACCCTAGGTACTCCATTCATCTCCATAGATTCATTCCTTCACGCGTAAATCCATCCTAACCTCTGTGTTTCCCTCAGGTTTCTCCAACTTCATTTTCCATCTTTTTACTTAGGCTATTCTCAGCCTAAGTATGGGGGGTCCTGAGTCCCCATAAATTCTTGACTCATTTATCCTTCTCCCTGATACTATGTTATTTCTAACCTAAGTATAGGGGGTCTCCTCCTCAGTTCCTATATTCTTTCCTATATCTTAACTTGAGCTATGATTTTGTGTCACTTAGTGATATGAGGACATGGCAAAAGTTAAGTATAGGGGGGTATACCGTATATACAGTATATATGTACATTAGTCGTATCTCAACTTTGAAAAAATTTAAAAAATTTAAAACTTTTCTGGGCTAGAGTATAATCTTACGAATTAAGTTAGACAAAATGTTTTTAAATTTTCTACTATGATACATTATTTTGAAAAAAAACCATTTTGAAAATGGTTTGAAACTTATGTTTTACTTGTTCGAAAAATCATTTGAAAAATGTTTGTAAAAATCTATATATATGTGACATGGTTTGGAAAATGTTTTCAAAACTTGATTTCAGTAAGGAAAAATGAGTTTAACTTGTGTTCTAATTTTACTCAAAAAAACCATAAAAATGAGAAAATTTTTAAAAATCCTTTAAAAGACAAAATGACTACTAAACTTAAGTGAGTAGCCGCTTTCAGTGAGGGTCTCCCTTAGCAAAGTAGGTGGTTTAGAGGACATCGTGTATGGCTCTGTCCTCAAGCAACGGGTAGAGTTCTATGGCCCGTACTTATACCTATACTGGCTGAAAATGAATGCAACTACTCATTTGAGCTTAGGTCACTCATTATGCCTTTTAAAGTCTTCAAAAAATATTAAAAATTAATAAAATGTTGAAGGAGTTGGTTTAAATCCCTGACACTTTAATGTTAACACAGGATTAGTGATGTTCAAGAAAACTTGGTTTGAGATGTCTTGAGATTTTTATTTAACCAACCTTAGTCATCAGGGTCTCGGACATAATAATCCATATTTCCCCGGTTTGTCAGATTTGTGTGCTGCAAGCTTAGTCTCTACCTTAACAATATGATCAATACATCACATACACGACTGCAGTTATGTGAGATGAGTTGAAATTTCATTTGAGGAACTGAGATGAGGGATTTAAGGTTGGACTCGATTTGATGATGCTCGAGGATGGGATAAAATCATTGAATGCTTCATGAAACATGAGTGTTAGCATTTTAGCCAGTATGAGAACATAGTTCTCGTACTAATCTCTTGACATTTACCTAAGTACCAGGGTGTGATAAAATAAAAAATATTGATCAGTGTGCGACCACTCTTGGTAAAAGTAGTGGAGCTAGCTAAAAACGATGCAAAGAAATACAAATGTTGAAAGAAAAGCTCTCACCCTATAATTCAAATATTAAAGAGATTCCACCAAAGGAGAACACTCCCAACCATTTCAAAATGTCCACTTGGACCACCACTATTAGAACCAGGAGTCGGGCTTGCACCAAAAAAAGGCTCTGCATCTCAAATGCTACAAGTCTGGGTGTAGAAGGTATAATAGAAACTCAAAAAGGCACATGTCGTTGTATTCCCAAGAAAACAAGTGCAGACGACTCCAATATCTCTTGACGGACACACTGATCAACAACCAAAAAACTACACATGTTGAGTTAATAATGCACTCGAGAGGATCCGTATTCCAATGAGAGGGAGAGAAGAAATGACACAGTCCTATACCATCCATCAATTGTCTTTCCATCAACATTTTTCTAAGTTTGACAACTAAAGAGATGATGGATTCATTGTAATATATGGTTTATTCCCTAGTGTTGAGGATGGGTCCATAGAAGAATTTCTTGAACTGGAACCTTGGGTGATGTTGACTCTACTCTCGTAACCGCGGTCAACACTTAATTTCATATCCTTAGTTTATATGTATACAAGAGAGAGTCTGAAAAAATTAGAGAAATTGGATACCTATTGATTTGAACTTGGTTCAGCTTTGAAATTTTGGGTCTCAAAAATTGGGAGTTCTTGAACATATCAAGGTCTTGTATTTCACTTGCATAATTAGGGCTTAATCCAAGTCATTCATGTTTTGAATACTCGAGGACGGGCATAGTTTAAGTATAGGGGGATGATGAACCTCAGTTTCATCATGTTAATTTCTTATTTTAATCCACTTACTTAAATTGAAGTCAATAAAACCAGATTAATTGTTGTATATATCTGAGTCTTGAAATAAATTAAAAATACAAGAAAATGACAAATGCAAAATTGTAGTGTATTTACACCTTTAAAAGCGCTCACAAAATTATTTCTCCCTTTGTTTGATCTCTTTTGCATTTTTTGTCAACATAAAACTTGCAGAACTCATCAAGATCTACAACTTTAATGTTATGAGTTTTTCAAAATTCAACCTCCTTCTTCCCCTTTTTCATATATTACGTTTGAATAACCTGGTTGGGCCACGTGGCACTTTCTGGTTGAGCCATGTGGCCTGCTTTGATGGGTGCCATGCACCCTCTGCGCTCAACCATTCGATCACCTTATGTAGCTTCAATCCCCACCATCCATTCCTGCATCAATCTCCACCCTCAGATTCACCTTCAAATCGCATCTCGTTCATCAGCTTCTGCATGCTTCCCCTCTTGCCATGTGTCATATTCCTACGCTGCCCGATCTCCTCCAAAGCATTTTACTCATGGTTGTTGGTTCCTGCTTTGCTCTCTGCCCTCCGATTGAGCCCAGATCACATCTGAATCACCCGTTGCCGCCCTTGCATTGACTGTTGGATCATTAGATTCACTGGTGACATGTATCTCACCTACAGTCATAGATTGTGGCCTGATCAACTAGATTTGGGTCTCTCCCTTGCACCCTCATTCTGACCATTGGATCGTAAGATCCAACAGTTATGTGATCGTCTTCCACCTCTGATCCATCTCTCCCCCACGATGTCCACCACGCGAACCCGTCACTCCCTTTCCTTTTCCCAAACTCGATGACCGCCTCCCCCCTATTTGGATACGCCATGTCCAAGCCATATCCATCGTATTCCTTGTGGGTCTCTTGGCTGACCAGGATTCCCTCTCTCTCTCTCTCGTCCCGCGTTCCCCTCGCAAACCACGACCTCCACCATCTTATCCTCCAACCCCCTTCAAATACATCACCTCCGGCCACGTTCACATCTATCCACTTGTACATAGGACGTGGCCCATCTTCTCTCCGCATCCCCGTGACAAGGGAGGCTGGATCGAGGTCGCGAAGATGACCCAATCTCCGGTGAGACCCTTGTCCATAGTAGGCCATGCCCCCTAACGCTCACCTGGCGGCAAGATGCTCCCCATGGCTAGGGGAGTCCAGCAATGATCGGAGCACCATCGGCGCTCAGCCCAAGCTTCATCGCGTCCATAATTCTCCAGGTAAGTTTCCTTGATTTTCATTGCCTTTTCTCCTCATTTCTTTGATTAAATTAGGCGATTTTACGCATTATCACTCTCCACTCACCACCACCCGAGCTTCCTCGCACTTCATTCATCCATGTGCTTCCCTTCACTTACCTTCTCGCTCTTTTGCAACCCCAAAATGCTCTGCCTCCCTCTTCTTCAACTCACCGAAGAACACAAAGAAGGCCGACCACCCTCTCCATCCGTAAGGCCTTCCATTCACTCGCACCTCACTTGCACTTCTCACCTGCATGCTTCGGCTATTTGTAACTAACACTTCTAGGTGAATTCCCTCATTGGCCGGAGATCCATCGGAGCTACCTTTGTGAGCCCCATCTCCGGCATACGAGCATAGATAGCATCTTCCAGGAGCTCCAGCGTATTGGCCTTGCTTCGACAATTGCCTCAGCTCATACAGGGACCTCTATAGAGTTGCATCGTGCTCAGAAGACGATGATAGAACTCTCCTAACTTTGCTGTAGTCCAGTTTATGTCATCCGCCATCGACAGAGGAGGAGACTTCCAGGCATACAGTTGCCATTGGATGGCACCCTCCTGATGCTCACCCCAAGGCACCCATTCATCCACGCCACCTCCCCAGTGCACGTACAACCACCGTCCGATCTCCATGATCGGGTGGTCCACAAGAGGCCACATTACCACTTCCGAGCCTCCATTCCGAGTCTCTAGGCTCGGGTTACCAGAGCCAAGCCAAAGCTTCACCAGTTGACATGTGGCCCAAGCCTCCTCTGAGACTCCTGTGCCTCGACCTGAGCCTTCACCGACGTCTGAGCCTCACCCCATGTGCCTAGGTCACGTGAGGGTTGGGAAATTTGCAAGGAGGCCCCATCATCTTATTCAATTTGCATTCAGGTCCAATGAGCACATGCACACCACGCGCACCATGGGTTAATTGTACCCGACCCCCTCTAGGTTTGAATAATTGTAATTTAACCCCCGCATGTGTGGGTAAATTATAGGGATGGCCTCGTGACTTTTCATATTTACTTTTAAGTCCTCATAGGGATCTGATTGCATTATTTTGTCTAGTTATTTTCATGGTTTCTTTTTGTTTATGCCCCTGGACTATTTTGTGATTATCTTGATCATCTAAGCTCCGTTTTAGTCAGTTTTGGTCTTGTTTCGAATATTGTTTCATTATCTTTCTGAAGGCATGTGTTTCTCTCTGATTTAACACTCTAGATTTGATGATTAATATTAGTAATGCAGTTTCTATTATGTAATGATTTTTCATGCCTTGTATTAATTTATTTATCAATGGAATTTGCTTCATCATAGGAAACTGAAGTTAACTATATTTTCTTGTCTCAATTATTTTATCTAGATAGGGCATACTTGCATTTTTCCTCACTTTTATCTTATTGCATGATAAAAATCAAATAAAAAAGTGGTTGCATGTGTCTGCGTTGTTTGTCTTTTTTTGTGTTGGCCTATGAACTATTAATTCATCATTTAATCTGAATAATGAGAGTCTAAATAGATAATTTAGAGGCTCGTGTCCCTGAGTTCGACCCAAGTAAAATAAATTCAACCGCTTTGGTTTAATTGATAAATTCAAAAGTGGTTTTTGATGGATCTGGATGTATCTAACTACTACGCATTAATATAACATAACTAAAAGGATAAATTGTGGGTTTGTCACAGGTCCAGGGGGTCGACGTGGCCACATCTAGGCCATTGGATGGCCGCTGCATAGGTGCCATCCAACGTGCCATGCGCTTCATCTCACCGGAGGAGTGGCGACGTAGTTGGAACTTCAACGAGGACGCTAGAGCTCCTCTGAGCTTCTCAGTGGTCGGGGAAGATCCTTGGACCTTCATGGTCCTATGGCAAGGATGGCCACCAATCGAAGAAGATGCCAAACTAGTTGTAGATGGTGGCCCTACGTCATCCCGCTGTTGAAGAGGATTTTGCGAGGGTCTTGAAATCGCATAAGGTGAGAGATCCAGTCGATGCGGAGACCGCTCCCGAAACCTAACTTCAGACAACAATTAACCTACAATGATAATTCAAGCATTGAAAATACAAGCGCGGAGTTAAAATTTATTATAACTCTACAACAAGGATGTGTATAGGTGAAAGTATGTGGAGTGTCGAACATAGGGAACAAGAAAGATAGACTAGGCAAATAAATATGCATAACTATGATTGTGATGTATTTGTTTATATGTACTCTTTTGTGGGTTTTAATTTTTAATATATTTTTTATATTTTTATATTTTTATATTTTGATTTTAGATTTTCTGTTGTTATATATATTTTCTTTTTATAATTTTATATATTTTCTATTCCTTTTTCTTTTAAAAGATATAATATAACTATGTATAAGATATATACACTATACGCTAGAATAGAGATAAATAATGATAAAAGTAGTCAAAATAAATAAATTAACATCTTTTTGTGTTTTAGAATATTTTTACTATTTTTATGATTTTGTAATATTTTTTGCTAATTATAATATAATTTTAAAGTCAAAAATACCTGAAATTAAGGTTTAAATAAATAGCCAAGACTAAAATGGAGTTATAAAATATCAAACAGTGTCAAAATACTTCAAATTATTTTTTATGAATAGATAATAATATATCGAAAAATATAAAATAGAAAATATATTTTTAGGATTTTTGGAAGTTTTATATATTTTTATAAAGATTTTGAAAGTTTTTATATTTTTTGAGTTTTCTTTTATAATTTTTAGGGATTTTTAGTCTAAAGGTCAAAAAAATATAAAAAAATATATTTTTTTGGGACTTTTCAAAATGTTTTTATAATTTTTATGTATTTTATAGTACAAAGAGGGTAAAAAGGGATATTTTTATTTTTATTAAATATAAAAAGACTTAAAATTGCAAAATAAAAATATTTACGTGAATTTTTGTGCAATCAAGAGCTTAAATATATTTTTGTGATTTTTTGGAGCAATGTAGCTATATCAAATAAATACAGGAAACAAAGAGAAACTACAATGTTGGTAAGGGCTTAATTGTAACGAAGATAAAGTACGGGGTCCAACTTACAAATTTCCAATAAATTATAATTGAATTGAAAAGTTACAGTACCAAACAAAAATAAACAAAATCGCAAGGGCTTGTCCGCAAAATAGCTAAACTCACATGTCGGGACATGTGAGCCTCGCAGGCAAGGACCAAAATGTAAATACTTTAAAGTGCATGAGTTGGATGTAATTTTACCAAAAATATTGTAACTAAATTTAGAATTTGTAGGACTAAATGTAAATACCAATACCCACGAGGATCCACCCGCAAAATCACCACCCCATGTGAGGCGTCACGTGAGGTGACGTGGCATGGACCAATGGTAATTAAATTATTCATGGGGCATCTTGTAAATATTACAACAATAAATCAATGACAAAGGAAAGTTTGAAATCTAAATAATAAATACACAGAATGGCCGAAGTTGAATGCAAAATACCTTAACATAGGTATGGATCTCACGGTCTGGTTACGCCACTTATGCCATATGTCAATGCTATGCACACCAATACCTATTCATCGATGGACGGTTATGATTAGAAGGCTTGGGAATATCTGATGGTGAAAGCTCGCGAAGATCTGATGATGGAGAGATGATTTGGGAGCGAAGCTTGATCCAACGGACCTGGATCCCCCTACAAGAACAGCGAAGAACCAGTCAAAGCTCGAGCTTCGATCGCCCGATGACACGTAGCCTCGGCCGCCTCCTTCGCTGCAAAAGGACTTCAACGATTCCTGGGGTAGTTCTCGATCGAACGACAGTGCCAAAATGCCCAGGAAAGCGTCGGTGCACCACCGATAGGTCTAGGACGATGGTGTCTCCAGGTATCTCGATGCTGCCACAAATCCGATCCCAGATGGATTCCTGTGGCTCCTGACCTTGCAAGGAAAGCTCAAGAAAGAAAACAAAGGGCTCGAGGACCTTATTGGCAAGGGGAAGTGGTTGGTGGCATGGGCGGAGGTAGCTCTTGCGAGGCGTAGGAGGTGGAGCTCCAAGACGTCAAATCACGCCTTGATTTGGGTGAGCGAGAGGTGGAACATGGCGAGGAAGTGAAGGGGAATGAGATGAACGCGGTAGCGGGTCAAAACATGATGAGGGTACGGTGGAAAGAGTTCGCTGGAGTGAAGCTCCGACGAACTGTGACGGGGGTATTTACGGGTAGCAAATGTAATTAAAAGATAAAATAAAAATGAAAAATAAATTCTAAACTGAACTAAGCAAAAAATGCAATAAAAGAGGTAGGAAGAGACCTCGACTGGCTGAACCAGGAAGGTGAACCTCAACAGCAGCATCAACCGTCGGAGATGGTGGAGATGCCGCTTGACGTCGCCGGAGCACATCTCAAGCTTCGAAGGGGAGTTGTTACCTCCCCGATCTTGAGCATGGCAAGAGGATGCCCTAGCTAGGTCTAAATGGAGTTCAAAAGGTGGAAGAAGGTGACGGGTGGTTTTTGTACAAGAAACTAGGTGGCTCCAAAGATCGATAAAGAGGAGGCGAATCAGTGATGCAATCCTCGAGAAGAAGTCAGGGCGTGTAAGATTGATATACAGGGAGAAAAGGTCGTGAAGGGTTCTACATTATTCTATGAAAGATAAGGCCAAGAAAAAATCGAGAAAAAGAGGGATGGCGAAGATCTTGCGGTCACAGACCTGGGGTCATGGAGTTGACCCCTGGTCAGTAGATGGTGTGGCTTGATTGGGCCATGTCATCAATAAAAAGACAAAAATTAAATAAAAAGATTTATAAATTAAATTAAAAATAATAAATGATTTTATTAATATTAACGTATAAAAAAATGTTTATTATTTTATAACATATTTTATTATGATTTTTATTTATTTTTTAGAAGTATATAATTACAATTTACTTTTCAGGGTTAATATATAGGTATATTCATCTATATATTTAAATATTTTAGTTTTATTTTGTATTTTTGATTTATTAACTTAATTTATTATTTAATAAATTTATAACTCAGTTTTAGATACTTAAATATATTTCTGTTATATTTTTCTGATATAATATGTACACTTACATAATGAGGTGTATTTATTGTATATGTATAGTTATAGGTATTTTACATATGTAGTTTATTTATATATTTTATTTTGATATTTTATTTATTTTTTATTCCTATTTTAATATGTACATATATTATAATTAGTATTTAAAAAGTTATAAAAAAATTATAAAAATCATGAATAATAAATAAAAAGAATATTTTAATTGGTATAATTATACAATATGGGTCCAAAACCTAACTTTCACATCTTAACTCTAAAAAATATGAAACCTTCATTAAGTAGCTTATTCAAAAGTTATATACAATTAAAGGTGATTTTAATACATTTTAAGTTTTTATTTAAGAGATATGGGTCTGGGAAGTTGGGATTCTGAAATTTAATTTAAAATGTATTTTGTACATTGTATATTATTTTTGTGGACTCAATTTTGTATTTTTCTATATTTTATTATCTACAACTTTCATGTTCAAAGATTCTTTATTTAAAGTATAAAAAGTGGAACTAAAAATAGGTCCCAAAAATGAAAAAATGAATTAAATAAAAGGGATTTATATTGGTATTTTGGCCCTTATCTCCCCCTACTTTATTCCTTGTTGACCTAGCCATCGAGATTCCTAGGTCTCAAGGTTTAGGGTCATAAAATATCTACGATATTTTATTCTTTTTCTTTTCTTTATTCTATAATTTGGCAATAAAAACAATATTTTATACACTATTTACACAATGATGCATGGATGCTAAATTGCATGAATTAAGGCTATTTACACGCATTTACTAGGGTTTTTAAGGCCAAAATGACAGAATAAAGATGATGAAATGGAGATTCATCACCTACCGGAGAAGAAGCTCGAGATCGGAGAGGGTGTATGATCTCCGGCCTTGACGATTCCTTTAACGTTAGAAGATAGCCGAAGCCGAGCACGTGCAAATGTGGGTGAAGTGAAGTAAAATGGAGGCCTGATCAGGCAAGGGAGGTAGAGGCTAGGAGCTTCTTCTTCGGTAGAGTTGGGAAGAAGGGGGTAGTAGTGACAGAGGTTCTGGAGAAGGGAAGTGGTGAGTAGAGGCGTTGGCGTGGATGACAGTGGTATGGAGAAGCTTGTAGGATGGATATATGGTGATGAGCATATATGTAGGCGGTGGAAAAATTAGAAGAAAAAAGGTGAAAATTAAAGTAAGTGTATCTGGAGGAGAGAGTAGGAAGAAGGGGCGGAGTGGAGGCTTGTGCAGAGGTCCAAGGCAATCCTCTGGTCATCGCATGACCCATGCAAGCCAAGGCGGGGTGCTCGATTGGCTGCTAGAGCGGGGGGGTCTAACGGAGGTTTGATGGTGGGGGAGTAATGGAGGTGGGATGATGGTGGTCGTGCGACGATAGGGGGAGAACCAGCTACGTGGTGGTGGAGTTATGAGAGGAGGAGCGTGGCTAATGGGGGCTCCAAAAATTGAAGGGGGTGGCGGTGTCGCAAGGTGTAATGGCTGAGGAAGGAAGGTGTTTGATGAGGAAGACGACGTTTTAGCCATTGGATCTCATGATCCAATAGGAAAGATTAGGGTGCGAGTGGAAGCACGAGATCAGATTCTTAGGATCTGATCTAGTGGTGAAGGTTGAGGCGGAAACATGTGGTTGTGATTGAAGTGGGGCGTGATCCAAGGGTCTAGAAAAATGGGGCAATTTCGAGAGAGTATGACTATAAGATGGAAGGAGATCGTAGGGGTGAGGCTAGAGCATGAGGGAGTGGCTAGGATCTGATCTGCGATCAGATCCAATGGTGGAGGTCAGGGGAGTGATAAGCGAGGAGATGGAGGCATTACATGGAGCGAGAAGAGCCACTAGATGAAGGTTGATCTAGCAGTTGCAAGCGAGGCAGAAGGGAGTGGTTGGGATTTGATCTGAGATCTCATCTAAACGGGAGTGAAGGGATGAAGGACGGTTGTGATGGACGTGGGTTTGGGCTGATCCAAGGGTGGAGGAAGCAGTCAGGTGGTGAGAAGAGGGAGCGATCGCACAACAGCTTCAGAGAGCGCCACGTGGTTACTCCAAAAAATCAATAAATATAAAAATAAAGAGAAATCTAAAAGAAATAGTTAGAGGAAAAATTAGGAAAAAGTCGAAACATGAAAGTTGTAGATCTCGATGAGATATATAAGTTTCTTGTGGGATAAAAAGCCAAAAAAGGTCACTTGTACAAAAGAGTATTTTTGGGTGCATTTTTAAAGGGTAAAAATACTGATATTTGGTTTTAATTTTTTTGCATTTTTTATTTATTTTAAAGAAAAATAATTATAGACAATTACTTAACCTAATTTTTATAGATTTTTAATAAGATAGAAAAATCAAGGAAAATGATTAGTTGTTAATTACAATTAATATAGTGTTAATTATACAAAATATATACAATATAATGAAAGATAATAATAATGAATTATCATTGATTTTTATTTATTTATTTAAGTAAGGAGATTAATATGTCAATTTTAACATGATGAATACGAGATTCATCACTGGGTGTACATACACCCAGGCAATGGACCTCATTGTGAAGAGTAGTGTCCAAGTCTTTACTCATTATAAATAATGGATGAATAAATATCTCTCATAAATAAATAAATAAATATAATCTACATCTGTGCTAGATAGTCTCCTTGCTCCACCTGTTGCCTCCATAACTGGTCAAAGTATGAAGACCAGCCTCAACCAAGCTTGGCTGCATCAACCTCCTAAGAAGTTGTCATTGCATAGTACGCCCTCGCAACAAATACAACAAGAGAGGTATATTAGCACAGATAATCAAATAATGTATCAAGATATAAAATGAGGTATATACAAGAGATAAAAAATAAATGAATCAATAAATATGCACAAATAAATGAATCAATAATCGAATTAATAAATAAATTAATAAATATAGGCACATAGATACAAAATAGGCTACACACATTGCTCCCCGACAATGGTGTCATTTGATGACATGGATTTTTCAAGTGGTCGCACGATCTCACATGGCGAGACCGCAGTGGATGCATTAACTTCTCAAGAAACCCAAGTCAATCAACAATTAACCCAAAAAAATCAATCAATGAATAGCAAAATGTAGAGTTAAAATGTATTATTCTCTACAACACAAAATGTATAGCATGTAAGTATGTAGAGGTTGAACCACAAAGATCAAGTTTGGTGGCCTATGATTATTGCTAATCAATCTATAATATGAACGAATATGCTTTTGTGTGGGGTTTTAGTTTTATGTACAAATATTTTTATTCCTTTTTTAATTGATTAAATAATAGTAAATTATGTATATATACTAATGATAATAGGGATATAGTAGACTAATATACATATTTATATACACACATACACATAGGTAGGGATATACATAGTTTTATTTGTATATATATACATCTATATATTAATATACTAATATATAAAATATGTAAATGTTAATAATATATATTTATTTATATTTTTAGATAAAAAATTTAAGTAATTGTACAATATAGTAATATATAAGGTTATATACACAAGATAGGGTTATATAATTATACATACTCATAAAAACAAACAAAATACAAGGAATAAAATATTTTTGGGTTTTAAATATTTAAAAATTTCATGTTTTTGTGATTTTTCTAGAATTTTTGAAAATTTTTATTGGTTTTTAAAGTAAACAATATCCCAAAAAGGGATTTAATAATAGACCGATTTGATTTGAAGAAGAATAATATAAAATAAAATAAAAATCCTCTAAATCAATTTTATTTACATAGATAATAATATAGAGAAAATTCATAAACAAAATTAATTATTTGTGGGATTTTTAGTGATTTTTTATTTTTTGTAAGGTTTTAAAGCTTTTTATGCCTTTTCTTTTGTTATTTTTAGGAATTTTTTATCTGGAATTAATATAAGGCATAATAGAAGACACCTATTTTTTTGTGATTTTCAAGGAATTTTAACATTTTTTCTACTTTTTATGTCTAGATAGGGGAAATGAAGACCATTTTTTATTTTTTAAATAAAAAGTAAATGCATTAAAATCTAAATTAAAAATTACGATAATTAAGTACATCATTCAAGGCATTGACCATAATTTTTTGAAAACAAAAATCAAACAGGAGCTATTTTCACCAAAATCCTAAGAAAATGCATGCTCATTACTGACATGGACCAGAATGTAATAATTGAAAACTTTTTATTCATTTCAGAACTCTCAAAATAGAATCCAAGGGCATGCGTATAGTTTTTACGTAAATACAAAAATATTATATGCCTAGGAGGGGCATAAATACAAATAGACAAAGGTTTTGATCCTTTATGCAATTTGTTCATAAAAAATATAAATACGTATACAAAATTTTGGATTAAATATTAACATATAAAACCAAAGGGGTATGCGTGCAAAATGCCCAACCTCATGCAATCCCCTATGTGAGGTGAGATGGCACGACTTGATGGGTAAATACAAGAAACTTCTGGGGCTTTATTGCAATTTTTCCTTATTTTACACTCCAGACAATTATTAATGTACTCAAAATAAAATGTAAATGCAAAGGAGGTCCAATGCAAATACCCATTATTTGCGCATGAGTGAACGGTAGGATGCATGCCACTTACGCGATCAACAGTCCAGATGAACAGGTACTCACCTGGAGCTTGAGTCTTCTGATTTTAAAGGGCTAAGATTCCCCTTCCATGTCCTACAAAGATGTGTGAACGCACCACAAGAAATGGGGGAAGGATCCTAGACCATTATTGCTGAAAATTGGAGAGATGAGGCTGGATGGACCTACTCTGGTGAGCGGCATAGGTGGAGCAGGGATTCGTTGATCGAGGCTCGATCAGGTTGGGTAATGGAGTGGGTTCGATGGAGAAAACATTAGGGAATGAGATGGTCATGCTACAAGGGTTAGGATAGGTTTAAAACATGGTGGAATGGCCGGAGCTCTCGCAGCTCTGATGATGCGAGCAAATGGGAACAATGTCTAACCTATTGGATTAAACATGAAACTAAAGGTGAAAATTGCATAAATGAAATCTACCTAGAAATGTAACAACGTAGGTCTTACACCTGCTATGGTGGGCAAGGAGCAGGGTGGTCGGAGAACCACCGTGGATGCGCTCATTTCCCCGCTTCCTCGTCTCTAGCACGAGGGAAGGTGCGACTGTCACCCGACCTTTGACACACACAAGTGAGACACTGGAAGAATCTCCAAAAGGGATCTAGAGGAGAAGGAAAGGATATTCTTTTTTATAGAAATAGTGGGGACCCTTATTTACAGGTGATTTAGGATGAATTGACTATATGTACAGAGATTTAGAGGGTACGACATAGATTAGGGATGATCAGAGAGGAGTTTGGTGAAAGATCTACTCAGATTGGAATGATTAGAAGTTGGGAAAAAATGGTATAAAACATGCATCTTCTCCTCTGACGGGGGTAAGTGACTTGGGACAAAGAGTTTACCCAGGTCAACTAGGGCTCGATTCTGGTTGGTCCACATGGACGAACCAGAAAATTCCATTGTCCAAATTATTGGTAAAATCATAATAAATTGAAAATTAATCAATTTTTTAAAGTATAAAATATAAAAAGTTTGTGATTTTATTTAATATTTAATTATTATTTCTATGAGTTATTTGTTACAAGTTATTATTTACAAGTATACTTATAGGTATATTTACCTATATACGACATATTTTATTTTTATTTTGGATTTTATTAATTTATTTCATATTTTAGATTTTTCATAGATTAACTGTATATACATAAATATATTTCATTGTATTTTTCTATTATTTATACTCTTAAAAAAATTGGGGTATATATTATATAGGTATAAGTTTATGTATTTCATCTATGTATTTATATAGGCTATTTTATTTTTGTGTTTTATTTATAATTTTCTTTACATGTATTATAAATAATTTTGAAAAAAATATAAAAATAATAAAATTGTAAAAATAATAAAGAATGAATAAAATGAATATTTTATTCAAGTATACTATACATTAGTGGTCCAAAACCTAACTTTCACACCTTAACTCCAAAAAGTGTGAAACCACCTTCATTAAATAGCTAACTAAAAGTTAAATGTCATTTTGATGCATTTTGAGTTTTTATTTAGGAGATATGGGTCTAGAAGGTTGAGATTTCGGATTCTTATTTTGAGGATAAAATGAACATTTTATGTTATTTTTGTGCAAACTTAATTTTGTATTTTTGTTTGTATTTTTATCTACAACTTTCATGTACAAAGTTTCTTTGTTTGAGAGATAAATAATGGAAAATAAAATGGGTCCCAAAAATAAATTTTTGACGAATGAAAGAATGGAAAATTTTATTGTATTATTGACCCTTATCTCCCCCTATTTTATTTCTTATCGGCCAACTCAATTTCTGACTAGTTTCGGGGCTTAGAGTCGTAAAATACTTTTGGTATTTTATTCTTTTTCTTTTCTTTCCTTTGTTATAATTTTGGCATGAAAACGATATTTTATACACAATAAATGAGACAAATAATGAGTGTTAATTTGTACAAAGTAATGGTATATAAATGCATTAGCTAGGGTTTTTGAGGTCAAAATGTAGAATAAAGGTGATGAAATGGAGATTCATCAATGATCCATCAACAACACTATCAAATTCCGCAGTAATAGAGCCAGATTTCTTGGACCATACTGATATACCCGAGCTCAAACCATTGCCCCTTAATGTAAAATATGTCCCCCTTGTGAGGCCTAAGGGAAAGTTTCCAGTCATCATCAACTCACATCTGACCGAAGGGCAGAAAACTCGCCTGCTAGAAGTTTTAGAGAAAAATCACAAGGCCATCGGCTGAAGATTGTTAAATCTCCAAGTGATCAACCTAGCTCTCTGTTTACACCATATATACCTTGAGTAAAAGGCTAAGCCCTCTTGTGAATTCTAGCATAGGTTGAATAGAAATTTACGGGAAGTGGTTAAGACTGAAATTGAAAAATGGTGTGAAGTAGGGTTCATTTATCCCATCTCTGACTTCAAGTGGGTGTTACTCTTACACGTAGTCTAGAAGAAGTCGAGACTATATATTGTCACCAATGAGGAGGGAGAGGAAATCACGACACAAGTACCCATGTCGTTATGTATTTTTGTGGATTACATGCTCTTGAATGCTGCGATGAAGAAGGATCACTTCCCATTGCCATTTATTGAGCAAATTTTGGAGAGATTATCAGGAAGATAATTTTTCTGCTTTTTAGATGGTTGCTAGGGATACAATCAAGTAGCCATCTCACCCGATGACCAGGAAAAGAATGCCCCTTTGATACTTACGCATTCAAGTGCATGCTTTATGGGCTATGTAATGCCCCCAGCACTTTTCAGTGGTGCATGATTGTAATATTTGTCGAAATGGTTGGTGTTTCTCTGGAAGTCTTTATGGATGACTTCTATGTCTATGGTGATTCATTCGATGGTTGTCTCGCACACCTGAACCAAGTCCTCAAGAAATGTTGGGAGGTTAATCCGGTGCTCTTATGGGAGAAAAGTCATTTCATGATATAGGAGGGCATCGCGTTGGGGCATGTCATCTCCAAGAAGGGAATAGAGGTTGACCCAACCAAGGTGGATGTGATCAAGAAACTCAAGTCACAAACCAACATAAAGCAAGTGCGGTCGTTTCTAAGGTATGTCAGATTTTATCGAAAATTTATCAAGGATATTTCAAATATTTCCCGACCGCTGACCGAGCTCTTATGTAAAGACACTGAGTTCATTGTAGATCATAAGTATCTTGAGGCCTTCGATCTGCTCAAAAGAAAGATCATGGAATCTCCCATCCTATAAGCCTCTAACTGATCTCTTCTCTTCGAGAACATGATCGGTGCCTCTGATTTTGCAGTTGTTGATGTGATAGGATTATAGGAGAGATGGAGTCCCTTATGATATTCACTACGCAACCAAATTTTTGGATCCAACTCAAAAAAATTTATACTATGACATAAAAGGAAATGCTTGTTGTAGTCTTTACCTTAAAAAAATTCAGATCTCTGCTTTTAGGATCTTAGATGATAGTGTATACAGATCATTCAGCCATCGGGTACTTAATGACAAAGAAAGACGCAAAGGCAGATATTCTCAGATGGATATTTCTACTATTAGAATTTGATTTGGAGATTACGAGTAAACCTGTAGTAAAGAACGTGGTGGCTGACCATCTATCTCAAATCGAACAAGATAAAATCCATGATTCAATGTCAATTCATGAGTGCTTCCTAGATGAGTCAATTTCTGTTATTATCTCCCTTCCATGGTATGACTATATGGTTAACTATGTTGTCTCTAAGAAAGTTCCCCAGGGCTGATCCAAGAGTAGAATTGACCAACTAAAGTCAGAATCTAGACACTACCATTGGGAGGATCTTTTCCTTTTCTTTGAAGGATCGTATTGTATATGGAGAGGATGTATTCCTCAAGAGGAATACCAAAGTGTTCTCAATCTGTGCCACACCTTGGAGGCAAGAGGACACCACTCTACCGTTGAGAATATATTGCAATGTGGATCTTACTGGGTGGCCTTGTTTATGGATGCCTACAATTTTATCAGGTCATGTCCAATTTGTCAGAGAATGGGAGGGACCATCGGTCCCAAAGATTCCAAGCCCAATAAACAAGTCATCATATGTGATGTATTCAATGAATGGGGCATTGACTTTATGGGCCCATTCCC
Source organism: Ottelia alismoides (assembly GCA_037367405.1). Lineage (NCBI taxonomy): Eukaryota > Viridiplantae > Streptophyta > Magnoliopsida > Alismatales > Hydrocharitaceae > Ottelia > Ottelia alismoides. The sequence continues at coordinate 331,871 of JAZKJV010006351.1, read as the reverse complement.
TAGCATCCATGGATTTGAATATATTCTTTTTGTGGTGGACTATTTATCAAGGTGGGTTGAGGTTATCCCTACTCGAGCTGTAGACAGCAGAATCGTCTGTAAATTTTGAAAGATCTTATTATTTTGAGGTTCGAGACCCCCAAAGTTCCGATATCTGATGGGGGTAGACACTACCAATCGGGAAATGAAGAAATTGACTAAGTACTACGACATCGAACATCATGTTGCTAGTCCTTATCACCCACAATCTAATGGCATGGTAGAGGTGTCAAACAGGGAGGTCAAAGGAATTTTACAGAAGTTAGTCCACCCTGACAGGAAGAATTGGTCCCAACTACTGGACCAAGTTCTATGGGCTTACAGGATGGCTTACAAGACCCCATTGGGTACCTCCTTGTTTAGACTGGTATTTGGAAAACCTTGTCATTTTCCCGTAGAATTAGTGCACAAATTAGAATGGGTAATCAAAAAGATCAACTAGAATTGTCACCAAGGAAAGAAGAATAGGGATATGTGTTTAAATGAGCTCTATGAGATCAGAAACCATGAAAAAGAAGATAACACAATCTATAAGTACATAATAAAAAAAATTCCATGACAAACACATTAAAATAAAGAACTTTGTACCAGGGCAGAAAGTATAATTGTTTAATGCAAGATTGAAAATTTTCTAAGGCAAACTGAAATCGAAATGGAGGCAGTTTCACAATCTCTGAAACAGTAGACAATAGACAAACTTTCTTAGTCAATGGACAACTGCTTAAGCACTTCATTTAAATACATGAGAAGCTAGTACAGGCTGAGTAGATATCCTTTAAATAGAGCATAGAATCAGACAGAAGACCCCCCTTGGTCCATATGAACCCTTGATAAATGAAACCATCCTCTTCATTGCAACTAGAAGATTCAGCCAATCACTTGTATATCAACCCCTTGATCCACTCGGACCTCCATCTGCAATTATCCAATCATACTTAGGCTGACATGAGCCTATATATAGGAGGATTGAAATCATTGTGTATGTATTACTTCTATTCTTTCCTTCTCAGCACATCACTTTCACAATTGCATGATTGATGAGATGAGTTGAGATTTCACTTGAGGGACCAGGACTTGAGATTTGAGTTTAGACCTAAATTTATGATATTTGAAGATGGGATAAAGTCGATGAAAGCTTCAAGAAACCTGAGTGTCGGCAAACCCTAGCTAGTATGTGAACAAGTTCGCATGCTATCTCTTGATATTGACCTATGTGCCATGGTGTGATGAAACTAAATAAGTGTTGATCAGTATATACGCCAATTTTGGGAAAAGCAGTGGAGCTAGCCAAAAAGAAAAGAAAAGAAAGAAATATTGAAAGAAAGAGCTCTCAAACACAAAGTCAAACTACAAAGAGCTTCTATCAAAGGTGTGTTAGACATGTGAGCCCCGGGTGAACCATTCTTACAATAAATGTTATTGTAATATATATTTGTTTATCAATAAAAGTTGTTGATGTTTCACTCCCTTTCTGAAATTAAATGAACAAATGCACTATAAGGTCCCTCTATACAATTAGGGTTATGTGCCATGGCCATCTTGATGGTCATGTAGCTGTTGATTCATTAAATGAATTATAGAGGCTCGTGTTTGGATGAATATCTAAGGAGTTAGATAGAGGACTCATCAAGCACCGTTAAATAATTGTTAAGAGATAATCTATATCCAGAGTAGGAGATGGCAATCCTTTCTCACATAGGTTGATATCTGACCGACCTATTGATGCAGGTCCTCTGTATGGGAATAGTGATTCGGAGGTGTCAGATTAGTTAGGTCAATGGGTTGACCTAACAAGATCGAGATAACCTAAGTCCTATGTTGAATGCTGTCACAACATAAGCACGCATCCTCTGACCAGAGACAGATGTATTACTATATGTCTGAGTATGTACATTTGGCAGACCAATAGATTGATGACCTAACCAAGGTCTATATACAGGCGCGCTAGTGTGCATGTAAGGCCATATGAGTAATACGATCTCTCAAAGGGAACATACAGGTTCACTTATGAACCGGAAGACATGAGCTCACTCATGAGATATTGGGACCGATCAAATTCCATGCATGGTCGTCGTGCTTTGGAAGCATGACACAAATTTGAAGATATGATATATGCTTTAGGAAAGCATATGATCGATACCAATTCCCAATGACCAAGATTGAGAAACTTAGTGATCAAACCCTGAAGAAGGCAGTGAAAAATTTATCTTGATCTTCATGTTGATTATAGGTCTTCCAGTATGCAGGATGTACAAGTATTGGGAATACCTGAGGGTGATGTGATCATAAACGATTGTATAACCATGACGCTTCCATTCCGAGGGAGTGATGAAACAGGTCTGGATTTTAGTGACTCCTCTCAGCAGAGAAGCAATCAGATCTTGGTCCAAGTGTTGGACATTGGTCTGAATGAGATTCAGATGCAATGAGAAGATTAGATTTACGATCTTGATTTAATCAAGCATCTGTGGGAGGTACGTAAGATCTGGATTTGAGGTGAGATCTCAATATCCAAGTCACTATACGTGGAACAATACAATCGCCATGTCCTTATCTCCAAGTATCTACGGAGAAAGCACATTATTCTTGAAGGGGTTCAAGGATAATTCATTCGATGAATTATATATATCCAAGCAACAAGATCTTGATGATTAAATGAGATCTAATTATCAAGTATAATATGAATAAGATTCATATTGTGAGAATGATTATCTAAGATAATTAAATAGGATTTAATTATCAAGGATTATAGAATATGGATAGTACTATCCATAATATCTGAATATTATAAATCTGATTTATAATATATATCAGAGAGAGAGAGAGGGAAACTTTGTAAATAACATTTGTTAATTATTAATGTAGATTGGATTCACGTTAGTTAATTAATTGGAAATGTAATTTACAAATTAGTTTGGGTTGTGAATATCATTCACATATTTATCAATGGCGTGATTGAAATATTCACAAATTAATTTGGAATTAATTTGGTGGATAATTTTGTGATAATGGTTATTGAAAAATTGTTGAGAAATAATATGATAAAATAAAAAAAAGTGAGATAAACACCACCAATTGAGATGGCGTCACCAATGACATAGTCATAGGTGACACCCCCTCAATTTTAGGGGGTGATTTTTTATCTCCCCTTTTATTATCTTGTTATCCCTTAAATAAATGATTTATGTTAAATAAAATTATGTTGATGATAATACAACATATTTTTGATTTAATATAAATTAATGTTCTTGGTTTTTGGCCAACAACAATCATGACCATTGATAGATGCATGGATCAACCTAGCCATTGGATCCATGTGTGCCATGAATTGAAATCCATTAGATCCCAAACTAATATAAAAGGAGGGCTACCCTTGCCATTTCAAGGTACATAATTAAGAGTTGTACAAGCCTACTACCCCTCTCTCTCTCTCATTCTCGCCTACTCTCTCTCTCTCTCCATTTGAAGGTGGTCGTCCATCTTATGTGTTGAGAGAGAGCTTCTTGCCTTTGCCTTCGATGACTTGAGGATCTCCTTCTTGTTTGGGGCTGCTTTCTCTAAAGGAAGACAACACATTTTGTTGGACGAAATCAGGGGACTCGTAGCTTGTATCTTCATCGAGGATTACGGGAGGAACGCGTCTCATCATCGCGCCTGCAAGTGCCATCTTCGTGGATCGGACTTGAGACAGGAGGATTTCTTGTTTTAGAGATCTTGTGATTACAACCACGCTTCAAGAGGTATTTATTATACTTTATGGTTTGATGAAACGATCCAAGAAATGTTCTTGTGATCATGTGGTTTCATCACTTGATTAATTTTTTTTAAAATTCCGCTACATCTAGCAACTAGTATGACTAGTCGCTCCATTCGCTTCAAAATAGATCAACACGCTTTCGTGATGCGCTTGAGGATTCTAAATATCCTTCAAGGTGAGCGATCCCAACCATTTTCAACACTTGACCAAATCTAATTAGGACCAATGAGTCGGGCTAGTACCTCAAAAAGGCCTATGCATCATAAGTGATACAAGTCTGGGTGTAAATATATTCCTCAAAAAGGTATATTCATCGTAAGTGATACAAGTCTGGGTGTAAGTATATTATATATTAGAAGAAGATGGACCCCAGTGTATTCCCAGAAAAACAAGTACAGAAGACTCAACAACTCTTGATGGACGCACTAGTCAACAACCAAAAATACATGTATTGAGTAATAAGGCACTCGAGAGGAGCATTGTTCCAATGAGAGGAAGAGAAAAATACACAAACCTAAACCCTTCATCATCGCGCCTGTCATAGATGCTTTCAAGTCTGGCAAACTACTAAGACGCTAGATTGAATGCAAGAACTGATTTATTCGTAAATGTTGAGGATTAGGTCTTAAGGAGAGTCTCTTGGTTAAAAAACAAAGATTCTTAATGAGACAAGTCGTGAAATTCGCACATGTACAGTCTAGGATTCAACCTTCTAACTCATTAAATTTTACTTGGGGACAAGCAAAGATCTAAGTATAGGGATGTGATGAATCTATGATTCATCTACTTTATATGGACATATTAGCAAAATCTCCTTAATAATTCACTAATTAAATCCCCTAAAATCATGTAATTAACATTCACTAATTATGCTAAAATTAAGGATAAAGTGTATAAATAAATAACCTTATTGTTCTTATTATTTTATATGTAAATATTCATTATTTTAACCTAATTGTTTCTCTAATTTATTCTATGATTAACTAACTAACTTGGCATATTAAAATCCATAAAAAGAACAAAATCAAGAGAAACACAAAAAACTGACTTTGTATAATTTTTATATTTTATCTTTGTCAATTTTATTCTACCTTTTTCGAAACTAAAAATTCATAAAAGGTAGAATGTATATATTGTATATAAATTAATCTACTAATTAAAATCAAATAAAAAATACAAAAAAATCGCAAAATACAAAAATATAGTATTTTATTTATAAGAGTACCTCTAAAAATATTTTTTATGCATGCCTCTACCGCCTCCGCTCCCCCACCACAACGTTGCCTCCGATCCCACAACTCCTCCCCCTCCTCTCCTATTTATCATGCTTTGTTGTCCTCCTCATCCCGTATCTGCTGATTTTCGAGTGTCCAGCTTCAAACGAGAAGAGAGTAGGTCGACGACTTGGGCTAGTGAAAGCAACCCAAGCTCTAGCTCTGTCTTCTCCTGGCGTGATCCAAGAGCCTTCCCACCTCCTGTCGTGGCTGCCCTCATCCTCGGTTGCCTGAGCTCCGCCCTTGCGTGCAGGCCTCGAGCGAAGACCCATACATGTACTCCTCCTTCTTCCCCTCTTTTCCCTACTTTTTTGCTTTCATCGCATCCCTCCCTTCATTGTAGCATACTTCATCCTCAACATGTCGAGTCTCCACCCTTCCCTCAGCTTGCCCACCCCTCCACTTCCAACCTCGCATAGGTCAAACTCCTGCTCCCTCTCCTCGCCCCCATAGGAGCCTCGCTCCCCCTTCCTTTTTCTTTGTGTTTGAATGCTAACCCCTACAAGAACCCCACTGCTTTCCACTATTTCCTTCATGACATCGTTACTCTACCCTTCGCCGACACCCCTCCATGCCCCGAGGCCCTAGCCGCCACACCATCGGAGCTCATGCTCCACCTTGTGCCTCATCCCACGCTACGAGCTCCGCCATTAGTCGATAGCCTAGGCATAGTCCTAGCTCCATCTCGGGTAGTATGCCTCACCGCCCACTGTCCAACGTCCTTCTCCTTCACTATCCACCCAGCTCTTCCCTTCTGCCTCATCATCAACCGCATCCATTGTTATGCGTTGGTCTCGGCTGTGAGTGATCGTGCCCTCCGTCGCCCACTCCAGTAGTCGTTAGATAGGAGGCAACGGCTACAATGCCTCTACGTCATCCCCCCCGAACCTCCCATCCAAGATTGAAGATTTTGTCCTCCGAAGCATGCACAATTGCTACGTATAGGATCCGGATCCTGAGCCTTTGCCTCGCCAATTGAACCTCTACTTTTTCCCTGAACCTCGTACGTCACGTGCGGAGCACGTGCGTGGTAGGGGGAAATTATGTTCCACGCCATCTAATTTCCATATACTATAGAAATACCCCAGTCAGGGTTAAATATGAATGATCCCAATGGATTTTTAATAATTGCATATAAGTCCCTCTTGAAGGATATGGGAAAATCCTTAAGCGCATTACGGAAGTGTGGGGATTGCATCGTATGCAATTGGGAGCTACTAGTCGTACTAGTTGCTCGAGACAGTGAAATTAAAAAATTTAAACGATGAAACGACATGATCCAAGAAAAACTTTTCATATTGTTTCATATAAACCACAAATAAGTATTAGGTTTACCTCTTGAAACAAGGTTGTGATCGAGTCTCTAAAGGAAGAGACCTCCTGTCTCAAGTCTGATCCAATAGAGGTGATGTTTGCGAGCGTGTTGATTAGACACATGCTCCTTGCAATCCATGTTGATGATCCAAGCAACGAATCTCTCGATCTCATCTCACGAGATCTGACGTCATCTTTATGATCGAGGCGTAATGAAAGAAATGGATATCCATGAGTAAACAATCCAACAACATAACAATGATGCTGCGGTAATGGTGACTCTCTCTAGTCTCTTGGACATCAAGGTGGATGGCCACAAGAGAGAGCGGGAGAGAGACTTAGCATGTAAAGAGAGAGAGAGAGAGAGGGAGAGAGCAATTATTTTGATGTAATATGAAGATCAAGGAGCGCCTCTTCTTATATAGTATTTTGGGAGTCTATGGATCTCAATATGGACAACACAAAATCAATGGATGAGATTGATTTGTGTTTCTTTCAATGGTTTATGTTTCTTTCAATGGTCATGATTTTGTTGTAAAAACACAATAATAATTAATTAAATTAAATTAAATATATATTGAATAATCAATATAAATTATTTTTTAAAAAAATCAATTACCTCATAGATAATTCGAAGGAGATAATCATCTACCAATCAAGGGAGACGGCCACCCAATCCCATTGGGACTTGGTGGTTGTCCTCCACCTTTGGTGGATGGCAATCTTTTTCCAATGAGATTAAATTATCTCATTCCAACATTATCTCACAATAATAATTATTGATTATCTTGAGAACATTGCAAGCATGGCAGTGGAAATTTTTGAATCACATTCACAACCAAAATAAGATGTAAATTACATTTAAAACTAATTATCCAATGTGAATCCAATTCACATCAATAATTAATCAACAAATATAAATTACAAAAATCTCTCTCTGATATATTATATATTACATTTATAATATATATGATTAATATAGATAGTGTTATCTACATTATTCATATCCATGATAATTAAATCACATTTAATCATCTTGGATCTCTAATCTCATGTGCCCAAATAATATGAATCACATTCACATTATTCATATCTTTGATAATTAAATCACATTTAATTATCCTCAAATAACTCTCATTATAATATGAATAAAATTCATATTATTCGTGATAATTAAATCACATTTAATTATCAATTTTCTCAATGCTCGATACATATATCAATAGCGGAATTATCCTTGAACTCTTTCAAGGATAATACGCTTTCTCTACGTATACTTGGAGATAAGAACAGGGCGATTGTATTATTCCACGTATAGTGACCTGGATATTGAGATCACACTCAAATCTAGATCTTGTGGACCTCTCATAGATGCTTGATTAAATCAAGATTGCAAATCTAATCTTCTCATTATATATGAATCACATTCAGATCAATGTCCAACATTTAGACCAAGATCAGATCACTTCTCAACTGAGAGGTTTCACTAAAATCCAAACATGTTTCGTCACTCCCTAGGAATGGAAGTGTCATGGTTATACAATCATTAATGATCACATCACCCTCAGGTATTCCTAATACATGTACATCATGCACACTTGAAGACCCAGAATAAATCGGAAGTGTTAGATCAATTTTACATTGTCTACTTCAAGGTTTTATCATTAAGTTTCTCATTCGTTTTGTAGTTGGTATTGATTATATACTTTCCAAAAGTATATATAGTACTCGTGTATTGATCATATACTTTCCAAAAGCATATATCAAACTTACAAATTCGGTCAATCTTTCAAAGTGAGATGACCGTGCACGGAATTTGATTCTTCCCAATATCTCATTAGTGAGCTCATGTCTTCCAGTTTAGTAATGAACCTATATGATCCTTTGAGAGATTGTACTACTCATATGCCCTTGTATGCACACCAGTGCATCGGTGTATAGACCTTGATTAGCTCATCAACTTATTGATCTACCAAATGTACATACTCAGACATATAGTAATGCATCTATCTTCAGTTAGAGGATACATGCCTATATCGTGATAGCATATGACATAGGTCCTTGGTTATCTCGATTGGTCTACCAAATGTACATACTCAGACATATAGATATATTTTTATCTCCAGTTAGAGGATATGTGCCTATATCGTGACAGCATAGGACATAGTTCTTTGGTTATCTCGATCTTGTTAAGTCAAGTCTTTGACCTAAATTATCTAACACCTCTGGATCTCTATTCCTATGCAAAGGACATGCGTCAAGAGGTCGTTAGATATCAGACTTTAGAGAAACGACTGCCATCTCTTTCTCAGGATGGAGATCATCTCTTAATAATCATTTGGAAGTGCTTGATGAGCCATCAATCTAACTCTTTAGATATTCATCCAAGCACCAACCTCTATTCAACAATTCAATCAATAGATATATAATCATTAAGATGGCCGTGGTATATAACCCTAATTGTACTAAGGGACCTATTATGCAAATTACTTATTCTTCATTTCATACATGGGAATGATATTTGAACGCTTATTGCATAATGGCTCGATGTAGGCTAATATTTAAACCCACACTCATGTGAAAATCATAGGCTATTTAGAAAAATAACTAGGTAAGATGATCAATCACTCTGTTCTCAAGAGACTATGTCAAGTCCTTTTTCGACACTTGCACATCTCCTAGTAATAGTGCTCGCATCCAATGCAAATGTTGAATCTCATGCAACCAATACTCAATATTGTTAGTTATAGTGTCCTTGTCACAACTGCTCAATAATCACTATAACTAATATGTAATTTCTATTATCCTTCTTAGAATACACTTATTCCCAGAGATCTCTATCTCCTAAGGTATCTACGGTTAAAACCTTTTAGATTACTATATATAAAGTCTTAAGTTCTTGAAGATAAAACTTAGAGATCACTATCTCGAAAGCCTTGTCCTCTTTGAAGATGTTGTTATTACCACAATCAAGTGTTTTATTTCCATAGTGATTAGTAACAATTTACTACTCCCACTGCATGGCAGACATCTGACTTTTTTACACATGTAACATACACCTGGCTTCTCATAACTGATGCACAAGGGCAAGCAGTTTTAGCATTCATTTCCTCAACTCTTTGAGTTGTTATCCCTTTAGATTGGTTAGTATCATATCTTAAGGAAAGGAATCCTTTGTTGAGATTTTTTGCAAAACAATGGAACATGTCCAAGGTGTACCTCTAATTTGACGGTTCCAATGTCCTCTTCTCTTTGCTTCTGAACAACTTCAGAACTAAGATATAAGAGGAATCCTTGAGATCATATCTCAATGTATGGAATAGCCAATCTATAAAACACTTATTATTATCCTTATATCATTCTAAATGATTAGGATATCATCTACATTTAGCACGATGAACACAATGGCACTCCCACTAAGCTTCACATGGTTCATCAAGATTCTATCTGAAATCATAACATTTATAATTTCATCAAATCTAAGGTTCCAACTACATGAAGCTTATTTGAGTTCACGGATGGACTTATTCAACTTGCACACCTAACTTTCCACAGCCATGAAGCCCTGGGGATACTTCATATGAACATCCTCGGAGAGGTATTCATAGAGGAATGCAATCTTATCTTCCATCTTGAAGATGTCATAGTCAAGTTGAGTAACTATAGTTAGCAATATTCTGATGGGTTTAAGCATGGTTACTGAAGAGCAAGTCTCATCGCAAGCTATGTCTTTTCTTCGTGTGTATCTTGTGGATAGAAAAGTCGTGCTTTGAAGGTCTCTACCTTCTCATCAGGTTCCCTCTTTCTCTTGAAGATCCATTTACACCTTAACATGTCTTATGCATATAGGTGGATCCTCGAGGATACATATACAACACTTGTATATGAATTCTACTTTAGACTTTATTGCTAACATCCATCTTTCCATGTCATGATCTTCAGAAGCTTCATCATATGAAGTAAGATCATAGTCAGACTTAATTGACACATGGAATCCATCCTCAAACTCATTTGAAGAGGTATTAGTATTTCATATTTAATTATCCTTTTAGTTTCAGATTTTAGGAGCCTCATTATATTCTCATGATTCAGTGAGTTTCTTCACTTCATTTTCATCTTGATTCTCAAGAGAATCATCCTCTAAAAAACACATTCTCAGATATGAAATCTTTTAAGAATCTCAAGGTTATAAAGTAGGTATTCAATACTATCCTTTATTTTTTTAATGAAATGGCACTCTATGGTATTATATTCCAGCTTACTTGCATGGAAACTTATTAATGATATATATTGTAGTCTCTACTACATTTATACTTGGAACTAAGAGATAATTATGCTAAGATTCATCATTGATCAAATCATGTCACACATGATCCAATTGTATCTCCTTATAGCTCTGTTGAGTTTAGGTGTATCGGGAGGAGTGAGATAGACCACGTCTCCATAAGGTATTCCTTGAGTTCATCTAATTGGTACTTTCTATCTTGGCTAGATCAAATTCATTTCATATTCCTTCAAACATTGGCTCTAAACCAAAATTGTGAAATCTTTGAACATTTCAAAGCTTTCTAAGGTGAAGAGAAGAAATCTCATATGACACATAATCATCGAATGATATCACATATCATCAATGTTTATTATGATACAGATGATCCATATACATCAATATGTATGAGATCTTGAATACTTTGGCATCTAACACCATTCCCGGAGAAGGGTGCATTGGAATTTTTTTACTTTGAATACAATATTCACAAACATGTAAGATTTGAAATTTCAGACATTATAAAGTTTCATCTCTTACTAGTCTGTTGATCTCATCAACAGACATATGTCCAATGCTTGATGCCTGATCATTGTCAAATGATATTTATCCTCCTATTGAACTTGTTAAGGTTTAATTTTCACTATTAGAAATGTTAATGAACCATTCATTAATTTTCTAATTAAGTAGAGTCCTCTAGATGTCAGATTACTATTTGAAATATATTCATCGTAACTCTTTATGATAGATCTATTCAAGAATTCATGTTTATTTCCAACATTTAGAACTAAACTATGAGTGTATTCTAATGTCCATGTCTTAGAGACGTTCTTTGAGACTAAAGGCTCTCCCAATGAAAATATGAAGTCTATCTATCCACTAGAGATTGTTGCAACAATTGCATCAACATCCATGTGGATGACTATTAAATCTTAAGATCAAAAATTTCTAGTATTATAAAACATATGAAACCAATTACAAGTGTTATTAGAAGAATGAGATACAATTATCAGACTTTGATTTTGTCAAATAAGAAAGTCAATTTCAATGATTATATGTAGATATAGATTATTTTGATGCACTATCTGAGTCCTTCTCTAAGGATTCTAGATAGAATTAATATTCATATTATCAACACAGCAGCTTATTGCAGTATTGGCATTTATCTAACTCTTTGGATGTCATATGGAAGTCACAGAAGTATAGTCAACTCTTTGACTTTCCTTCTTATTTGAGTCAAACCCATGCTTCCATTGTGCTTCCTTAATCTATAAACAACCATTGTTTTAGACAAAGGATTTCTTATGTTGAACTCAAAAGATTTCAATATAAGAGTATTTCAACATTTATAAAAACTTCATTAAATTCATACAATATGAATATTATTAAGCTTCATGAATGACTTGAGTATAGATAGTAGAATGATGACACTCATCATATCTACATACATCTTAACTTTTAAAGACTTAGGTTCATGCAGGTACTCAAATATTTTGAATACATCATATCCTATAGAGCCACCATTCTGCATGGTATAGTAAACTATGTCATTCATGATTAAATGTCGAGAGAACAAATGTATGCCAGAACATCTTCTTAGATTTTATAAGGATTTTTGTACGATCATCATCAACATGATACTTCCAAATCACACTCGGTGAGACATCAAGACTATAGAGACATAAAAACCATAGGTTGTTGTCCTGTTATCTATTTAATTGCCATTCCTAATTATTATGGGAAAACTTGCACATTACAACCACATATATTATGTGTCCAACTGCAAGTGCAATATCTTTATCATGGATCCAATCCATGATATTTTATTGGTTGTTATTGAGTATAGCATTGAGTGGGTTTAATGAGGATTATCTGAAATAAGAAATTTACATAAATATATATAAATATATATTTTTTAGTTTGATTTCAGAATTTTTATATCAAAGTTACCTTGCCTTGTCAACATTGAAAGTTAATTCCCTTAATCACTTTCAATGTAAGAGATATACTTAACATTATATCTCATGCAAGATATGGGATCTCCTTCTTACCTTTGTTACATCCCAATAATATGAGAACTTGCAACTCATATAAAAATAAGCAGGAACACATTCCACCTTACAATTCCAACTTGCATTCCCAATTCGATCTTTGACATGCAGGCCCACCACCCCTAAGGTGATGTTGACCCACCGTCAATTGAACCAACTGTCAACATGATTACAACTCGCTATGCACAATCCAATATGGCCCCAATAATAGGAGGACTCTATATTGGGGTCACTACGCATACGGGCGTACTCTTTCGAGAAGCAAAGAACCCGATCCAGATGCACTTGTATGCAGGAGCTATCACTTCGAATAAGCATCTCCTACATACTACTTGAAATCCCTGGTGACAGAACCCTTTGCCATGAGGGAGACCATGGTTGTCACTTATGTGATCCTCTATATCATTTCAAATTCTAATTAATTATTATGAATCATATTCACATAATTAATTCTTCTAAGGGAAATAAGAACTGTATTCATAATAGAGTAATTTAATTTTTATTGGATCTAATTAACTTAATCATATTAAATCAATTATCAATCAAATCATTCAACCAACAAACTTGATTGTTACTTGAAGGATGGTATTATCTCAAAAATCCATATTATTCAAATTTTAATAATTAGAAAAATACATCATGATCCCTTCAAACATTATCCCTTCCTTACCCGATGCTGAGTACCGACGGGAGTGGACAAACTGCTCATGGAGCAACCTACTACCCCAATGCTCATCGACTAGATAACATATCCGCCTTAGGTCAGGATAATGCCAATTGATCACTTTGTACTTGGCGTAATAATCGATCTTTCAACCAAAGTTATACCATATAATAATAATCAAAACATTTTTTATTAACATTATAAGGAGATTTACTAAACAAATCCGCAATCATATTCAAGCATCAATGTTTGTTGGAAGGTTCATATAACCATTTGTGATGTAGATCATATCTAATCAAGTTTTGGTTATGGTCAATGTCATTCAAGGAAATAATCATCGTCTTTAAATATTTCAAAAATATTCATAAATAATTATCTCAGAAAATTAACCATCAATTTCCATTAGTTTAACTGAATGACAATCTCAAGGTTCATGATCAAGTATGTAAGTAGTGACCCCTACTTACTAAAATTAGCATATCTCAATCAATTTAAATCAAAATCAATCAAAATAAGTTTCCATAGTTTTCTAATTTGATTTACAATAGAACCCAATGATATTAATGCATTTCTAGGTATTTTAAAACCATGATTAACTTTTTAATTACGTCAAGATTCGCCATCCACGAAACAGTGGATACATGTTCATTGAAGTCATTATTAACTTGAGAAGTCGGATTCCAAATCATGCAAACTCAAATCTCATGGTTTATTTATTTAATGGGGATCATTATCCAAGTGATAATCACGTTTCTAAAAACTTTTAAACATGGTGAAAAATGCACTTAACAGGGTTGTGTGAATGAAATGTGATGAAACATCACATAACCAAAAAATGCCCAACTCAAATTAGGTTTATGGATCATATCCAAAACCTAAGACCTATGGCTCTCATACCACTTGAAGGATATGGGGAAATCCTTAAGTGCATCACAGAAGTATGAGGATCGCATCGTATGAGACCGTGAGTAACTAGTCATAATAATTACTCGAGGCAACGGAATTTAAAAGATTAAATGACGAAACCACTGGATCCAAGAACACTTCTCGGATTGTTTCATCTAAATTACAAACGAGTATTAGGTTTACCTCTTGAAGCATGGTTGCGACTGGGTCTCTAAATGAAGATACCTCGTGTCTCAAGTCCAATACAACGGAGGAGACGCTTGCGAGCGTGTTGATGAGACATGTGCTCCTTGAAATCCATGTTGATGATCCAAGCAGTGAATCTCCTGATCTTGTCTCACAAGATTTGATGTCTTCTTCACAAGCAAGGTGCACATAGATCTCAATCCATGGACAATACAAAATCAATGGATGAGACTGATTTGTGTTTCTTTCAATGGCCATGATTTTGTTTATAAAAACACAACAACAATTAATTTAATTAAATTATATATATATATATTTAATAATCAATATAAATTAATTTCAAATCAACTAAATTATCTTTGAGATAATTGGAAGGAGATAATCATCAACCAATCAAGGGGGGAAGGCCACCTAATCCCATTGAGACTTGGTGCATGGCAATCTTTTTCCATTGAGATTACATTATATCATTCCAACATTATCTCAGAATAATAATTCTCAATTATCTTGAGAACATTGCAATCATGCCACTGGAAATTCCTGAATCACATTCACAACCAAAAATAAAATGTAAATTACAATGATTAATTTATCCAACGTGAATCTGATTCACATTAATAATTAATCAATAAATATAAATTATAATAGACTCTCTCTGATATATTATAAATCACATTTCTAATTTATATGATTAATATGGATAGTGTTATCCACATTATTCATATCCATGATAATTAAATCACATTTAATCATCTTGGATCTCTATTCTCATGCGCCCAAATAATATGAATTACATTCACATTATTCATATCTTTGATAATTAAATCGTATTTAATTATATCAGATAACTCTCCTTATAATATGAATCAAATTCATGTTACTCGTGATAATTAAATCATATTTAATTATCAATTTTTTCAATGCTTGGATACATATATCAACAGTGAAATTATCCTTGAACTCTTTCAAGGATATTGTGCTTTCTCCACGGATACATGGGAATAAGGATACGGCGATTGTATTGTTCCACGCATAGTGACTTGGATATTGAGATCACATCTCAAATCAAGATCTTGTGGACCTCTCATAGATGGTTGATTAAATCAAGATCGCAAATCTAATCTTCTCATTGCATCTGAATCACATTCAGATCAATGTCCAACATTTGAACCAAGATCAGATCACTTCTCTACTGAGAAGAGTCACTAAAATCCAAGTCATTTCATCACTCCCAAGGAATGGAAGCGTCATGGTTATACAATCGTTAATGATCACATCACTCACAGGCTTTCTTAATACATGTACATCCTACATCCTAGAAGACCCAGAATAAACCCGAAGTACTAGATCAATTTTACACTTTCTACTTCATGGTTTTATCATCAAGTTTCTTATTCGATCATTGGGAGTTGGTATTAATCATATAATTTCCAAAAGCATATATCATACTCGGTTATTGATCGTATACTTTTCAAAATCATATATCAAACCTACAAATTCAATAAGAGTGAGAACACCATACATGGAATATGATTCTTCCCAATATCTCATGAGTGAGCTCATGCCATCTGGTTTAGTAATGAACCTGTGATCCCTTTGAGAGATTGCATTACTGATATGCCCTTGTATGCACACTTGCGCACCGATATGTAGACCTTTATTAGATCATAAACCTATTGGTTTGCCAAATGTGCATACTCAGGCATATACTAACACATCTATCTTCGGTTAGAGGATGTGTGCCTATATTGTGACAACATACGACATAGGTCTTTGGTTATATCGATCTTGTTATGTCAAGTCTTTGACCTAACTTATTACATTCGAATCTCTATTCCTATGCAGAGGACCTACATCAAGAGGTTAGCTACATATCAACCTTTAAAGAATTTACATCTCCTTCTCAGGCTGGAGATCATCTCTTAATAATCATTTGACGGTGCTTGATGAGTCCTCAATCTAACTCTTTAGATATCCATCCAAGCACCAGTCTCTATGATTCAACAATTGAATCAACAGATGTATGATCATTAATGTGACCATTGTAAATAACCCTAATTGTACTAAGGGACCTATTATGCAAACTAGTTATTCTTCATTTCAGATAAGGGAATGATATTCACAATAACATTTATTGTATAATGGCTCATTGTGGGATCGCTTGTTCAACATCTCCAGGGACTTTTTTGAGGAGAAGCTATTTACTTTTATTGATTTTTAGTCTCTGGCATTTCAATCTAGCGCATCTCTCTCATATGAACTCCAATTTTAGCGCACATTATATCATTTTCAAGCTTATTCAATGTTCTATCACTTTATATAATTTGTGAACTGATCAGGAACTCATTATCGATGAATATTAATTGAGGATCAATTTGTTCTCTTTAGGCTTGATTTTTGATATATATGTGCTATCGAGGAGATTATTGATTTATTATGCAAAGATTCAAGAAATACATTAGGGATTAAATTCCCTAATTATTATCGTGATAGAAGATTCATTCGAGGGAATTCTTGATCTAATTACAGGACTTCAAATGTGGGGGATATTTAATCCGATTAATCCTCTTGTGGTAATTGGTAATTTTGCAGGGGCTTGATCATGAAGGATTTAATGTATATCTCATTATTTTACATGATTAAAATCTATTTAATTGAGGATTATATTAGAGAGAATTTGGAGATCAAGTATCTGTTGGACATGCGAGCCCACGACGAGCCATTATGAGATAAATATTATTGCGAATATCATTCCCTGATCTGAAATGAAGAATAACTTATTTGCATAATAGGTTTTTTATTGCAATTAGGATTATGTACCATGGACATCTTAATGATCATACAGTTGTTGATTCAACTATTGAATCATATAGGTTGGTGCTTGGATGAATATCTCAAGAGTTAGATTGAGGACTCATCGAGCACCGTCAAATGATTATTAAGAGATGATCTCCAGCCTGAGAAGGAGATGGCAAACCTTTCTCTGAAGGATGATATCTAACTGACCTCGTGATGCAGGTCCTCTACATAGGAATAGAGATTCAGAGGTGTTAGATAAGTTAGGTCAAAGAGTTGACTTAACGAGATCGAGATAACCAAAGTCCTATATCGTATGTTGTCACGATATAGGCACGCATTCTCTGACCAGAGACAGATGTGTTACTATATGTCTGAGTATGTACATTTGGCAGACAAATAGGTTGATGACCTAATCAAGGTCTATACACCGGCGCGCTGGTGTGCATGTAAAGGCATATGAATAATACGATCTCTCAAAGGAATCATACAGGTTCAGTTACTGAACCGGAAGATATGAGCTCACTCATGAGATATAGGGAAGAATCAAATTCTGTGTACAGTCGTCTCGCTTTAGAAGCTTCACTGAATTTGTAGGTTTGATATATACTTTTAGAAAGTATATGATCAAGACCTAGGTATGATATAAGCTTTTGGAAAGTATATGATCGATACCGACTCCCAATGATGAAATAAGAAACTTACTGATAAAACCCTGAAGTAGACAATGTAAAATTAATCTAATACTTCGGGTTTATTCCGAGTCTTCCAGTAAGCAGGACGTACAAGTATTGGGAATACCTGAGGGTGATGTGATCATAAACGATTGTATAACCATGACGCTTCCATTCCTAGGGAGTGATGAAACGAGTATGGATTTTAGTGACTCCTCTCAGTAGAGAAGTAATCTGATCTTGGTCCAAATGTTGGACGTTGATTTGAATGTGATTCAGATGCAATGAGAAGATTAGATTTGCGGTCTTGATTTAATCAAGCATCTATGGGAGGCCCGAGATCTGGATTTGAGATATGATCTCAATATCCAAGTCACTATACGTGGAACAATACAATCGCCCTGTCCTTATCTCCAAGTATCCGCGGAGAAAGCACATTATCCTTGAAAGGGTTTAAGATAATTTCATCGTTGATATTATATATCCAAGTATTGAGAAAATTGATAATTAAATGTGATTTAATTATTATGAGTAATATGAATTTGACTCATATTGTAAAGAGAGTTATCTAAGAAAATTAAATGTTATTTAATTATCAGAGATGTAAATAATGTGAATGTCATTCATATTATTTGGGCACATGAGAATATGGATCCAAGATGATTAAATGTGATTTAATTATCATGGATATGAATAATGTGGATAGCAATATCCATGTTAGTCATATATATTATAAATATGATTTATAATTTATAAGAGAGAGCTATTTGTAATTTACATTTATTGATTAAATTCTGATATCAATTGGATTCACATTGGACATTGAATTGAAAATGTAATTTACAATTTATTTTGGGTTGTGAATATGATTCACAAATTTTTTAATGGTAAGATTGTAATGTCTACAAAATAATTGAGAATTATTTTTGTAGAATAATTTGAAACAAAAGTTGTTGCATAATCTTGGAGATTGCATTATAGAGATGAGATCCACCTTCCATATACATGGAGTGGACGACCACCACTCATATTAGGAATGTGTGGTCGTCCCCTCCTTCCAACATGGAAGGAGGCACTCTCTCTCCTATGATCTATATGAGATCTTTATTTAATTTGATGATTGAATTATATTGATTTATTGATATATATTTGATATAAATTAAATTACTTGTTGTTGTATTTTTACAAGAAAATCTTGACCATTGAAAGAAACACAAATCAATGTAAGCCATTGGATTTGTGTTGTCCCATGGATTGAGATCCGTGGATTCCAAAATATTATAAAAGGAGAGGCACCCCTTGCTCTTTTATGTTACTAGTTAGACAACAACTCTCTCTCTCTCTCACTCTTTCTCTCTACATGCCTACTCTCTCTCTCATGTGGTCGTCCGCCATGGATGCCCTAGAGAGATTCTCCATCGCCGCAGCATCCTCGTTATGCTGCCCGATCATTTGCTCGTAGTCTCTATCTACTTCGGCGTGCCTCGCTCGTGAATAAGACATCGTATCTCATTTGTCGAGATCAGGAAATCAGTGGCTTGGATTATCAATATGGACTGCGAGAAGCACGTGTTTCATCAACATGCTCGCAAGCATCTCCTCCTTCGGATTGGACTTGAGACAAGAGGTCTCTTATTTAGAGATTCGATCACAAACACGCTTCAATAGGTAATCCTATTACTTGTTTATGATTTAGACAAAACTATCCGATAAGTGTTCTTGGATCATGTGGTCTCGTCACATGAAAAATTTTAATTTCTGCTGCATCGAGAAACTAATGCGACTAGTCGCTATCGATTGCATACAATGCGATCCTCACGCTTCCGTGATGCGCTTAAGGATCTCACCTTATCGCTAAAGTGGTATCTGAGCCAGGTTAAAGGTTTTGGATGCGATCCATGAACCGAGGACGACTTGGGTTCATTAGGGTTTGCGAAAGTTTTCTTGCATTTCATTTTCGCATCTCTATTTAGTGATTATTTCCCGTACCTGTTTAAATTGTTAAATACAAAAATAATAACAATTTTTTGTTCCCCGTTAAATAAGAAAACCGTAGGATTTGAGTTTGCGTGATTTCGAATCCGTTTGCTCGAGATATGATCATTTTAGTGAACATGTATCAACAGTTTCGGGGACTGCGAATCTTAACTAATTAAGAAGTTAATTGCGGATTTGAAATGCCTTGAAATACGTGCAAATCATTAGGTTCTATTCTAAATCAAATTATCAAACATTAGAAACTTATTTTGCTTAATTTGGATTTAAATTGATTGAGATATGATATTTTTAGTAAGTGAGGGTCACTGCTGAAATATATTTTCCTAATCGAGAACCTTGTGATTGTCATTTAATCAATTAGTGAAATTAAATTTTTTAAGTTCCTGGAATAATTGTGCATAATTATTTGTGAAATATTTTGTGGTAATTATTTCCATTAATGACATTGCCTTAACCAATAATTGATTAGATGTGATCTATATCACAAAATTGGTTACATGATCTACATGTACATTCCAACAAACATGTTGCTTGAATAGGATTTGAGATTTGTTTAGAAAATATCATTATAATATTAATAAAAAATGTTTTGATTATTATTATATGGTATAATTTCGGTTAAAAAACCTATGATCATCTCAAGTACAAAGTGATCTATTTTGCATTATCATTTCCCGAGGCGGATATGGTGTCTAATCAGGGAGCGTTGGGGTAGCAGGTTGCACAGTGTGCGGTCTGTCCCACTCCCGTTGGTACTGGCCATGATAGCAGGTAAGGTTGGTATAATGCTTAAGAAATCATAATGTATTTCTAATTATTAAAATTCGAAATAATACGTATTTGAAAAAATATCACAATTCAAGTAACAATGTAGATTATTTGTTAGATATTAATTGGATCATTAATTTAGATTAGATTAATTGGAATCCAGTTAAAATTAAACACTCTATTTTTAATAGAGATGTTATTTCCCTTGGATGAATTAATCATGTGAATATGATTCATAATAATTAATTAGAATTTGAACGTGATATGGAGGATCACATAAGTGACATCCATGGTCTCCCGTCAAGGCGAAGGGTTCCGTCGCCAGATATTGTATGTAGGAGATGCTTGTCCGATGTGACAACTCCTGCATACAATCCGTTTGGATCGGGCTCTTCGCTTCTCGAAAGAGTAAGGACGTATGCGTAGTGACCTCAATATTGAGTCCTCATATTACTAGGACGATATTGGATTGCGCATAGCGAGTTGTATTCATGTTGACAGTTGGTTCATTTAATGATGGGTCAACATCGCCTTAGGGGTGGTGGGCCCAGGTGTTAAAGACCGAATTGGAAAATGCAAGCTGGACTTGCAAGGCAGAATGTGTTCCCACTTCTTTTTATCGGAGTCACAGGTTCTCATATTGTTGGGATGTGACAAAGATAAGGAAGAAGATCCCAGATCTTGCTGAGATATAATGGTAAGGATATCTCTTACATTGAAAGTGATGAAGAGAATGAACTTTCAGTGTTGACAAGGCAAGACAACTTTGATATGAAAAATCCTAAATTAAAGTAAAATATGTATATATAAATATATACACTTATGCAAATTTCTTATTTCAGATAATCCTTCATTAAACCCACTCAATTTTATACTCAATAATAACCAGTAAATTGTCATGGATTGGATCCATGATCAAGATATTGTACTTGCGGTTGGACACATAATGTATGTGGTTACGATGTGCAAGTTTCCTCATAAGAACGACGAATGACAATTAAATAGACAATAGGACTACAACCTTAGGGTTTATATGTCACTAAAGTCTTGATCTCTCATCGAATATACTTTGGAAGTGACATGTCGATGATGATAGCAATTGTCAAATAATCCTTATAAAATTTAAGAAGATGTTTTGGCATACATATGTTCTCTCGACGTTTAATCATGAATGACATGGTTCTCTGCATCATGCAGAATAGTAGATTTATAAGAGATGATGTATTCGAAATGTTTGAACACCTACCTGAACCAAGGTTTAATAGTTTAGATGGATGTAGATACGATGAGTGTCATCAGTCTACTATCTATACTCTAGTCATTCATGAGGCTTCATAACGTTCATATTGTATGAATTGGGTGGAGCATGTATAAATGTTGAAATACTCTTACATTGAATTCCTTTTGAGTTCACGTAGGAGATCCTTTGTCTTAAACAATGGTTGTTTATAGATAAAGAGAGCGCAGTGGAAGCATGGGTCTGACCCATGTGAGAAGGAAAGTCAAAGAGTTTACTACACTTTTATGACTTCCATATGGCATCCTAAGAGTTGGATGAATGCCAATACTGTAATAAGTTGATGTGTTAATAGTATGACTATCAAGTCTGTCTAGAATCCTTAGTGAAGGACTCATAGAGCATTAGAATAATCTACATATAATCATTGAAATTAAGTTTCTTTTTTGATAAGATAAAGTCCAATAATTGTATCTCAATCTTCTAATGACACTTGCAATTGGCTGCATATATATTAGAACATTAGAAATTTGATCTTAAGGTTTAATGATCATCCATGTTGGAATTCATGCAATTTTTGCAACAATTTCCATTAGATTAATAGACTTCATAATTTCAATGGGAGAGCCCTTGGTTTTAGAGAATGTCTTTATGTCCTAGACATTGGATTAAAAATCGGAAATGGTCAGATCTTTGGCGCAAGAAGAAGGGGGTGATCCGTATCGACGCTTCCTCTCCCTTTTTTTCACAATACCGGGCCAGGTTCTTCTCCTACCAGTATTGAATAGAACATGTTGAACAAAATCTTATTCATGTAAAACCTGCTCGATTGAGATCTGAAAAATCGTATGAATTTGATGAATGTGCTATGGATCAAATTCGTAGTCAACCCTATTTCCGATGGGACCAGTTGACAATTGAATCCCATTTTGTCCATTATTTTACTATATGTAATAAATAGTACGAAAAGATGGCCCGGCTCCAAGTTGTTCAGGACATGAATAGTGGTGTCTCACAAGTTGTACTATACGTCAACCCAAACCGCATCTTCCTCTCCAGGACACCGAAAAGGTACTTTTGGAACACCAATGGGCATTAAATTAAAGAATAAAAATACACTCATTGTTTGTTTCTAAGTGTTGGAAATAAACGTGAATTCTGAGATAGGCATATCATAAAGTGTTATGATGGATATATTTTAGAAAGTAATCTACATCTAGAGGACTCTACTAAATTAAAAAATTAATTAATGGTTCATTAACATTTCAAATACTGAAATTAAACCTTCAAAGATCAATAAGAGGATGAAGATCATTTGACAATGATCTGGCATCAAGCCTTGGACATTTGTTTGTTGATTTAATCAATAGACTTATAAGAGATGAAACCTTAGAATGTCTAAAATTTCAAAACTTACATACTTATGAATATTGTATTGAAAGTAAAATGTTCAATACATCCTTCTTTGGGAATGGTGTAAGATGTAAGGTATTCAGGATCGCATACACATTGATGTATGTGGATCATCTATATCATGATGAACATTATGGATACGTGGTATCTATTGATGATTATGTATGATATGAGATTTCTTCTCTTCACCTAAGAAACCTTTGAAATGTTCAAAGATTTCATAATTTTGGTTTAGAACCAAAGTTTGAAGGAAAATAAAATGAATTTGATCTAATCTAGGTAGCATGTACCTATTAAATGAATTCAAAGAATACCTTATTGAGATATGAATATCAATTCTATCTCAATCCTCCTAACACACCTTAACTCAATAGAGTTATAGGGAGATACAATTGGATCATGTGTGACATGATCTTATCAATGATGAATTTTAGCATAATTATCCCTTAGTTTCCAAGTATATATGTGTAGTAGAGACTACAATGTATATACTTAATCCATGCAAGTTAGATGGAATCTAGCACCAATGAGTGCTACTTCATTAGGGAAATAAACGATGGTATTGGATACCTACTTTATGACATTGAGATTCTTAAAAGATCTCATCTCTGAGAATGTGATTCTTAGAGGATGACTATCTTGAGAATCAAGATGAAAATGAAGTGTAGGAACTCAGTTAATCTAGAGAAGATAATGAGTCTCCTGAAAACAAAAACTGAAAGGATAATTATAGATGAAACACTGATACCTCTTCAAATGATTTTGAGGATGTATTCCATGTGTCAGTTAAGTCTGACAATGATCTTACTTCATGTGATGAAGTTGTGAAGATCATGACATGAAAAGATGGATGTTAGCAATAAAGTCTAAGTTAGACTTCATATACAAGTGTTGTATATGGACACTTGAGGATCCACCTATAAGGGTAAGACCTGTTATGGTGTAAATGGATCTTTAAGAGAAAGAGGGAACCTGATGAGAAGGTAGAGACCTTCAAAGCACGGCTCGTAGACATGAGCTACACACCGAAGAGAAGACATTGCTTGCATTGAGACTTGATCTTCTGTGACCATGCTTAAACCCATCAGAATATTGCTGACTATAGCTACACAACTTGACTTTTACATCTTCGAGATGGAAGTCAAGATTGCATTCCTCTGTGAATACCTCTCTGAAGATATTCACATGAAGTCACCACAGGGCTTCATGGTTGAGGAAAGCAAGATGTGCAAGCTAAAGAAATCCATCTATGGACTCAAGTAAGCTTCTTGTAGCTTGAACATAAGATTTTATGAAATTATAAATGTAATGATTTCAGATAGAATCTTGATGATCTATGTGAAGCTTAGTGGGAGTGTTGGTGTGTTCATCATGATAAATGTAGATAATATCCTAATCATTATGAATGATATAAGGATAATAATAAGTGTTTTATAATCTGGTTGTTCCATATCTTGAAATATTATTTCAAGAATACCTCTTGAATCTTAGTTCTGAAAGGTGTTCAAAAGTATAGAGAAGAGGGTATTGGGATTGTCAAATTAATGATACACCTTGGACATATTCCATTTCCTAGAAAATTCCTAGAAAGGCTTCATTTCGTTAAGATATGGTAATGACCTATCTAAAGGGATAGCACCTCAAAGAGTTGAGGAAGTGAATGTTAGAATCGCTTGCCCTTGTGCATCCGTTACGAGAAGCTGGGTGTATGCTAGATGTGTACGAATGCCCTATGTCTACCATACAGTGGGAGTAGTAAACTGTTACTAATCCAACTACAGTGATAAAACACTTGATTGCAGTAATAACAAAATCTTCAAAGATTACAAGACTTTTGAGATAGTGATCTCTAAGTCTTATCTTCAAGAAATTAAGACTTTATAGATAGTGATCTAAAAGGTCTTAACTTTGGATACCTTTGGAGATAGAGATCTCCAGGAATAAGGGTATTCTGATAAGGATTACGAAAATACTGGTTATAATAATTATTGAGCAATTGTGTCAAGGACACTATAATTGATTTATCAAGATTGAGTATTGGTTGCATAAGATGCAACATTTGCATTGGACGCGAGCATTGTTACTAGAAGATATGAAAGTGTCGTAAAAGGACTTGGCATAGTCTTTTGGGAACAGTGTGACTAATCAGCTTACTTAGCCATTTCTAAATAGCCTATGATTGCCACATGAGTGTGGGTTTAAATGATCAGCCCATTAATGGCTCTTTGGGCTAGTGGGAGATTGTTGGACATGCGAGCTCATGGCGAGCCATTATGCGATAAATGTTATTGCGAATATCATTCCCTGATCTGAAATGAAGAAAACCTTATTTGCATAATAGGTCCCTTAGTACAATTAGGGTTATGTACCATGGCCATCTTAATGATCATATAGCTGTTGATTCAACTATTGAATCATAGAGGCTGGTGCTTGGATGAATATCTAAAGAGTTAGATTGAGGACTCATTGAGCACCGTCAAATGCTTATTAAGAGATGATTTCCAGCCTGAGAAGGAGATGGCAATCCTTTCTCTAAAGGTTGATATCTAACTGACCTCTTGATGCAGGTCCCCTACATAGGAATAGAGATTCGGAGGTGTTAGATAAGTTAGGTCAAAGAGTTGACTTAACGAGATTGAGATAACCAGAGTCCTATATCGTATGTTATCATGATATAGGCAGGCATCCTCTGACCGGAGAAAGATGCATTACTATATGTCTGAGTTTGTACATTTGGCAGAGCAATAGGTTGATGACCTAATCAAGGTCTATACCCGGCGTGCTGGTGTGCATGTAAGGGCATATGATTAATATGATCTCTCAAAGGGATCATACAAGTTCAGTTACTGAACCGGAAGACATGAGCTCACTCATGAGATATTGGGAAGAATCAAATTTCATGCATGGTCGTCTCGCTTTAGAAGCTTGACTGGATTTGTAGGTTTGATATATACTTTTGGAAAGTTTATGATCAAGATCTACGTATGATATATGCTTTTGGAAAGTATATGATAGCTACCTACTCCCAATGATTGAATGAGAAACTTACTAATAAAATCCCAAAGTAGTGTAAAATTGATCTAATGCTTCAAGTTTATTCTGAGTCTTCCAATATGCAGGATGTACGGGTATTGGGAATACCTGAGGGTGACGTGATCATAAACGATTGTATAATCATGATGCTTCCATTCCTAGGGAGTGATGAAACGGGTCTGGATTTTAGTGACTCCTCTCGGTAGAGAAGTAATCTTATCTTGGTCCAAATGTTGGACATTGATCTGAATGTGATTCAGATGCAATGAGAAGATTAGATTTGCGGTCTTGATTTAATAAAGCATCTTTGGGAGGCCCGCGATATGGATTTGAGATATGATCTCAATATCCAAGTCACTATACGTGGAACAATACAATCGCCCTGTCCTTATCTCCAAGTATCCGCGGAGAAAGCACATTATCCTTGAAAGGGTTCAAGATAATTTCATTGTTGATATTATATATCAAAGTATTGAGAAAATTGATAATTAAATGTGATTTAATTATTATGAGTAATATGAATTTGACTCATATTGTAAAGAGAGTTATAAGATAATTAAATATGATTTAATTATCAGAGATGTAAATAATGTGAAGGTCATTCATATTATTTGGGCACATGAGAATAGGGATCCAAGATGATTAAATGTGATTTAATTATCATGGATATGAATAATGTGGATAGCAATATCCATGTTAGTCATATATATTGTAAATATGATTTATAATATATAAAAGAGAGCTATTTTTAATTTACATTTGTTAATTAAATTCTGATATCAATTGGATTCACATTGGACATTGAATTGCATGTAATTTACAATTTATTTTGGGTTGTGAATATGATTCACAAATTTTTTAATGGTAAGATTGTAATGTCTACAAAATAATTGAGAATTATTTTTGTAGAATAATTTGAAACAAAAGTTGTTGCATAATCTTGGAGATTGCATTATAGAGATGAGAGCCACCTTCCATATACATGGAGTAGACAGCCGCCACTCCTATTAGGAATGTGTGGCCGTCCCCTCCTTCCAACATGGAAGGAGGCACTCTCTCTCCTATGATCTCCATGAAATCTTGATTTAATTTGATGATTGAATTATATTGATTTATTGATATATTTTTTATCTAAATTAAATTAGTTGTTGTATTTTTACAAGAAAATCTTGACCATTGAAAGAAATACTAATCAATGTAAGCCATTGGATTTGTGTCATCTCATGGATTGAGATCCATGGATCCCAAAATATTATAAAAGAAGAGGCACCCCTTGCTCTTCTATGTTACGAGTTAGAAAAAAAACTCTCTCTCACTCTTTCTCTCTACACGCCTACTCTCTCTCTCTCATGTGGTCGTTCACCATGGATACCCTAGGGAGATTCTCCATCGTCGCAGTGTCGTCGTTATATTGCCCGATCGTTTGCTCGTGGATCTCCATCTACTTCGGCATGCCTTGCTCGTGAAGAAAAAGTCGTATCTCATTTGTCGAGATCAGGAGATCCGTGTCTTGGATTATCAACATGGATTGCGAGAAGCACGTGTTTCATCAATACGCTCGCAAGCGTCTCCTCCGTCGGACCTGACTTGAGACAGGAGATCTCTTCGTTTAGAGACTCGATCACAGCCACGCTTCAATAGGTAATCCTATTACTTGTTTTTGGTTTAGATGAAACGATCTGATAAGTGTTCTTGGATCCTATGGTTTCGTCATATGAAAAAATTTAATTTTCGCTGCATCGAGCAACTAGTGCGACTAGTCGCTCCCGATCGCATACGATGCGATCCTCACATTTCTGTGATGCGCTTAAGGATCTCAGCATATCCTTCAAGTGGTATCAGAGCCAGATTGAAGGTTTTGGATGCGATCCATGAACCGAGGACGACTTGGGTTCATTAGAGTTTGCGAAAGTTTTCTTGCATTTTATTTTCACATCTCTATTTAGTGATTATTTTTAGGCCGTGTTAAAATTGTTTAAACACGAAAATAATAATTAGTTTTTGTTCCCCATTAAACAAGGAAACCGTAGGATCTGCGTTTGCGTGATTTCGAATCCGTTTGCTCGAGATATGATCATTTTAGTGAACATGTATCCACAGTTTCGGGGACTGTGAATCTTAACGTAATTAAGAAGTTAATTGCGTATTTAAAACTCCTTGAAATGCGTGCAAATCATTAGGTTCTGTTGTAAATCAAATTATCAAATATTAGAAACTTATTTTGCTTAATTTGGATTTAAATTGATTGAGATATGACATTTTTTTGAGGGTCACTGCTGAAAAATACTTTCCTAATCAAGAACCTTGTGATTGTCATTTAATCAATTAGTGAAATTATTTTGTTCAATTTCCTGGAATAATTGAGCATAAATATTTGTGAAATATTTGATGATAATTATTTCCATAAATGACATTGACTTAACCAATAATTGATTAGATATAATCTATATCACAAAATTGGTTACATGATCTACGTGATCTACATACCAACAAACATGTTGCTTGGATAAGATTTGGGATTTGTCTAGCAAATCTCATTATAATGTTAATCAAAAATGTTTTGATTATTATTATATGGTATAATTTCGGTTGAAAAATCGATGATCATCTCAAGTACAAAGTGATCTATTTTGCATTATCCTTTCTCGAGGTGGATATGGTGTCTAATCGGCGAGCGTTGGGGTAGCAGGTTGCACCGTGTGCGGTCTATCCCACTCTCGTCGGTACTGACCATGACAGCGGATAGGATTAGTATAATGCTTAAGAAATCGTGATTATTTTCTAATTATAAAATTTGAAATAATATGTATTTGAGAAAATACCATAATTCAAGTAACAATATACTATATTATTTATTGGATATTAATTGGATCATTAATTTAATATGATTAGATTAATTGGAATCCAATTTAAATTAAACACTCTATTTTTAATAGAGATCTTATTTCCCTTGAAAGAATTAATTATGTGAATATGATTCATAATAATTAATTATAATATGAACATGATACGGAGGATCACATAAGTGACATCCATGGTCTCCCGTCAAGACGAAGTGTTCCGTCGCCAGATATTGTATGTAGGAGACGCGTGTCTGAAGTGACAGCTTCCGCATACAATCTATTTGGATCAGGCTCTTCGCTTCTCAAAAGAGTAAGGACGTAAGCGTAGTGACCCCAATATTGGGTCCTCATATTATTGGGACAATATTGGTTGCGTATAGCGAGTTGTATTCTTGTTGACAGTTGGTTCAATTAATGATGGGTCAACATCGCCTTAGGGGTGGTGGGCCCGGGTGTTAAATACCGAATTGGGAAATGTGTTCCCGCTTCTTTTTATCGGAGTCACATGTTCTCATATTATTGGGATGAGACAAAGAGAAGGAAGGAGATCCCGAATCTTGCTAAGATATAATGGTAAGTATATCTCTTACATTGAAGGTGATTAAGGGAATGAACTTTCAGTGTTGACAAGGCAAGACAGCGTTGATACAAAAACTCCTAAATCAAAGTAAAATATGTATATATAAATATATACACTTATGCAAATTTCTTGTTTCAGATAATCCTTCATTAAACCCACTCAATTTTATACTCATTAATAACCAGTAAATTGTCATGGATTGGATCCATGATCAAGATATTGTACTTGCAGTTGGAGACATAATGTATGTGGTTGCAATATGCAAGTTTCCTCATAAGAATGAGGAATGACAATTAAATAGACAATAGGACTACAACCCTAGGGTTTGTATGTCAGTATAGTCTTGATCTCTCATCGAATATACTTTGGAAGTGACATGTCGATGATGATCACAATTGTCAAATAATCCTTATAAAATTTAAGAAGATGTTTTGGCATACATATGTGCTCTCGACGTTTAATCATGAATGACATGGTTCTCTGCATCATGCAGAATAGTAGCTCTATAAGAGATGATGTATTCAAAATGTTTAAACTCCTACCCGAACCAAGGTTTAAGAGTTTAGATGGATATAGATACGATGAGTGTCATCAGTCTACTATCTATATCGTAGTCATTCATTAGGCTTCATAATATCCATATTGTATGAATTGGGTGGAGCATGTATAAATGTTGAAATACTCTTACATTGGATTTCTTTGAGTTCAACATAAGAGATCCTTTGTCTTTAGCAATGGTTGTTTATAGATAAAGAGAGCGCAATAGAAGCATGGATCTGACCCAAGTGAGAAGGAAAGTCAAAGAGTTGACTACACTTTTGTGACTTCCATATGGCATCCTAAGAGTTGTATGAATGCCAATACTCCAATAAGTTGATATGTTGATAGTATGACTATCAAGTCTGTCTAGAGTCCTTAGGGAAGGACTCAGATAGAGCATTAGAATAATCTACATATAATCATTGAAATTGACTTTCTTATTTGATAAGATAAGGTCCAATAATAGTATCTCAATCTTCTAATGACACTTGCAATTTGTTGCATATATATTAAAAGATTAGAACTTTGATCTTAAGGTTTAATGGTCATCCATGTTGGTATTGATGCAATTGTTGCAACAATTTCCGTTGGATCAAGAAACTTCATAATTTCAATAGGAGAGCCCTTGGTCTTAGAGAATGTCTCTATAACCTAGACATTAGAATACACTCATTGTTTGTTTTTAAATATTGGAAATAAACGTCAATTCTGAGATAGACATATCATAAAGCATTGCGATGGATATATTTCAGAAAGTACTCTACATCCAGAGGACTCTACTAAATTAGAAAATTAATGAATGGTTCATTAACATTTCTAATACTGAAATTAAAACTTAAAAGATCAATAAGAGGATGAAGATCATTTGACAATGATCTGGCATCAAGTCTTGGACATTTGTCTGTTGATTTGATCAATAGACTTGTAAGAGATGAAACTTTAGAATGTCTAAAATTTCAAAACTTCCATACTTATGAATATTGTATTCAAAGTAAAATGTTCAATACACCCTTTATTGAGAATGGTTAAGATGTCAAGGTATTCGGATCTCATACACATTGATGTATGTGGATCATCTTTATAATAATGAACATTATGGATATGTGATATCTATTGATGATTATGTATGATATGAGATTTCTCTCTTCTCCTAAGAAACCTTTGAAATGTTCAAAGATTTCATAATTTTTGTTTAGAGACAAAGTTTGACACACCTTAACTCAATAGAGTTATAAAGAGATACAATTGGATCATGTGTGACATGATCTTATCAATGATGAATTTTAGCATAATTATCCCTTAGTTTCCAGGTACATATGTGTAGTAGAGACTACAATGTATATCCTTAATTAGGTTCCATGCAAGTTAGCTGGAATCTAGCACCAGTGAGTGCTATTCATTAGGGAAATAAATGATGGTATTGGATACCTACTTTTTGACCTTGAGATTCTTAAAAGATCTAATCTCTGAGAATGTGATTCTTATAGGATGACTATCTTGAGAATCAAGATGAATATGAAGTGTAGGAACTCAGTTAATCTTGAGAAGATAATGAGGCTCCTAAAATAGGAAACTAAAAGGATAATTATAGATGAAACACTAATACCTCTTCAAATGAGTTTGAGGATGTATTCTTTGTGTCAGTTAAGTCTGACAATGATTTTATTTCATGTGATGAAGCTTGTGAAGATCATGACATGGAAATATGGATGTTAACAATAAAGTCTAAGTTAGACTTCATATACAAGTGTTGTATATGGACACTTGAGGATCCACCTATAAGGGTAAGATCCGTTAAGGTGTAAATGGATCTTCAAGAAAAAGAGGGAACTTGATGAGAAGGTAGAGACCTTCAAAGCACGGCTCGTAGCCATGAGCTACACACCGAAGAGAAGACATCGCTTGCGATGACACTTGCTCTTCAGTGACCATGCTTAAACTCATCAAAATATTGCTGACTATAGCTACACAACTTGACTTTGACATCTTCAAGATGGAAGTCAAGATTGCATTCATCTGGGAATACCTCTCTGAGGATATTCACATGAAGTCGCCCCAGGGCTTCATGGTTGAGGAAAGCAAGATGTGCAATCTAAAGAAATCTATCTGTGGACTCAAATAAGCTTCTTGTAGCTGGAACATAAGATTTGATGAAATTGTAAATGTTATGATTTCAGATAGAATCTTGATGAACTATGTGAAGCTTAGTAGGAGTGTCATTGTGTTCATCATGTTAAATGTAGATAATATCCTAATCATTAGGATTGATATAAGGATAATAATAAGTGTTTTATAATTTGGTTGTTCCATTTCTTGAAATATGATTTCAAGAATACCTCTTGAATTTTAGTTCTGAGAGGTGTTTAGAAGCATAGAGAAGAGGGTATTGGGACTGTCACATTAATGGTACACCTTGGACATATTCCATTTTCTGGAAAATTCCAAGAAAGGCTTCCTTCCCTTAAGATATGGTAATGACCTATCGAAAGGGATAGCACTTCAAAGAGTTGAGGAAGTGAATGCTAGAACTGCTTGCCCTTGTGCATCAGTTACGAGAAGTTGGGTGTATGCCAGATGTGTACGAATGCCAGATGTCTACCATACAGTGGGAGGAGTAAATTGTTATTAATCCATCTATAGTGATAAAACACTTGATTGCATTAATAACAAAAACTTCAAAGATGCCAAGACATTTGAGATAGTGATCTCTAAGTCTTATCTTCAAGAAATTAAAACTTTATATATAGTGATCTAAAAGGTCTTAACTTTTGATACCTTTGGAGATATAGATCTCCAGGAATAAGGGTATTCTGATAAGGATTATGGAAATACTGGTTATAATAATTATTGAGTAATAGTGTCAAGGACACTATAATTGCTTTATCAAAATTGAGTATTGGTTGCATAAGATGCAACATTTGCATTGGATGCGAGCATTGTTACTAGAAGATATGCAAGTGCCCTAAAAGGACTTGGCATAGTCTTTTGGGAACAGAGTGACTAATCAGCTCACCTAGCTATTTTCTAAATAGCCTATGATTGTCACATGAGTGTGGGTTTAAATGATTAGCCCACTAATGTCTCATTGAGCTAGTGGGAGATTGTTGGACATGCGAGCCCACGGCTAGCTATTATGCAATAAATGTTATTGTGAATATTATTCCCTGGATTGAAATGAAGAATAACTTATTTGCATAATAGGTCCCCTAGTACAATTAGGGTTATATACCATGGCCATCTTAATGATCATACAGTTATTGATTCAACTATTGAACCATAGAGGCTGGTGCTTGGATGAATATCTAAAGAGTTAGATTGAGGACTCATCGAGCACCATCAAATGATTATTAAGAGATGATTTCCAGCCTTAGAAGGAGACGGAAATCCTTTCTCTGAAGGATGATATTTAATTGACCTCTTGATGCATGTCCTCTGCATAGGAATAAAGATTCAGAGGTGTTAGATAAGTTAGGTCAAAGAGTTGACTTAACGAGATCGAGATAACCAAAGTCCTATATCGTATGTTGTCATGATATAGGCACGCATCCTCTGACCGGAGACAGATGTGTTACTATATGTCTGAGTATGTACATTTGGCAGAGCAATAGGTTGATGACCTAATCAAGGTCTATACACCGGTGCGCTGGTGTGCATGTAAAGGCATATGATTAATATGATCTCTCAAAGGAATCACACAGGTTCAGTTACTGAACCGGAAGACATGAGCTCACTCATGAGATATTGGGAAGAATCAAATTTCGTGCATGGTAGTCTCGCTTTAGAAGCTTGACTGAATTTGTAGGTTTGATATATACTTTTGGAAAGTATATGATCAAGACCTAGGTATGATATATGCTTTTGGAAAGTATATGATTGATACCGACTCCCAATGATCGAATGAGAAACTTACTGATAAAACCCTAAAGTAGATAGTGTAAAATCGATCTGATGCTTCGAGTTTATTCTGAGTCTTCCAGTATGCAGGACGAACAGGTATTGGGAATACTTGAGGGTAATGTGATCATAAATGATTGTATAACCATGACGCTTCCATTCCTAGGGAGTGATGAAATGGGTCCGGATTTTAGTGACTCCTCTCATTAGAGAAGTAATCTGATCTTGGTCCAAATGTTGGACATTGATCTGAATGTGATTCAGATGCAATGAGAAGATTAGATTTGCGGTGTTGATTTAATCAAGCATCTATGGGAGGCCAAAAATCTGTATTTGAGATATGATCTCAATATCCAAGTTACTACATATGGAACAATACAATAGCCATGTCCTTATCTACAAGTATCCGCGGAGAAAGCACATTATCCTAGAAAGGGTTCATGATAATTTCATTGTTGATATTATATATCCGAGCATTGAGAAAATTGATAATTAAATGTGATTTAATTATTATGAGTAATATGAATTTGATTCATTTTGTAAAGAGAGTTATCTAAGATAATTAAATGTGATTTAATTATCAGAGATGTAAATAATGTGAATGTGATTCATATTATTTAGGCACATGAGAATAGAGATCCAAGATGATTAAATGTGATTCAATTATCGTGGATATGAATAATGTAGATAGCAATATCTATTTTAGTCATATAAATTATAAATGTGATTTATAATATATAAGAGAGAGCTATTTGTAATTTACATTTGTTATTAAATGTTGTGTGAATTGGATTCACATTGGACATTGAATTGAAAATGTAATTTACATTTTATTTTGGGTTGTGAATATGATTTACAAATTTTTCAATGGCAAGATTATAATGTCTAAAAAATAATTAAGAATTATTTTTGTAGAATAATTTGCAGCAAAATTTGTTGCATAATCTTGGAGATTGCATTATAAAGATGAGAGCCACCTTCCATATACATGGAGTGGACGACCACCACTCCTATTAGCAATGTGTGGTCATCCCCTCCTTCCAATATGGAAGGAGTCACTCTCTCTCCTATGATCTCCATGAGATCTTGATTTAATTTGGTGATTGAATTATATTTATTTATTGATATATATTTGATCTAAATTAAATTACTTGTTGTTGTATTTTGACAAGTAAATCTTGACCATTGAAAGAAACACAAATCAATGTAAGCCATTGGATTTGTGTTGTCCCATGGATTGAGATCCATGGATCCCAAAATATTATAAAAGGAGAGGCACCCCTTGCTCTTCTATGTTACAAGTTTGGCAACAACTCTCTCTCTCACTCTTTCTCTCTACACACCTACTCTCTCTCATGTGGTCGTCCACCATGGATGCCCTAGAGAGATTCTCCATCACCACAGCATCGTCGTTATGTTGCCCGATCGTTTGCTCGTGGATCTCTGTCTACTTCGGCATGCCTTGCTCGTGAAGAAGACGTTGTATCTTGTTTGTCGAGATCAGAAGATCCGTGGTTTGGATTATCAGCATGGATTGCGAGAAGCACGTGTTTCATCAACATGCTCGCAAGCGTCTCCTCCGTCGGATCGGACTTGAGACAGGAGGTCTCTTCGTTTAAAGACTCGATCACAACCACGCTTCAAGAGGTAATCATATTACTTGTTTGTGGTTTAGACGAAATGATCCGAGAAGTGTGCTTGGATCATGTGGTTTCGTCACATGAAAAATTTTAATTTCTGTTGCATCGAGCAACTAGTGCGACTAGTCCCTCCGTGATCCTCACGCTTCCGTGATGCGCTCAAGGATCTCACCATATCCTTCAGTATTTGTCGACAAAATCATCATATGATCTCGTTATTTGCAGGAGTATAGATTGATCTTCTTGCATGCAGTTTGGGATTAATTTGAATATCTCTATTGAGATTATATCTTTTGATATGTGATTAAAATTCTAGGATATTGATTATTTTTATTAGATCACATATCATGTGCCTCGTTGTCTGCCCTATTTATTTTCTATTGCATTTCATCAATGCATTTACTTTCTTTTAGTTTCATTTTATTTCCTAAGGAAGAAATTAACAAAGCAGTTATCTAATTATTGGAATTAAACTACACAACTAAAAATCATTATTCCCTATGTTTGACCTTGGTACATTTACCAAGTAAAAATTCTCCATAAAATTCAAAGCTTGGGTTTTTGATAGATCAATTTCCGTCTCTTATACTACCGATAATTCAACATTATTAAAAAAAGGTGTATTTCGTGTTCATCACCCTATTAATCATGTAGGTGGAAGTATGGATGATGTCCTTCCAAAAGGTATAGGACCTTCATCTAAGTAAGGAGGTTGCAAGCAGCATCCAATATATGACAGAGTTCCTTTCCACCATCCCTTTTTGTTGTAATATGTATGAACATGAGGTCTGATATAGGGTACTTTGAGTAACAAAGTAACTATCCCAAGTACTACTAAAAAAATCGAGCATTGTCAAATTGGAAAATTCTAATACTAAAAAAAGAAGTTTTATGAAGTCAAAGAAAGACTCAACAATTATATGAATTTCTGTTCATTCATTCATCAAATAAACTAAGAAGATCTACTATAGTCAGTAATAAAAATGATAAAATACTTGTGACCACCCGTACTATAGATCAGATAATGTCCCTACATATTGCA
This sequence comes from Ottelia alismoides, assembly GCA_037367405.1. Taxonomy (NCBI): domain Eukaryota; kingdom Viridiplantae; phylum Streptophyta; class Magnoliopsida; order Alismatales; family Hydrocharitaceae; genus Ottelia; species Ottelia alismoides. Next base: position 294,958 of record JAZKJV010006351.1, on the reverse strand, counting down.
ATGTACTAAGCAAAAGGAGAAGAGCATCCAGGATCAGTCCTGAGAGGGAATGATGCTCTATGATGTCCTCCAAACTAACATGCCTTATACTCAAAAAGCTTAAGTAAGACCAGTTAAGGGGACATCTATAAGAGAGCTTTGGAGGATGGGTGGTCAATATGTAGGTGTCATAGGAAGAAGCAACAACCAAAGTAGCTCCAGCAAAACAGGAGTGGGTAGGAATATCAATATAATATAATTCTTCCTTCTCATGGCCCCACCAAAGACCTGCATCATTTAGATGCCCAGAAAATAATAGGAAATCTCATCAAAAATAACTCTACAATTGAGTTCAAAACACAGTATATGTATAGATAATAAACTCCAAGGAACGGCAAGAAAGAATAGAACTCCAAAAAACTAGACTCGATAAGAGAACTTTATACTATCAGGAGCATCATTCGCTAACTAAATCGACTTCACGTGTGTGGAAGGTTTAGCATAAGTTAGTAAATTACCTTCTCCTGTCAGATGAGTCGAGGCTCTAAAATCAATAATCCATGCTCATGTACAAGTAGAAGTAGAATTGGCCAAGTTCATGAGGTAGTAGCAAGACTGACACTATGTACATTGTCACTTGCAAATGCAGGATTACTGTGCAGTAGTTACATGTGTCAAGATTGGTTTGCAAGAAAGAGTTGAGCAATTTGTCTCATTTATTAGCGAGTCACGACCTCATCCACCATGAAATCTTAAATGATCACATTATTATCCATACATAAGGAAAGTTATGGTCTTTGTCTGTTGAACTTGGCTCGAATGACCAAGAGTGGAATCAAGTTGTTGAAGTAGTTCGAATATCAAATGAAGAGATGGAAAATGTCTAAAATAAGGAATCAATCGTTTACCATATAATAGCATGGGCTAAATTCTACAAGAAATTATGTGCTTGCCATGTAGGTCCCTCTGTCACCTTCTTAGGGCAGCAGGCCAACTAAAAAACAAGTTCCTCACACAAATCAATGATATGTCGATATTACAGAATAAGCAAGGAGTTACCTTGAGAGATGACACTCGACTCGACTCTTGTGATTGCAGTACACACTAAATGTCATATCCTTATATTACATGTATAAAACAAAGAGTCCGATAATTGGAGAAGTAAGATCCTTTTGATTGGAGCATGGTTGAGCCCAAATTTTAGGATCACTCAAATTAAGGATCTTTGATGAATTGAACATTGAAATTCAAATGCGCTTTTAGGAATTAATCTGACTCCTTCATTCTTTAGATGCTTGAGGACGAGCATAGTTTAAGTATAGGGGGATGGTGAATTTTTGATTAATCATGTTATCTATCTATTATTATCCTCCTTGATTAAACAACTCAATAAAAATCTTCATTAATTCTGCATTCTAACAGTTGATTGTTCTCCTGTAAATAACACCAATTATTGTATAAAACTAACCCTTTTATTTATTTGTTTTCCTAGTTTTATTTCTCATTAAAAATCCTTAAAAAATTATACTAATTATTGTAGATATTTGTTTTGGTTTTAAAAAGAAATCAAAAGGGAAATAATCACGATATATTAAAACAAGTGTTTTTAATCCTTGTGTTTAAAATTTTTTTTGTTGTGTATTTAAAATATTTTGGCTTCTTGTCTAACATAAAATTTGTAGATCTCCTCGAGATCTACAACTTTCATGTTTTGACTTTTTTCCCTAATTTTGCTTCCTTCTATTTATTTTCTAATTTCTCCGCTTTTTCTCTTTTATGATTAACTCGATTGGGCTATTGATAACTACGTTTTTTTCATGGGTCAACTATGTCTCACACAAGGCGGAGACAAAGTCGAAGCGGCGACCAACAAGAAACCCTAATCGATCAACAATTAACCACAATATAAATAAAGCATGAACAGAAAAAATGTGGAGTTAAAATTTATTATAACTCTATAACAAATGTGTATAGGTGTAAGCACGTATAGAGGTCGAATTCAGGAAGAAAAAAGTAGATCGGGGCATTGAAGCGTAAAATGTGTTCTTTTCTCTTGTCAATTTATTGTTTTTAGGGTTTTGAATATTATATTTTTTGGATTTTTAAATTTTTATTTTTTTATTTTATAATTTTCTTTGTATATTTGCTGCTTTTTAGTTTTCTTCCTTTTCTTTTTAATTATATAATATAGGCTTATATTCGGTTATATACATAATATAGTCATATAAATTATGAATACAAGTAAAACTAAATAAAATACAGGAAATAAATTTTTTGGGGGGTTTTATATATTTTTTCTAATGATTTGTGATTTTTTTAGATTTTTTGCTAACTTTTATGGATTTTAAAGTCAAAAATATCCTAAATATGGAAAATAATAAATGGGTCAAATTGAATTGAAGATGAGTTGACGTCGACTGGACCCATGTGCAATTAACAATAAGTATAAGGGCCTTATATAAAAATGTATATTTTTTTACACTATATATTTTATTTACGGGAGTAATAAAAAATGGAGGGGAGAGATTTGTAATTTACCCCAATTAGGTGCATCATCGGACGACGTAGAGTATTTCACTTACACACGCGGTAGGCCCTAGAGATTTGATGACGCTTCGTCGATCTACGGAGATGATCTGATCTTGGGCTTCATTAGATGGTGGAGAGGTATGCAATTAAATGATCAGGATTAGAATTGGGTGGCCACCTTAATCCGATGGTCACTGCTATCCATGAAGAACAGGGAAGAAGGACCTCCACCCCGAACATTGTTCTGTGAATGCCCGCTCCTTCAGCAATCTCCGACGATGATCTGGGGCTCTACATGACCAGGAGGCTTGTCTATATCGATTGTTGTGCTCAAGAAGCTCCAGTGCCCTGTGATGCGGTCCCGACATATCGTTGAAGATTAAGCACCTGAAGACCTTCATCCAAGTTCAAATTCGACCCAAGAGGGGTTTATTTGGCGTTGAACTTGTACGAAGATATTACTTGGCTCGAAACAACTTGCTTCGACCATAAATGAAGCTAAAATGCATGAAGGATGAGGTGGGCGGAGAGATTCGAGCAAGAGATGGTGGAGGACCCTCGATTCATTGATCCACGATGGATCATGTGGGCTCGATGGGTGAATCAGATGGAGAACACGCAGGAAAGGGAGTGGATGTAACGTGATGGTCGAAGACAAGTCGAGTCATGGTGAAAACATGTCGGAGCTCGAGATCTCTGACGAGGTATCATATTATTCTACTCTAATTCATTAAATAAAATTCGAAAGTAAATGCATAAAACAAAACATGGGGACTACATCTACATAGAACATGAAGAAACGCGTCTCTTATATTTGAGAGTTGCTCACGGAATAGGGCGGCTAGAGGACCACCGTGGACCACCTCCTATCTTCGCTTTGATGCTCTCCAAGCACAGGGGAAAGCTCGTTGTCACTAGCCTTCAATGCACACACACAAGGAACCGATCATGGGGCTCCAGGAGGGATCAATCTTGGACAGAAGATCGGGAAGCTTATTTATAGACAATGGGGACTTGATGAACTTCAAGGCGAATTATTGACAGGCTCGAGGAAGATTAATAGGATCCAATGATCTGGCGTGAAAGGATGTTGTGATGGGAAGAAAATACATGAATTCTCAACCTGGCAGCCTGGAAAAAATTGAGAAAAGGCAGGACACGAGGCTCTGACAGGAGTCAGGATGAAAGATGGGGAGTTAACCAAGGGTCAACAATCCCTGGAAGGTGATTGGGTCGCGTCAGCCCAGAACAAGACAAAACAATCCAACTTATTCCAAATTATTTAATTAAAAATATTAAATAATTTTATTATTTTTTAGTATAATAAAAAATAATTTTCTTTTAGTAGTATTTTAATATGATTTTTATTTATTTTTTGGTGTAATTTATTACAAGTTAATTTTTAAGGGTGTATTTATAGGTATATTCATCTATGTTTTGGTTATTTTATTTTTACTTTATATATTTTATTGTATTATTGTATTCTCTTATTTTATATTTACAACTTATTTTTATGTATATAAATATATTTTTATTATATCTTTATGATGTTCTTTATATACTTAAATAAATATGGGATATATAATATAGGTAAGTATAGGTATATGTATCTATGTATTTAACTATATTATTAATTTAAAGTATTTTCTTTGGTTTTATTTTATCTCTATATTTTTAGTAAAATATAAATAATATTTAAAGGAATATAAAAATATGAAGAATAAAAGAATAGTTTTCACTTTTATTTATATACAGGTATGACTATGAGTATAAGTATTTTACCTATATATGTTTAGGGATTTTTACACCCATAACCCTGAGTAATTTCGCAATAACATTCATAACCTTGTATAATCGCGAATTACATGAGAAATCCTGAGTAATGCTTAACTCTTACATGACATAACCCTGTGTCATGGTCCGTTTGGGATGCCCGTTATGTTTGATGGAAAAGGTTACATATTGCCAATTTTACCCTTATAAGCATATCACATTTATAAAATGTGCCACCAGTATAAAAAATTTAATAAAACTTCTTGGAGATTCCTCCCGCCACGGAATCCCTCGTCGAGCCAGCTGTCCCGGACCTCCCCTCGCCCACCTCCTTGGGCAGCAGGTCCGACCCTCCCTCCAAGGCAGTCCCTGACCTCCCCCCGACCACCTCTTCCTGGGCAGCGCGTCCGCACCCCACCATGTCGCTGAAGACCTCATCTCCTGGCGCAACCCCCCTCCCCTGTTGTACCCAAGCCTGACCGCCGAACTCCCTCGCCCCCCTCCACTCCCCCACCCCGTGAACCCAAGGCCGCCTCCTGGTAGCACCGACCACCACCTAGGTCAGACCTCCCCCGAACCCCGCGCACCCTCCAGTCCCCCCCCCCCCCCCCGTTGAACCCACCCGCTGGCTCCTAGAAGCCCTGCTCCAGCCGCAGCCCTGTCGTACCCAAGCCTGACCGCTGAACTCCGCCCCCCCCCCCACACACTTCTCACCCCCGTGAACCCAAGGCCGCCTCCTGGTAGCCCCGACCACCACCGAGGTCAGACCTCCCCCGAACCCCGCGCACCCTCCAGCCCCCCACCGCCGAACCCCCCTCCCTCCTCCCCACCCGATCCCCGTAAACCCATGGCCGCCTCTTGGTAGCCCCGACCACTGCCCACCCTCCAGCACAAGAAACACCCTCCCCCGGTGAACCCACCCACTGCCTCGTGGTAGCTCCGCTCCAGCCGCAGCACTCCCTCCCCTGCTGAACGCAAGCCCAACCCCAGCGACCTCCCTTACCTCTTGGCAGCCCCGCCCCCGCCTCATGCTGGTCGCTCAGACCTCCCTCAACCCTCCCCTAACGCACACCCTCCAACCCAGAGAAACCGCCTCCTGGCAGCCAAAATTAAGATACTTATTTTTTATTTAAATTAAATTTCAGTCGTTAGATCTTGATGAGTTAGATTAACTCAATCAACTGGTTGAGTTAACGAAGTAAAGTAATGGAAGGTTATAGGTGTAAGACGGTACACTTACTCAGGGTCCTCGGCGTAATTCGCGATTATGCGGGGTTATGAATGTTATTGCGAAATTACTCGGGGTTATGGGTGTAAAAATCCCATATTTTTATTTACTTAATTATTTTATTATTTTCTTAATGGTTTTATGAAAGTTTTAATATGTAAATAATATTTGTAAAATTATAAAAATATAAAATTATAAAAATAAAAAAAGAATAAATAAAATGAATATTTTACACAGTACAATGGGGGTCTAAAACATATTAACACCAAAAAATATCAAATCGCATTTATTAAATAGCTTATTAAAATTATATACAATTAAAGTTGATTTTAAAGCATTTTGGGTTTTTATTTAGCAGATATGGTTTGTAAAGTTTGGGTTTTGGCTTTTTATTCGGTGTATAAAATGTACAATGTCTATTATTTTTGTGCAAACTCAATTTGTATTTTTCTATACATCATTATCTACAACTTCTGTGTACAAAGTTTCGTTATTTGATGAATAAATACTAAAAAATAGAATGAGTCTCAAAAAATTGCTTGATGAATGAATAAAAGAATTGGGTTTTCATTTTATTATTGGCTCTTATCTCCCCCTACTTTATTCCTTGTCGACCAACTCAATTCTTGACTTGGTCTTGGGGTTTAGGGTCATAAATAACTTTGGTATTTTATTCTTTTTCTTTTATTTTATTTTCTTTATTCTATAATTTTGACATAAACACATTATTTTATATACAATAATTGGAATAAATAATAAATGTTAATATGCACAAAAATAATGTTATTTACATGTATTAGCTAGGGTTTTTAAGGCCAAAATGATAGAATAAAGGTGATGAAATGGAGATTCATTAGCTACATAGCACTCTCTAGAGCAGTCATGCTGCCCCTTCTCCTCACGCTACCCGCCTTCCCTCTCAACCCTTGGATCTTACTTCCCCCGCCTTCATCTCCACTGCTCATCTCCCTTTATCTCTCGACGATACGTCCTTCTCCTCCTGAGTCATCGGGGCTGCCCCCATCCACTTTAATCTAAGACGCATGATAGTCTCCCATCCAACGACTCATCTTCCACGTCACCCCATTTCTCACTCACTGTAGGATGAATCCCCATCTTCATCCCCACCGTACGCTCCCGTTCCACTTACAACCCTTGGATTAAATCCCTTAATCTGATCAGGGCAGCATACCCTCGCCTTAATCATAACTATTGGATCGTGAGATCCAATGGTCTGTGACCCATCTCCAACCTCCAATTCATCCTCTCACAAGCATTACACCTCGCTGCACCAACCCTAAACCCCTCGCAATCCATGTTGATGATCCAAGCGGTGGATCTCCTGATCTCGTCACACGAGATCCAACATCTTCTTCACGAGCGAGACGCGCCAAAGGAGATGGAGATCCACGAGTTGATGATACGACAGCATAACGACGATGTTGCGTCAATGACTACTCTCACAATGGCTCCATGGTGGACGGCCATTATAAGAGAGAGAGAGAGAGAGAGAGAGAGAGAGAGAGACTTGGCATGTGAGAAAGAGAGAGAGCATTCATTAATTATTTCTTCCTTTTGAAGAGCAATGGATGCCTCTTCTTATATAGAGTTTTGGGAACCCTTGGATCCCAATCCATGGACAACATATAATCAATGGATGAGATTGATTTGTGTTTCTTTCAATGGCTAAGATGTTGTTGTAAAAACACAACAACTAATGATTTAATTTAAATTAATTTTCATTGATAAATCAACAAAATTAGTTTCAAATGAAATCATCTTTGATAAGAGAAAAGATAATGAAGAGAATAAACTAATCTCCTCATAAGAGGGGACAACTACTCTTCTCCTCATGGAGAGTTGTAGCCGTCACTCCTCTTTGGTGGACTTGGTCCATCTCTTCTAATTATCATGAGATCTCATTATCTCATGACATATATCATCATCTCTTGTCGACAATATTTTCACCAAAAAATAATTCTAAATTATCTTATGGAAAATATCAATCATGCCATTGAAATTATGTGAATCTTATTCACAACCCAAAACTAAATGTAATTATATTTCAATTAAACGTTTAATGTGAATCCAATTCACATTAACAACTAATCAACAAATATAAATCACAATATGCTCTCTCTAATATATTATAAATCACATTTATAATATATATGATTAATATGGATAGTGCTATCCATATTATTCATATCCATGATAATTAAATCACATTTAATCATCTTGGATCTCTTTTCTCATGTGCCCAAATAACATGAATCACATTCACATTATTCACATCTTCTGATAATTAAATCACATTTAATTATTTTAGATAAATATCCTTATAATATGAATCAAATTCATATTATTCATGATAATTAAATCACATTTAATTATCAATTTTCTCAATGCTCGGATACACATATCAACAATGAAATTATCCATGAACTCTTTCAAGGATAATGCGCTTTCTCCGCGGATAATTGGAGATAAGAACAAAGTGATTGTAATGTTCCACATATAGTGACTTGGATATTGAGATCACATCTCAAATCCAGATCTTGTGACTCCCGTAGATGCTTGATTAAATCAAGACCGCAAATCTAATCTTCTCATTGTATCTGAATCACATTCAGATCAATGTCCATCATTTGGACCAAGATCAGATTACTTCTCTACTGAGAGGAGTCACTAAAATCCAGACCCGTTTCATCACTCCCTAGGAATGGAAGCGTCATGGTTATACAATAGTTTATGATCACATCACCCTCAGGTATTCCCAACATATGTACATCTTGCATAGTGGAAGACTCAGAATAAACCCGAAGTATTAGATCAACTTTATACTGTCTACTTCAGGGTTTTATCAATAAGTTTCTTATTTGATCATTGAGAGTTGATATTGATCATATACTTTCCAAAAGCATATATCATACCTAGGTCTTGATCATATACTTTCCAAAAGTATATATCAAACCTACAAATTCAGTCAAGCTTCCAAAGAGAGACGAACGTACATGGAATTTGATTCTTCCCAATATCTCATGAGTGAGCTCATGTCTTCCGATTCAGTAATGAACTTGTATGATCCCTTTGAGAGATCGTATTACTCATATGCCCTTGCATGCACACCAGTGCACCAGTGTATAGACCTTGGTTAGGTCATCAACCTATTGGCCTACCAAAAGTACATACTCAGACATATAGTAACACATATGTTTCTGATCTGAGGATGTGTGCCTATATCGTGACAGCATATGATATAGGTCTTTGGTTATCTCGATCTCGTTAAGTTAACTCTTTGACCTAACTAATCTGACACCTCCAAATCTCTATTCCTATGCAGAGGACCTGCATCAAGAGGTCGGTCAGATATCAGCCTCACTGAGAAAGGATTGCCTTATCCTACTCATGCTGGAGATCATCTCTTAACAATCATTTGACGGTACTTGATGAGTCCTCAATCTAACTCTTTTGATATTCATCCAAGCACCAGCCTCTATGATTCAATAATTGAGTCAACAGCTGTATGATCATTAAGATGGCCATGGTACATAACCCTAATTGTACTAAGGGACCTATTATGCAAATTAGTTATTCTTCATTTCAGATCAGGGAATGATATTCACAATAACATTTTATTACATAATGGCTCATTGTGGGCTCGCATGTTCAACAATCTCCCACTAGCCCAAAGAGCCATTAATGGCTAATCATTTGAACCCATACTCATGTGACAATCATAGAATATTTAGAAAATAGCTAGGTAAGCTGATCAGTCACTCTGTTCCCAAAAAACTATGCCAAGACCTTTTACGGCACTTGCGTATCTTCTAGTAACAGTGCACGCATCCAATGCGAATGTTGCATCTTATGCAACCAATACTCAATCTTGATAAAGCAATTATAGCGTTCTTGACACTATTGCTCAGTAATTATTATAACCAGTATTTCCATAATCATTATCAGAATACCTTTATTCCTGGAGATATCTATCTCCTAAGGCACTACGTTAAGACCCTTATAGATCACTATCTAAAAGGTCTTAAACTTTTGAAGATAAGACTTTGAGATTGTTATATCTAAGTCTCGTCACCATTTAAGATTTTATTATTTCTGCATCAAGTGTTTTATCTCCATAGTAGGATTAGAAACACTTTACTACTCCCACTGCATGGCAGATATCTGGCTTTTGCAGACATCTAGCATACTCTCAGCTTCTCGTAACTGATGCACAAGGGCAACCAGTTTTAGAATTCACTTCCTCAACCCTTTGAGGTGCTATCCCTTTAGATGGGTCAGTACCATATCTTAAGGGAAGGAAGCCTTCCTTGGGATTTTCCAAGAATGAAACTTGTCTAAGATGTACTACAAATGTGACGGTCCCAATAGCTTCTTCTCTTTGCTTCTGAACACCTTCAGAACTAAGATCCAAGAGGCATCTTTTTGAGATCATATCTCAAGGTATGGAATAGCCAGATCATAAAACACTTATTATCATACTTATATCATTCTAAATGATTAAGATATCATCTACATTTAGCACGATGAACACAAAGGCACTCCCACTAAGCTTCATATGGTTCATCAAGATTCTATCTGAAATCATAACATTTATAATTTCATCAAATCTTATGTTCCAACAACAAGAAGCTTGTTTGAGTCCATAGATGGATTTCTTTAGCTTTCATACCTTACTTTCCCCAATCATGAAGCCCTGGGGCTACTTCATGTGAATATCCTCAAAGAGGCATTCATAGAGGAATGCAATTTTGACTTCCATCTTGAAGATGTCAAAGCCAAGTTGTGTAGCTATAGTTAGCAATATTCTGATAGGTACAAGCGATGTCTTCTCTTTAGTGTGTAGCTTGTGTCTACGAGCCGTGCTTTGAAGGTCTCTACCTTCTCATCAGGTTCCTTCTTTCTCTTGAAGATCCATTCACACCTTTATGGGTCTTACCCATATAGGTGGATCCTCGAGGGTCCATATACAACACTTGTATGTGAAGTCTACTTTAGACTTTATTGCTAATATCCATCTTTCCATGTCATGATCCTCATAAGCTTCATCACATGAAGTCCGATCATTGTCAGACTTAATCGACACATGGAATACATCCTCAAACTCATTTGAAGAAGTATTAGTGTTTCATCTTTGATCGTCCTTTTAGTTCCCGATTTAAGGAGCCTCATTATCTTCTCAAGATTCAATGAGTTCCTTTACTTCATTTTCATCTTGATTCTCAAGAGAGTCATCCTCTAAGAATCACATTCTCAGAGATGAGATATTTTAAGAATCTCCGGGTTATAAAGTAGGTATTCAATACCATCCTTTATTTTCCTAATGAAGTAGCACTTTCTAGTGCTCAATTCCAGCTTACTTGCATGGAATCTTATTAAGGATACATAATGTAGTCTCTACTACATATATACCTGGAAACTAACAGGTGATTATGCTAAAAATTCATAATTGATCAAATCATGTCACACATGATCCAATTGTATCTCCCTACAACTCTATTGAGTTTAGATTTATCAGGAGGAGTGAGATAGAAATGATATTCATATCTCCATAAGATATTCTTTGAATTTTATCTAACAGGTACAAGCTACCTAAGTTAGATCAAATTCATTTCATCTTTCTTAAAACTTTGTTTCTAAATCAAAATTGTGAAATCTTTGAACATTTCAAAGGTTTCTTAGGTGAAGATAATAAATCTCATATCATACATACTCATCAATAGATATCACATATCCATAATGTTTATTATGATATAGATGATCCACATACATCAATATGTATGAGATATTGAATACCTCGACGTCTGATACCATTTCCAGAGAAGGGTGTATTGGACATTTTACTTTGAATACTACAATCACAAGTATGTAAGATTTGAAATTTTAGACATTCTAAAGTTTCATATCTTACTAGTCCATTGATCTCATCAACAGACATATGTCCAAAACTTGATGCCAAATTATTGTCAAATTCTCTTCATCCTCCTATTGATCTTTTAAAGGTTTAATTTTCAGTTTTAGAAATCATAATGAACCATTCATTAATTTTCTAATTTTGTGGAGTCCACTAGATGTTAGATTACTATATGAAATATATCCATCATAACTCTTTATGATAATTCTATCTCAGAATTCATGTTTATTTCCAACATTTAGAAACAAACAATTAGTGTATTCTAATATCTAGGTCATAGAGACATTCTCTAAGACTAAGGCTCTCCCACTGAAACTTAGAAGTATATAAATCCAACAGAGATTGTTGTAATAATTACATCAATATCCATATGGATAACTATAAACCTTAAGATCAAATTTTCCAATCTTCTAAAACATATGCAACCCATTGCAAGTGTTGTTAGAAGATTGAGATACAATTATAAGACTATCTTATTTAATAAGCAAGTCAATATCAATGATTTATGTAGATTATTGCGATGCTCTATCCGAGTCCTTCTCTAAGGATTCTAGACAGACTTGACACTCCAGATAGTCATACTATCAATACGTCGGTTTATTGCAGTATTGGCATTCATCCAACTATTTGGATGTTATATGTGTGTGGAAACCCTATAAGTACAACCAACTCTTTGACTTTCCTTCTAATCTTGAGTCTGACCCATGCTTCCACTGTGCTCCCTTTATCTATAAACAACCATTGCTTAAGACTAAGGATCTCTTATGTTAAATTCAAAAGAATTTAATGTAAGAGCATTTCAAAATTTATACATGCTTCATTAAATTCATACAATATGAATATTATGAAGCTTCACGAATGATTAGAGTATAGATAGTAGAGTAATGACACTCATCATGTCTACATCCATCTAGACTCTTAAACATTAATTCAGGAGGTATTCAAACATTTTGAATACATCATCTCTTTCGAGCTACCATTCTAAATAATGTAGAGAACCATGTCATTCATGATTGAATGTCTAGAGCACATATGCATGCCAAAACATCTTCTTTGATTTTATAAGGATTATTCGACAATTACGATCACCATCGACATGTCACTTCCAAAGTACACTCGATGAAAGATCAAGACTATAGAGACATACGAACCCTAAGGTGATGTCTTATTGTCTTATTTAATTGTCATTCCTCATTATGTTGAGGAAACTTGCACAAGGCAACCACATGCATTATGTGTCCAACTGCAAGTATAATATCTAGATCATGAGTCCGATCCATGATATTTTACTAGTTATTATTGGGTATAACATTGAGTGGGTTTATGAAGGTTTATCTGAAATAAGAAATTTGCATAAGTGTATATATATTATATATACATATTTCACTTTGATTTATAAGTTTTTATATCAAAGTTGTCTTGCCTTGTCAACACTGAAAGTTCATTCCCTTAATCACTTTCAATGTAAGAGATATACTTACCATTATATCTCAAGTAAGATCTGTGATCTCCTTCCTTATCTTTGTCACATCCCAATAATATGAGAACCTGTGACTCCGATAAAAAGAAGCGGGAACACATTCCAGCTTGCAAGTCCAACTTGCATCTCCCAATTTGGTCTTTAACACCCAGGCCCACCACCCCTAAGGTGATATCAACCCGTCATTAATTGAATCAACTGTCAACAGGCTTAATACTCATTATATACAATCCAATATCGCCCCAATAATATGAGGACCTGATATTGGGGTCACTATGTATACGGCCTTACTCTTTCGAGAAGTTAAGAGCCGATCCAAATGGATTGTATGCAGGAGCTGTCACTTCGGATAGGCGTCTCCTACATACAATATCTGGCGACAGAACCCTTCGCCTTGATGGGAGACCATGGATGCCACTTATGTGATCCTCCTTATCATATTCAAATTTTAGTTAATCATTATGAATCATATTCATTACGATTAATTCTTCCAAGAGAAATACACATCTATTCATTATAGAGTGTATCAATTGGATATAATTAATTTAATCGTATCAAATTAGTTATATATCCAATCTTAATCAACAAACTTAATTATTACTTGAATAGAAGGTATAATCTCAAAGTACGTATTATTCAAATTTTAATAATTAGAAAAATACATCATGATTTCTCCAGCATTATTGAGTCCCTACCCGCGATAATGGCTAGTACCGATGGGAGTGGGACAGACCGCAACCGGTGCGACCTGCTACCCCAACGCTCCCCGACTGGACACCATATCCACCTCAGGAAAGGATAATAACAAATATATTATTGTGTACTTTGAGATGTTTTTCGGTTTTTCAACCGAAATTATACGATATAATATTCATCAAAACTATTTTGATAATATTATAAGGAGATTTTCTAAACAATGTTTTCATGTAAAAGTAGTCCTACAACTATTATAGGATAAACTAGAGTTTTCATGAAAACAATGTTTGTTGGAAATTTCATATTAACCAATTGTGATCAAGATCAACTATCTTATCATTTTGGTTAATACAATGTCATTCAAGGAAATAATTATCATATTTAAATATTTCAAAATATTTATCAATAATCATTTCAGAAAATTAATAATTAATTTTCATTAATTTATTTGAATGACAATCACAACGTTCATGATCAAGTTTGTTAATTTCCAGCAGTGACTCCTAGTCACTAAAATCAACATAACTCGATCAATTTAAATCCAATTAATGCAAACTAAATTTATTTTGTTCGTCAATTTGATTTAAAATAGAACTCAAGTGATAATTATGCATTTACAAGCGTTTAGAACTCTAAATAACTCTTTAATTATGTCACTAACCACCATCATCAAAACAGTGGATACACGATTATTAAAAACATCATAACTTGAGTTATCAAATTCCAAATCACGCAAACTCAAATCCAACTGTTTCCTTAATTAATGGGGAACATTATCCAATTTAAAATTTCGTTTTTCAATATTTTAAACAGGTCGAAATTTTATCACAAGATAGGGCTGCAAAAATTAAAATGCTAAAATCTTCACGAACCCAAACGAGCCCAAATCTTCGTAGGTTCATGGATTTCATCCAAAACCTTCGATAACCTGGCTATGATACCACTTGAAGGATATGGAAAAATTCCTCAAACGCATCACATAAGCGTGATGATCGCATCGAACACGATCGGGAGCTACTAGTAGCACTAACTCGATGCAACGGAAATTAAAATTTTCATGTGACTAAACCACATGATCCAAGAACGCTTCTCGGATCATTTCGTCTAAACCACAAATATGTAATAGGATTACCTCTTGAATCGTAGTTGCGATCGAGTCTCTAAACCAAGAGACCTCCTGTCTCAAGTCCGATCCGATGGAGGAGACGCTTGCGAGCGTGGGGATGAATCGCGTGCTCCTCGCAATCTATGTTGATGATCCAAGCGGTGGATCTCCTGATCTCGTCACACGAGATCCATCATCTTCTTCACGAGTGAGACGCACCGAAGGAGATGGAGATCCATGACTTGATGATCCGGCAGCATAACAACGATGCTGCGTCGATGACTACTCTCACAATGGCTCCATGGTGGACGGTCATTATAAGAGAAAGAGAGAGAGAGAGAGAGAGAGAGAGAGACTTGGCGTGTGAGAAAGAGAGACAGAGAGAGAGAGAGAGAGCATTCATTAATTATTTCTTCCTTTTGAAGAGAAATGGATGCCTCTTCTTATAGGGTTTTGGGAACCCATGGTTCCCAATCCATGGACAGCACATAATCAATGGATGAGATTGATTTGTGTTTCTTTCAAAGGCTAAGATGTTGTTGTAAAAACACAATAATTAATTATTTAATTTAAATTAATTTTCATTGATAAATCAACAAAATTAATTTCAAATTAAATCATCTTAAGAGAAAAGATAATGAAGAGAATAAACCAATCTCCTCATAAGAGGGGACGGCTACTATTCTCCTCATGGAGAGTTGTCGCCGTCCACTCCTCTTTGGTGGACTTGGTCCATCTCTTCTAATTATCATGAGATCTCATTATCTCATGATATATATCATCATCTCTTGTGGACAATATTTTCACCAAAAAATAATTCCAAATTATCTTATGGAAAATATCAATCATGCCATTGAAACTATGTAAATCTTATTCACAACCCAAAACTAAATTTTATATTTCCAATTAATCATCCAATGTGAATCCAAATCACATTAACAATTAATCAACAAATATAAATCACAATATGCTCTCTCTAATATATTATAAATCACATTTATAATATATATATATATGATTAATATGGATAGTGCTATCTACATTATTCATATCCAAGATAATTAAATCATATTTAATCGTCTTGGATCTCTTTTCTCATGTGCCCAAATAACATGAATCACATTTACATTATTCACATCTTTTGATAATCAAATCACATTTAATTATCTTAGATATCTCTCCTTATAATATTAATCAAATTCATATTATTCATGATAATTAAAGCACATTTAATTATCAATTTTCTTAATGCTCGGATACAAATATCAACAATGAAATTATCTATGAACTCTTTCAAGGATAATGCGCTTTCTCCGCGGATACTTGGAGATAAGGACAGGGCGATTGTATTGTTCCATGTATAGTGACTTGGATATTGAGATCACATCTCAAATCCAGATCTCGGGCTTCCCATAGATGCTTGATTAAATCAAGACCGCAAATCTAATCTTCTCATTGAATCTGAATCATATTCAGATCAATGTCCATCATTTGGACCAAGATCAGATTACTTCTCTACCAAGAGGAGTCACTAAAATCCAGACCCGTTTCATCACTCCCTAGGAATGAAAGCGTCATGGTTATACAATCGTTTATGATCACATCACCCTCAGGTATTCCCAACACCTATACATCCTGCATACTGGAAGACTCAGAATAAACCTGAAGTATTAGATCAACTTTATACTGTCTACTTTAGGGTTTTATCAGTAAGTTTCTCATTTGAACATTGGGAGTTGGTATCGATCATATACTTTCCAAAAACATATATCACACCTAGGTCTTGATCATATACTTTCTAAAAGTATATATCAAACCTACAAATTCAGTCAAGCTTTCAAAGTGAAACGAACGTACACGGAATTTAATTCTTCCCAATATCTCATGAGTGAACTCATGTCTTCCAGTTCGGTAATGAATATGTATGATCCCTTTGAGAGATCGTATTACTCATATGCCCTTGCATGCACACCAGCGTACCAGTGTATAGACCTTGGTTAGGTCATCAACCTATTGGTCTGCCAAATGTACATACTCAGACATATAGTAACACATCTGTCTCCGGTCAGAGGATGCGTGCCTATATCGTGACAGCATACCATATAGGTCTTTGGTTATCTCGATCTCGTTAAGTCAACTCTTTGACCTAACTAATCCGACACCTCCGAATCTCTATTCCTATACAGAGGACCTGCATCAAGAGGTCGGTCAGATATCAGCCTAACTAAGAAAAGATTGACATCTCCTACTCAGGATGGAGATCATCTCTTAACAGTCATTTGACGGCACTTGATGAGTCCTCAATCTAACTCTTTAGATATTCATCCAAGCACCAACCTCTATGATTCAATAATAGAATCAACAGTTGTATGATCATTAAGATGGCCATGGTACATAACCCTAATAGTACTAAGGGACCTATTCTGCAAATTAGTTATTCTTCATTTCAGATCAGGGAATGATATTCGCAATAACATTTATTGCATAATGGCTCGCCCTGGGCTCGCATGTCCAACATGATGTGTTGCAAAATCTCCACCATCGTAACGCCCGGAGCTCCACCACCTTAAATAGTTGGCATCTTCCCACTTCCAATCTCATCCACCATTGAACGGCCTAAGGTGAGGCCCTCTCCTCCCTCTTGTAACAGAGGTGCATAGTATCAAGGGCCGACAACCTCTTTGTGCCAAGGTGTTGACCATTGGCTCTTCCATCCAAGACACGACGCTCTAACCGTCGTTTAGCATCATGATCCAATCGAGCACGTCGTGCGGCAACCCGATCTCCTATGGAGCTCCACCCAGGTCGCTTCCTCCATCGGTTACCCTCTCCGATCAGTTCAATCACCAATGGTCAGATGCCTCGTACGAGATACATTCTAGAGCTCCTCCTCCGGCGAGATTCCACCGCCAACACATGCCAAGCCACGACATCTTCTCCTCGACTCACCAGTGTCTTCATCCATGGCCTTGGAATCTTCCCCCAGCTTCAGGCTTCTCGAAGGAGCAAGAAGGAGGAGAAGGCCCCTCGCTGGAGGTCCATAAATGTCACCACCTTCGTGATGGAGGAGAACTCCCAGATTGAGCAGATATCGTTGGATGATGCCTCCTCGATGGCCATCCAATGGCCCAGATATCTCCATGTCGCTCTGCTCCATCCCTACAAGCTCGGTGGGATCGAGCCTGCTCCAAGGCAAGGAGGCCATGTCACGTGGCTTCATAACTGCAATCGGCCGACCCTCTCCCCGAGCTTGGCCCGTGCGCGTGCAATGCACCTGCACGCTGGGCATTTTACACTTCACCTATTTGGCATTTCAGAATTTGCAAATAGGTCCTCCCCAGGCGTGTGTGTCTCACATGTCGTGCTTGAGAATTTTGCAAAAGGGCCCTGCTGACTTCCACAAAGTATAAATATGCCCCTATGAGGACTAGTTTACATTATTTATCTTTTTATTTTCCATGTTTTTCTTCTCGATTATGCCCCTGGACTCTTTCATCAATATCTTGAGCATACAATCTCCAATTAAGTTGATTTCAGTTTCATTTGATTGCTAATCTAATGTTCTTCATGATGGCATTATTATTTCATTAATTTGATGCATAATTTAACATGCTCTATTTTAAGTGGTTAATGTTCCATTTATTCCTCATTTAAATGTCATTCATTCTTGATATGCCTCAATTGATATTGAAACCAATTCATTTTTTATTGCTAAAAAATATTTTTAATTTAGGGCATATTCTTACATGTACCTTTTCATATCATTGCATAGCATCTAGCACCATTTTACATTGCTAAAAAAATTCAAACTAAAAATTGCATACTTTTCATCATTCCATTCATAGCATTTTATTACATATTGTATTACATTTATTTTGTATAAAATTAATTTGAAAAAATGCATCTTTCATTTTATGTGTGCCATTGTTTAATTGTCTTGTTAATTACATCATTTATTTTATGCATATTGTCTGTGATCTTTACCATATGCATTTTTTTGCATAAGAAGACCTAGATTAGAAAATTTAATCACTCAAATTTAATCATTAGTCTCCAATCAATCGATAAGGAGGCTCGTGTCCCTGTGTTCGACCTTGGTAGACTTGTCAAGTAAAATAATTATCAACCTATTCAAAGGGATGATATTATGATCTAGGATCGCCTCTTATGCTACTTGATAAAAATGACTAATTAAGCAATTTCACGGTTCATCAGGCATACACTAAATTTGAAATATATGTTGAAATTCAAACTAAATCATCAAATAAAATGCAGGAATGAAATGTTGGAAGGGAATCTATCCTAAAAAGTAAATAAAATGGATTCAGTCTGGTCAGGAGACATGGGAAGCAGAACCGCACAGAGCTCAGCTCCAGTGATGGTGGATCAGCCTCTGAGGAACATTATCCTCGCCTCTAACCTGATGGAAACCTTTCTATCACAAAGGTCATCACACCATCAATGGATTTAGGAAGGTTACAACTCATATAGAGGGATTAAAAAGCAAAAAGGTGTGGAGTTATTTACAAACATGGTAATCAGTGACTTTAGGAAAGAGATGGCATGTGATCGGTTGGGGGTTGGTGAAGTCTATGAGTAGGGTGTGGAAGAAGAAGATGGAGGCTGTAGGGAAGTGAGCTGCTCGAGGAAGAAGGGGCATGGAGGAGGAGTAGAAATTTGAAGAAGAGGGGCTCTCATGAATTCTGATAATCGTCAGAATGGAGGATGTACAGTTGACCTGCAGGTCAACAAACGAGTAAATCCTTTTGGACCACATAGGACCAATAAGATAAAATAAGAAATTACAAGGCATGTAAAATCAATAATTAATAACAAATGGTTTTCATAAAAAAACTTAAAACATCAATCATGTTTATAATTTTTCAAACTATTTTATCATGATTTTTATTTATTTTTATGATATTATTTGTTAGGTGTTATTTTTTACATGTATATACATAGGTATATATATGTATTTAGCGTTTTTTATTTTATTTTGTATTTTGAATAATTATTATCATATTTACATATTTTATGTATTTATAGTATAATTAAATACATATTATGTATTTTTTATTTTATTTTTTAAGTTTACTTACATCAATAAATAAATACATGTATATACTTATAAGTATAGCATACGTATATATTTTAGGATATTATTTATTTTAATGTATTCATAATGATTTTATTTTGTATTTATATTTTTAATATATTGTAAATAATATTTACAAGGGATATTTACACCCATAATCTTGAGTGATTTCGTAATTACCTCAGGAACCCTTGATAATCACGAATTACATCTAGAACCCCAAATAACCACTCTGTTTTACACCGTAATCTTCTGTTACTTTAGTCTACTAACTCAACCATATATCTGAGTTAATCTAACCAATTAGTGATCTAACGGCTAAGATTAATAAAAAAGAATAGGAGGAGGTCAGCTTCCAGGGGAGGGGGATCAACCTGGGCTGAAGGAGGTGGGTGGTAGCGGTGGGTGTGGGTTAAGCTTCCATCAGAAGGGAAGATCGATGGTGATTGAGCTTCCATGGGGGGGATTCCAGTATCGAACATTTGCTGGCCTTGGTGGGGGTGGACTCCGAATAGGGGAGGAGGAGGAGGAGCTAGGGGGCACCTCGGCGACGGGGCTCGAGGGAGGGGGAGGGGGCTTCGAGCAGCAGGGGCTGGGGGGCTTCGAGCAGGGATGGTCGTGGGTTGGGGGGGGCTTCGATGAGCAGCGGTGGTGTACATTGGGGGGGGGCTTTGAGGGGAAGCACACGCGGGGCTCAGGGGGGCTTCGAGGAGGAGGCTCCTAGGCAACGGGGGCTTCCAATAGGAACTCGAGGGGGGGAGGGCTTCGAGCAAGGATGGTCGTGGGGGTGGGGGGCTTCGATGAGCTGGGGCAGTGTACGCGGTGGTAGTGTTCGACAGGTGGACTTAGTGTGTGTGCGGTAGCAGTGTCTGGGAGCTGGGGCTTCCACGAGGAACTCGAGGGTGGGGGGATTCAAGGAGTTGGGGCGGTGTGCACGGTGGTAGTGTTCGACATGCAGGTACTCAATGTACGCGGCGTTGGTGTTCAGGAGCTGGGCCTTCCAGGAGGAACTCGAGGGAGGGGGGGCTATCGAGGAGCTGGGGCAGTGTACATGGCGGTGCGGTATTCAACATGCAGGTGGACTCACTGTACACGACGGTGGCGTTCAGGAGCTGGGCCTTCCAAGAGGAACTCGGGAGGAGTAGGGTGGAGGGGCCAGCTTGCCGGGAATGAGGGCCTGAGGTTTGTCAGGAGGAGGGGGCATCATTTATTTGACAGAATGACATCATGTTATAAATATGTTGCGTTTTGAAGGGAAAAATGATCATCATATGACTTTTTCAGTCAGAGTTAACGGAGAGTTGAGACGGAACTTGACACAGGGTTATACCATGTAAAGGTTAAGCATTATTCGGGGTTCTAGATGTAATTCGTGATTATCGAGGATTTCTAGAGTAATTATGAAACTACTCAGGGTTATGGGTGTAAATATCCCTATTTACAATTATTTAAAAATATAAAAAGAGTAAAAGTATAAAGAATAAAATATATGAATATTATATACATATACACAGTATAATAGTACCCCAAAAAGATGGCTTTTGTATTTTAACTCAATTTTTTATGAGACCACCTTCATTAGATAGATTATTTAAATTGGAGTAAAATGAAGGTAATTTTGGTAAATTTTAAGTTCATATGGAGAAGATATTGATCTGTGAAGTTGGATTTGTGGTTTTTTCATATATATGTACATGTTGCACTGTGCATTATTTTTCTTGACAATTATTTGTGTTTTTTTTTCTAGATATTATTATATATAAGTTTCATGTTGAAGACTTTATTATTTGAGATGTGTAGAATAAAGAATAAATTAGAGTAAAAATATCTATTTTCAGGATGTGAATTAGGGTTTCTATACAGTGTATTGGACCCTTATCTCCCCCTACTTTATTCCTAGTTGACCAATTCAATATTAACTTAGTCTCGGAGTTTATGATCATTCAGTATCTTTAATACTTCATTTATTTTTCTTTTCAATTTTTGTTCTCTTATTTTGGATTAAACACAGATAATTATGTTTTATTTATAGATAAATTTTAATAGATATTTAAATACAAATGGAAGAATAAAGATAGTTGAATGGCTATTCATCACCAGACACTTGAGGCGACGGCCCATTCCCTCATCATCACTCCAGAATCTTCATCCACCAACCTAGAGGTAAAGCCCCTCTCTTTGTTACATTCCCCAACCCTTTTTCTAAAGGTAAATATTGTAAGATTTCATTGATACTTCATATTTAATGTACTTGTAAAAGCAGAAATAGGGGGTTTGCCTAAGTCAGAAAAACCCAAGCATAGGTGAGAGAGAGTTTACAAATGATTCAAACATGAAGGGATATCCATTATTAGTTCAGGAGGATCAAAACGTCCTCTAAAATGCTCCTAATCAGCAAATGGTCGTGCTTGAGTTTTCGTCCAACACAAGTTTCGCTCCCACCAAATTCAGACAATGATAGCTAAGGCGGTCCTAAACTTTCCTCTCTCCAAATTCTCCGCACATTCCCCAACCTTTTGTTCTTCAAATGAAATCCAATCAAACCAACCCCAAACTCACTTCTGTCGCGATAGTTCAGGCAATAATTCATTCTCTCTTGTTCGTACGCCTCAGCCAAGCTTAGGCTCAGTCTTCTCCATTCATCTTGTAAACGAATGTATACAAAGGCAGCACACGTGTGGGTGTCATCTTCATCAGAGTTTCGTCGCCGTCCTTTCCATGAGCTCCGTATCAAGCAAACTCACCAACAGTAAGAGCTCCCTGCTCCTCCCGTTCTCGAGCTATCTCTCCAATCATCAACACCTTAACAAACAGTAGAATTCCAGTACCGGTTGCTGTAACGAACCCAATCGTCCGCGAATATTACGGAAGCGAGAAACTCGGCGGACATCTCGGTAACGTTACTCATAGCATCAATCATGGCATAAAAGAGCAGTAAAGAATCAACTAAAAAAAACTTTTCCATAAACATAATAAGGTCACAATTCCAAGAGTTCCTTAACTAAGGAAAAGATTAATAACTAGATGAAATCGTTTCCACGATTCCTTATTCCAGTGGGCATAAAAGACGTCCTTCCAAAGCAAACCCGCAGTAGATCCATACTGCTCCTATTTCTTGAAGACTGTGTTGACTCCCGTAAATCGCTAATGATCTAAACATCTCGTTCTCCTGAAAAGGGTGGCAAAACATGTTATGAGCATAACGCTCAGTATGTGCCGAGTTATGGTCAAGCTGGCTAGCGTAGAAACAAGTCACAAAGGCCATTATCATATAAATCATAAATTAACTTATTTACTGCATATAACAAAATTTCTTCCATAACCATGAATAACATAACATAATTGCACATATACCCGTAAATTTTATCGTATTTGCATGTATGTCCATAATGCTCACATGAATTGCACATATGCACTTTATTATAACATAATTGTACATGTACCCTTAAAATTACCATAATTGACAAATATGCACATACCATTGACAAAAATTGCATATATGTCCATAACATTAACATAAGTATCATATGTGCACTTAACTTTAATGGAACTTACACATAAGTCCATAATCATAACATAGTTGCATATATGCACATAACTTTAACATATATTGCACATATGCCCATAACATTTTTCATGTTTAGAGTGGTCTTGATTGTTACTTCTTAGGCGGCTTTGATGGCTTTGATGGCTTATCGTCGGCACAAGCGGTTCATAACAATACATAACATGACAGTGTAGCTACAACTGTAGAGGACTTATCTTTTGCCTCACGCCCCCGAAAGGCGTTGGCCCTTTAGGCCCTTATGACCCCTTAGTTCGAGTCGGTGCCGATACCTTATAATTATCTTGAGAACTGAGGCATACACTGTTTCTTTAACGATGTGACTGCGGATATTTTGTGATTCTTTTTCTTTCTAATTTAACTCGCGTTTCGTTGTGTACACTTTATCTTCGATACAAAGTTACTTCCTCAGTCGTTTGGATGATAAGGGGGAGTGGAATAAGGGGAATAAGCCCCCGACACGCTTCCCCGTGGTACGACTATTCCCCATTATTTCATCTTATTTCACTCTTATTCCTATCTTTATCCCACCTTACCTACCTTTATTTCACCTTATTCTCCTTATTCTTATCATCCAGCCGAACGGAGAATAGACCCTTATTCCCCTTATTCCCCATCCTTATTCCTGCTTATTCTCCTACCGAACGGGCCCTAATAGTTCATAATTAACCAGTCACACTCTTGTCGTTGACGTTCGCAGGACTGGAAAATATATTAATCTAATTCTAATAATTTCAATACGGTGTAATCATAAGATATAAGAATCATATTAAACGAACATATTAATGGCCCATAGATGTTGATTTAAAAGTGTAGACGTACTATCATCTCATTAAACAATAAAATAACATCACATATTTGAATATATCATTTGTTTCTGTTTCTTACATAAAAGAAGAAACATGTGTTTTGATCTCAAAAAAAAGTTAGCCTATTGCATACATAATTTAAAGAACTAATGGTATAATCAAGTGCTCAATCCGCCATTCATAAATTCATATGGATTGCAGACTTTTTCTGCGGACTAAGGTTGGCGATTGGAGTATGCACTCCATTATCTAAATGAAGTAGACATCCTATAATCAGGAATGTAGTCATTAGCATACTAATTTCACTTGATTTCTTAATACAACTACGAAATTCCCTACCTGACAACATCCCTAACAATGGATGTGGGTTTGAAATTGAAAATAATACTAACATTGCTCTCTTAAGAGGTCACGTAAGTAAATCTCACTGCTTAGGAAAAAAATTCCGAATTCATAACTAAGGAGTTTGTGCATAATGAGGCAACTTAAGTCTGTGAAATCTTCACAATACTCGTAGAGAACACTTATGCTTAGTGGTCTCCTGTACCATACATCCCCGCATGCCATGGAAATTGAAAAGCCGAGTTTAATTATCTTTGTAACTTCGTGGTAATTCTATTACTCGTGAAAAACGCCGGGTGATTCATGCACGTGTGGTTTGAAACAATGGTAATATGCAATGTACCTATGGTTTTGACACATACAATCATAAGACATAATTTCTAAATCAAGCAAGGATCGACACAAAACACCATTTAACGATCCTATGTATTCGACACATACCTTGTCGATGCAAGAAATTCGTCGACCAAGACTCCACCAATCCAGACGTTGTCGACCACGTCCTTGTTCCTTCAATCTCGTCGGATCACAACTTCGATGCCACGACGAAGGTTGTTGCCGAAAAATGCTGTCGACGATCTCTCTCTAACTCTTTCTCTTTCTCTCTCTCTCTAGAATTTCTCTTCCTCGCGTGTGTGGTGAGACTAATGGAGGGCTTCATGCCCTTTTATAGGTACCAAAATGAGATAATTAATATTAATTGAGATATTTAATTAAAAGATAAATGTTATAAGTAAGTGAGGTTATTGTTAATTTGTTATCTTTCTTGATAATTATAAATAACAATATCTACATTATTATAGGAAATTTGGTTACATTTTTTCCATTATTAGTTTTTTTTAAACCCAAACCGTTACAGTTGCAGTGTGGCGAAGGTGCATCAGTCGATGGGGGGATTTTTTTAAATAATTATTAAAAAATCATAATTAATTAAATAAACATGAAGAAAAAAATTTAAAAAAATAGGCATCGATCGGCACCTGAGGTGCCGATTTGGGGAGCCCCCTCCAAATCGGCACCTGAGGTGCCGAATTAGGCAGAGGCGCCAAATCGGCACCTGAGGTGCCGATTTGGGATGGGCATTTTACAAAACACAACCCCTTATCACTGTAATTCAATTTCAGAGTACTACAAATTATTATTATGTTCATTACATGTGAATAATTTAAAAATATTTTGAGGAATTATGTAAATAATTTTACATAATAATATTCTAGAATTATATTTACGTTCCTTTGAGGACATTTGAGGAACTATGTAAATAATTATAAAAAAGAAAATAAATTTAATTGGCTATCAATATTTTCCTTCATCACAATATTTTTGATCTATCAGTAGAGCTTTGTGGTCTCATCTTCTTCCCGATAACGTTATTGTAAAATGTTAAGTATATCTCTATTTTTTATTATATTCTTCATTATTGATACATACTTAGAATATTTATGATTGACATATCAACACAATATTATAGTAAATATGAAAAAATTGAGAGTTTGAACAACATCATTTACCATTGATATAGGTGAACTCAACAAGGTACAACTTGACATGAATTAATTTAAAAAAATTACAAGTATTTTATTACAATCATAAGAGAAGAAATATGAGTTTACAAATAATAAGAAAAAAATTTACAAAAACTTAAAGTTTCCATATCTTCATAAACCCCTTCAGACCTCCTCCTCCACCTCCTGCTCCACCTCCCTTGTCGTTTCCTTTCCCTCCACCTCCCAATTTTTTGTGAGTCTCCTCATGTGTTGTCTTCTTCTTCTTCTGCTTGGACATTTGTTCTGAATGCGTTGGAACATGCCCTGGAGGATGCGGTCTAGCTGATGACTTCCGTGGTAGTTCGATTGTTTGTGATTCTGTGGCGGTTCGTACGCTTGTTGAATGGCGAGGTGGCTCTGATGGAGGAGGCTCAGTGATCCTTACTCAGGGAGAAGGTCTTCGAGGCAGCTCCGGACGTTGTTGTGGTATCGTGGATATACCAAACAACTGTCTATCAAAATCAGTTACCTCCATTTGCCGAACACTATCAAATATCTGCGACTGCAAATCTCCTGAACTATATTGGGTAGACGGTATGAGCTGAGAGGGTCCAGAGTCAAATTGACTCGAAGGTCCCACAAGCGATGGTCCTACAAGATTGAGACATTTTCATTGTTATAAGTATCACAAAATTTAAACGTAAGTATTGAAATGAGTTCGTATATTCTATAATACATTTATACATGAACCTCTAAATCCGGTTTCACCGATTTGAGACCCTCTAAAGCCATACTCGATATAGGTCATACCTGAAAGATGTTAATTACATTATATGTCACATAAATTACTTAATAAATAAGAGGATAATGCAATATAATAAATTAAGTACAATTTACCTGTAGATACGAATCCAGGTTGAATTGGTGGAACTTCCTGCCTGTTGTATCCCTGACTCGAAGGACCAGCAAATGATGATCCTGCAAATTGCGATTGACTGAAAGCTTCTCCATATCCTGCAAGAATGAGATATTCATCTTTTAGAAAATAATGCATAAGATAAAAATTAGTTATTTTATTTAGTCATTTTATTAGCTGAAGCTCCAAATCCGGTTTGGACATATTGAGATGCGAGTCCTTGATGACCTGATGAGTACCCGTGCCCGTCATATCCCGCAGACGTCATTCCTGAGGTGCCAAATATTGACTCCTCCATTGTCTGACCTTGAGAAAATGCCCGCTCACCAAGTCCTGCTATATTTTATGAGGAGCTGTATTTATATGTCTAAAAATCGATATATGAATAAGAGTTGACTATACATAAATAAATAACTAAAACCTGAAGCAGCAAACGTCGGTGGTGGTTGCGTCCCCTCCCCACCATATTCCGTGTACTCCCTTCCTGTACAATTTACAACATATAATTTTATAAATTCACGATTTTAAGATAAAAAATTAGTTTACATTTGTAAGAAAGAAATCACAAAACCTGATGCTCCAGAAGTATGATGCTCCTGTGATGGCATGAATTGTTGATGCTCATATTGATGGAAGGGATACATCAAGGAGAACATGTTGAGTGTTTCATCGAACATGTTAATTGTATTTTCGACCGTTGTCCTCATGTTGGTAGGTAAGTCCGTCGATCGTCTAAGTTGTTCCATACTGTTTCTTCCTTGTACAATTGTATCCACCTAATCCATTTACAAATATAATAAGAATAATTTAAAAGAATCTCAGTAGAATAAATAGACTTTTAAACATACCAGACGTCGTTCCATTGGTCCGTGTGGTCGGTAAGCTACTACAGGAGGAGGAATCTGTGTTTGGATCCATCTTCTGGTTATATTCCAATACCATTGCATATAAATATCGGTATTGCATTCCGGGTGCTCATGAACAACTGCGGCTTCTCTATCCTCCCAACGATCGACGTACTGTCGATGTATAGTAGCCCAGTTTAGGATGTCCCCACTTCGGGTTTTGTTACATCTAGATACAGCGTTTATCCTCTCCACGGAAAGAGGAATGTGCTTACGCATCCCAAATTGTCGCATCACACGATCAGGTAGGTGCATCACTACAAGATCGTAGCAAATAAGTGGCACTCGACTCATCCATACAGGCTGACCACTTCTGCAGATAGGATGCAATTGTGATATCTCAACTTCAGCGTATGGTGTCCAAATCATCTGTATTTTAGTAAAAAAAATTAGATATTGTGGTTTACAATAATTTAAAATTAAGATGAGCATTAAAGTTTTTTACCTGATGAGGTTCTTGTGTATCGAGCTCGTTGCGATAGAATGCTAATGTTGCCGTATGCACGTTCTCTTTGAAGCTACGCACTCTTATCCACTTCAACGCTAATGAACCTCCAGTTATCTGAGCACCAGCACGTACTATCGGCCGTCCAATATGTACATGCTCCTATGCCCAAACCTGTAATTGAAAATATTAGAAGATGCAAATAAACCAAATTGAGACATGTAGGGGTACTCTACATACCTGTAAAATTGAGAAAAACTCATATATCCTAGATGTGCCGATCTTTGCACCCCTATCGAGTTCTGAATACATATGCGCCAAAGCAGCAGCACCCCAAGCCAGTTGAGCACATTCTTGCAGTTCACATAAGTGTAATAGGTACCTAAAAAATTAATTAAACCTAAGAATATAAAAACAGTTAATAATGTAATACAGTCAATCATTAACGCATACCTTAGAGGCACCATATCCCCGCTGCTGTCTGCAAGTACACTACATCCTATATGATAAAAAATTAGTGCTCTAACCAGGACGGGTCGCTTGTTGTTCGTCATCAATACCTTACAACGGATGTTCTGTCTTAAAGAAGACGTCGCGTATCCAAGACAACTTCACCTTTCCACTCTTTATCCGAGTGGGTAGTACTCCTAACAAACTCATGCACTCTGCATCCCATCCACCAGGCGGAGAATCCGGACCAGTTACATGTAGACCATCAACTCTTAAACCACTAATTATTCCCATATCTTGAAGAGTAATAGTAGCCTCTCCTAAGCGTAGGTGAAATGTGTGTGTCTCAGGTCTCCATCTCTCCAATAAGCTGGTCAATAATGATGGATCCGTTTGGACTCTTCTCATGTTCACCACACATGAAAAACCCGACGCTTCTATTAATCGTTCTACTACGGCACTCTTCTTGTCAGAAATAGAGTTCAATAACTCATTATGCTCTACAAATAGTGGGTTGGGCTGATCGATGGTCATTCTGCATATACAATACTGAGGTATCTACTGGTCCAGGAAGCCTATCCATCTGTGCCATCTACAGTAATAAATACAAATGTCATGAAAAAATAACTATAAATATGTAAATAAAATGATATATTAACAATGAAATTAAATTACCCTTATAAATGCAAGTGTGCCTATATTCTGCGTTGACAACTTAATCTATTATGTCCTGGTTGCTAGCAGATTTTACATGATTTCGGTCGGACGCACACTTCGTCCATTTCATTTCTAATTCTTCCCTGCACAGGTCTTCCGACATTTCTCTTTCCCATTTTTGGAGGTAACATAACAGTAGCATCTTCTTCTCCCCAATAACGTCTATCAGGTATGGGATGAAAGTAGAAGTTGTATGCCTGAAGGTAATAATCGCTGGAGAAGTACTGTGAACATAAATCGTAGTTATCTACATGAGTACGAGTATTTGAAGCTGCGGCAATAACATGTGGACATACGAAGTGTTTTATCTGCATAGACCCGCACATGCACTCACTTTCTCGGCCATTTAGATTGACTTCATGTGCAAATCCATCACGATCGCGGACTTGAAACTGAGTTAACGAAAATCTTTCAACGTGACATGCTCTTGCCTCCCTGGTTTGTTTCTCTAACAGCTCTTCATATTTCTTAGTCAAATATGTAGTCATTCCTTCTGACTCCTCACGACGATCATTAAAATAGCCATTTATTTTAAGGAATATTGTTAGGATGAGAGAAATAATTGGCAAACCACGTGCTCCTCTAAAGGCTCCGTTAAAACTTTCAGATAAGTTGGTTGTCATATGTCCATAACGGTATCCATCATCTAAACTTAATGCCCAATATCTCTGATCGTCATTATCCTGAGATACGATCCACTCGAAAGTACTTCTATCTAGAATGAAAATTTCACGCATCATGCTGTTGAACTTGTTCTGACATGGTTCTTGTCCAGCAGCGTAGAATCGACTTAGAACTGTACGATTTCTATGACCAGCTCTCTGCATGTTTGCACGCATGTGTCTGAGACAATGACGATGTGTGAATCCCTCTTCCGGTGGAAATAAACTTCGTACATTATTCTGTAGACCAGGAAATCGATCACTTATAAAACAAATGTCCCGGCGATCGATAATTTGTTTTAATAAATTCAAAAACCAGCCCCATGTCGAAATATTCTCGTTCTTTTCAGCAACGGTAAATGCCAACGGAAAAAGGCCATTATTGGCGTCAATTGCTGTGGCTACGTACATGTGACCAGCGTATCTCCCGTATAGATGGGTTCCGTCAATAGACAAAACAGCTCGACAAAATCTAAACGCTCTACGACACGCTGCAAACGCTACAAACACTCTCTGAAAATGTATAGTGCTGTCGTTTTGGCCTTCTACTGTCTTGAACCACGTATATGTGCCAGGGTTATGTCGTTCTAAAGCACGAATGAATCTCCGGAGATCACGATATGAGTCAACCTCATTTACATAAACCACATCCATTGCACGACGTCTAGCATTCCAAGCTGTCATGTAGTTGATTTCAGTTTTCAACTCCTCCTTTATCTTGTACATTATTGCTCCTGGGGTCATACTAACTTTTGTTTTAAAGGAAGATAAAATATACTGGGCTACAAATACAGAAGTGCACTGGCGATGTTTCACTAAAAGGACTGGATTTCTGCATGTATGCTTTCCCCTATATCCTGAAACATACCAATCTCCTCGAGATTTCCTCTCTGATGCATGCAAACGCCATCCACAGCTTTCATAAATACAAACAGCAGTGAAACATCGGTGGATTCTGATTGACTCTCTACAAATACTACATCTTCTGCCTCTGCAATTTCATGATCGAAAACGTGAGGCAACTCCTCCATCGGTTCTTCTTCAGCATCATCGTTATTAGCAGAATATGAGTTCCCCCTTTCCTCATTACCTACGGCTAGAACTAGCGAACCATATCCAAAATCATGACAAGTATTACCACCAATATTTTCTTCTAATGTTTGAGTATCATTTTCTGGCTCGTCATTTTCGGACTCCTCATTTTCTTCGGATATTTCTGTCACTAAATCATCTTCTACATTTACTTGTGATGACCCTTCGATATCCTCAAAAATGGTGTCATTTGTTGGCCTGATTAATTTAAATCTTTGTTAGTTTAAATATAAATGGTGAAATTATTCTATAATTTGAATGTAATTAATTTTACCTCGAAGATGACGACATAGTTTGCATACTAAAGGGAGTAGCTTGTACAAAAAGATGGATAAATCTCACATCGACGATTGAACTCAATATTGCTAATGTTGATTCATCATCGTCAATCGGTACTGCAAAGAAAGTGGATCCCTCATACAACCACTTACAAGTTAATGTAAGTATATACTGATCGAGCGGGAGATTAGTGACTTCAGAGACTCGAGACACTAAGCCAATGTATGTTAATTTGCAGGGTAATGTAACCATCCGTTTCTTGCCCCCAATATATTCAACGTGGTCATCAGATACATCAATCGATCCTCCCCAATATATTAAGACATGAGCGGTGTTGGAGGCCATCTATACGAATAAAATAATGATTTAATTAGTTTAATTACACAAAACAATTACTTAATAATCGGTTGTAACAATTAGATTAATTAACATTTCAGTCAGATGTTATCTTTAATAACCGATAATTTAATTGATATACTAATCACTCAGAAATGGAATCCAAAAGTTCGGTCTTGGGGGCTCATCGGTGCTCACCACAGTGAGTCCTGCCAGCGCTGTATAGAGACCCTCTCGGCTCTTGATTCCAAATCAAAATGACAGTAATTTCAACATGAATATGTGCACTTTTAAATCTAAATGAATGAAATGTTAATGTAATGTCTACTGTCCCCTATTTAATTAATTTCGATTTTTTTAATAATTATTACAAAAATATCCTAATAAAATGTCTACTGTCCACTACTTAATTAATTTCAATTATTTAATAATTACAACAAAAATCTCCTAATAAAATGTCTACTGTCCCCTACTTAATTGATTTCGATTTTTTAATAACTGTTACAAAAATCTCTTCTTAAAATGTCTAATCTGAGTGACATTAACAAAAATAATATTACATTTAAAATTACTATTTTTAAACTAAGTATCAATTTTGCATCTAATTACTTGTTAAATTTAAAAAAATCCTAAGTAAAATTACCTGAAAGATGTGTGTCTTCTACAAGAAATGTTATCCAAAAGATAATAATATAATCCGGTATCCGATGTATATAGCGTCCTCACTGATAAAACCCTGCAAAAAACGCACAACAAAATCTACAAAAAAATATCTTATTCTTACTTCAATAAGATTAGGCAATCGAGAGAAGCAATCCCACTTCAGAAATCAGAATGAGTGAAATAAGAGAGGATGAAGAAGAGGAGATGATGAAGAAGGAGAGGAGGAAATTGTGAGAAGAATGGAATGAGGGGGGTATATATAACAAATGGGGGAGGAGGGGACCGTTGGCAAATTTCCAACGGCCCTCTCCCAAATCGGCACCTGAGGTGCCGATTTGGGCCATATCCGTTGGCGCCCCTCCCAAATCGGCACCTGAGGTGCCGATTTGGAGTTGAGGCCATATTTTAAAAAAATCCCGCCGATGGGAGTCCAACCTCTGTAGCTTCGCCGCACACCTATTCCCCATCGGCGGAACGTTATCGTATCACCACCGTCGAGCAGCCCATCTCTCCATCCCTCCACGCAGCAGCTTCCCGCCACTGCCCTTTCTCCATTCGTGAAGAATGAGATCCGGTGACCCGATCTCAGAATCTCGTGCGGCTGACGCTCCCTTTAATGTGCCCCCTCTTCCATGCCGTCGCTGCCTGGCCGCGAGCACCTCTCCATCACCATTGCCAATCTCCGCCATATGCTACGAGCCCCACAGCCGACGTCTCCAGGCCCCCTCTCTATAACCACTGGCCATGACATCGACCGTCGTATCCCAATCATGGCAGTTGTCACAGGGTCAAAATCCCGGTATCGATTTCGACCGATCCTATGCGGCGTTAGCTAACCCGTAGCTAACCAGCCTTCCCGAGTAGAACGGTCACGGACGCGCTCCAACTCTTCTCGTACTCCTGCTTGCTAGCGCACCGACGCTTTCAACACAAACACGAGCACGAACTCCGGATCGCTCAAGAACACTCTCAAGAACGCGCTCAAGAACGCTCAAGAACTCAACCAAGCAATCAACGAGCACAGGCACAAAGCTCTTCTCTTTATTAGAAGGGGAACTCTCTTTCTGGAGTGGGTGTCTACAAATGAGCCACCACCTCTCCTTTTATACAAGACTCAAGGCAACCCAAGGGACACTCATTATTACATCTACAATAATGATACATAAAGACACAAGAGAACCTTCGAGTTCTTCGGCAACCCTTCGCGTTCCTCAGCAACTCTCCGTCTGCTTGTCTCTTCGACTCCCTTGTTGACCTTTCGTCTTCTCGTACGGTTGACGTCCAGTCAACCGCCCAGTCATCAGCACACCCGCGCTCCAACGCTTGCTGATGCAGCTTTGCCATAATTCACCAAGTGCCACCGAACACTTGGTCTTGTGCCAAAGGGAACCCGCGGCCTCCAGACCCTCGTGCGGTAAACCCTTCCTTAGCGTTTCCATGCTAAGGGGAAGTCCTCCAGAATTCGCTATCGTGGCCTCCAGACCACTCTCGTACGTGTACGACTGAGCATGCTCGACAATGCTCCTACTCAGCACCTACAACGCTCCATACCTCCTTGGACCGTCACGCATCAATACCGATACCGTGCGCCTTCGTGCGTACGCCTCTGTGACCGTACCGCATAGCTCCTCGATGCGTACTACTTCACTACGTACCGCCCTTCTGCGCTCGCGTATGTATGACTACGTGCATCCACTGTCATGTCTTGCACTGCTGACTGTACTCGTTGTGCTGGCACTGCTACAAGTTTCACGACACTCTGCTACCAAGCCAGTGTCCTGTGTGACGCTTCTCCCTTGTAACGTATGGTAGAGCCTCCAGACTCCCGTGGATAACCTCCCTGATATCCACGCATTTTCGGACTCCTCCTGAAGTCCAGCTCCATCGATCATTCTCGAGCATCCAGCTACCGTGTCTGCACGATCATTCTCGATCACGGAATTTGGGGGTGTGACAAGCCTCCCCCACCTGAAGAATCGGTTGTCCTCAACCGAGCATTCCCTCTTCAGCTGGCGTCCCGTCACGATCCTCCATCCGATACACACCTCCTGATGCGGCTCAATTGGAAGGGTGGTGCCGCCTTGCACCGCCTCCCTTCCTGCACTTGGTCTTTTCACGAACCACGTCCCTCCATGACTTGGTCTTCAACGTGAAAAGTGGAGCTTCCTCGTCAGTTCCCATTTTCGATGTATCCCTCCTGGATAGAGCAGCTCCATCGCTGGTTTGTGGCAGCTCCAGCTCCACATGTGGAGTACTCACCTCCACGCTTGCTCGTTGATGATCTCTATCGTTCTCTGTAGACGTACCCGTGTCCTGGGAAATGAGCACCTCCTGCGCTCCGAGCATCTTCGGTATCTTCCCTCCTGCAAGATCATTGGTGGTGTGGTTCGTCACCACTCCACGCCCATAGACATGTAACTCGTTGTCCATGCTGCATCGCCCTCCGGAGCTCTGCATCGCCTTCTCGTGCACGGATGTTCTCATATCCGTGGCTTTGGTTGTGTGCCTCTTGCACACACGTTGGTGCTCAACATGCACCTGCGCACTCCTGTGCGTCCTCGATCGAGCCTTGGCACCTCCAACGCTCGCTGTTGTGGAGTTCCCTCCCTCCACTGAATTCGAAGCTCCAACTCGAAGTGTTGTGAGACGTACCTTGGGCATAGCACCGTTTGCTCCCAAGCGTACCTCACCTTCTTCTACCTCCTCCTCGTCTCCACGAAGAGAGTTCAGCTTCTCCTTCTTTGGGCACTCCCGCGCCCGATGCGGTCCGTCGTATATGAAGCATCCCTTACTCTTGGGTTGCTCCCTTCTCTTGGAGTACTCATGTTCCTCCATTGGTGGATCATGGGCAACGCCTTTGCCCGTGTCCTTCGACCGCGCCCTCGGCTTGCTGGTGAACTCCTTCTTTTCAGCATTATGACTTGGTTGGGCCGCCCCATAATCGACCAACGCATCTGCCACCACGATCGCTGAATTAAGGTCCTTCATGCTCTGCCTCCGCAGTTCGGCTTCTGCCCAGCTTTGCAACCCGATCGTGAAGTTGAACAGCTTGTCCTCCTCGGACATCCCCTTGATGTCCAGCAACAAGGACGTGAACTACTTCACGTACTCACGAACTGTGTCTGTCTGCTTCAGGCGTCGAAGAGCCTCCCGTGCAATCCACGCAGTGTTCTTCGGCAGGAACTGCGCCTTCAGTTCCGCGACTAGATCATCCCATCTGGATATCTTCAGTCTTGTCTCGTCTGCTGCACTGCTCCTCCACCATAGCTTGGCGTCGCTCGACATGTACATCGATGCCAAGCCGACCTTCTCGGCTTCCGTCGTCTTGGTCGCCTCGAAGTACACTTCCATATCCCATAGGAAGTTCTCCAAATCCTTAGCACTCCGCGTACCTGTAAAGGATTTGGGCTCGGGTACCTTGCGTCGCTGCACCTCCGTGGAGCCTCCGCTGTTCGTCAATGCCTTCTTGATGAGGGAGATCTCACTCCGAAAATCCTCCATCATCGTGTGGAATGCCTACAATTTATCTTCCAAGGACTTGATCTGCTCCGCTGAGCGTTGTTGGGTCTCGTCCCCAACATCTGATCCTTCTGGAAAACGATCCTCCAAGACGGCGATGCGATGGACATGAGTCCCAATAGTGGACTCCACTTCTGCCATCGCTTGCTCCAGTGCTACCACACGCTCGGTAACACCCACCATCTTCGCTCCGCTGATTGAAGATGTACTTGCTCCAACAATTACCTTTAGTTCCCGCAATCGACTGCTCCAACAGTCGCTCGTAGCTTTGCCCGCTTTCTTGGCACCGACCAAGCTCTGTGATCTGCTCTTTATTCTGATACCAATTCGCACCAACGAATTGTATCGTGAACCGTGCTCTGATACCAAATCGTACCATCGATTGGTATTACCTTCAGCTCTGATACCAAATGTCACAGGGTCAAAATCACGGTATCGATTTCGACCGATCTTGTGCGGCGTTAGCTAACCCGTAGCTAACCAGCCTTCCCGAGTAGAACGGTCACGGACACGCTCCAACTCTTCTCGTACTCCTGCTTGCTAGCGCACCGACGCTTTCAACACAAACACGAGCACGAACTCCGGATCGCTCAAGAATACTCTCAAGAACGCGCTCAAGAACTCAACCAAGCAATCACACAAGCACAGGCACAAAGCTCTTCTCTTTATTAGAAGGGGAACTCTCTCTCTCTGGAGTGGGTGTCTACAAATGAGCCACCACCTCTCCTTTTATACAAGACTCAAGGCAACCTAAGGGACACTCATTATTACATCTACAATAATGATACATAAAGACACAAGAGAACCTTCGAGTTCTTCGGCAACCCTTCGCGTTCCTCAGCAACTCTTCGTCTGCTTGTCTCTTCGACTCCCTTGTTGACCTTTCGTCTTCTCGCACGGTTGACGCCCAGTCAACCGCCCAGTCATCAGCACACCCGCGCTCCAACGCTTGCTGATGCAGCTTTGCCATAATTCACCAAGTGCCACCGAACACTTGGTCTTGTGCCAAAGGGAACCCGCGGCCTCCAGACCCTCGTGCGGTAAACCCTTAGCGTTTCCATGCTAAGGGGTAGTCCTCCAGAACTTTGTTATCGTGTCCTCCAGACCACTCTCGTACGTGTACGACTGAGCATGCTCGACAATTCTCGTACTCAGCACCTACAACCCTCCATGCCTCCTTGGACCGCCACGCATCAATACCGATACCATGCGCCTTCGTGCGTACGCCTCTGTGACCGTACCGCATAGCTCCTCGATGCGTACTGCTTCACTACGTACCGCCCTTCTGCGCTCGCGTATGTATGACTACGTGCATCCACTGTCATGTCTTGCACTGCTGACTGTACTCGTTGTGCTGGCACTGCTACAAGTTTCACGACACTCTGCTACCGAGCCAGTGTCCTGTGTGACGCTTCTCCCTTGTAACGTACGGTGGAGCCTCTAGACTCCCGTGGATAACCTCCCTGATATCCACGCATTTTCGGACTCCTCCTGAAGTCCAGCTCCATCGATCATTCTCGAGCATCCAGCTACCGTGTCTGCACGATCATTCTCGATCACGGAATTTGGGGGTGTGACAACAGCCACCGGAATCCGCCATCACCGTCGTCCACTCCTGATGAGAGCCACTTCTCATCGTGGTTCCATCGAAAGAGGATGAAAGGAGGGAGGCAACCAGTCACGTGCATGGCATCCCCCTGTGAAAGAATTGCAGAACGACCCCCTCCATTAGCTGGTAATTAAAGAAGAGCGTTTGAGTGTTCTTTCTTTCTTTATTTTTATTCATTGTTTTGCATTGATACCCCTAAGTCAGAATATCATTTTTGTCATTAGTTTTCAAAGATAAAAATTGCATATTGTAGCTCAATTTATTATCTTCATTGTAGATGTTTACTGTATATTTATAATCATACCTTGATTTATTAGAATTATTCTAGTGTAAACACCAATGTTTTGCCCATCTGTACTTCGATTATTTAGTACTAAATCAACAGTAATTGAAATTTTCCTGTAAAGATAGGAGGTACATTTAATTGAGTTATTCAACATGTCAAAAATTCATCATGGTATATGATTCAATTGCTCTGAATAAATTGATTTGTGATTTCTGTAATTGATTTTAAATTAGTTGATCAGATAGTAATTTATGAAAATTAAAATTGTCTGGATTCTTAATGCATAGAGCAGCTATCTAGGATTTATTTGTCTCTAGACATAACTTCTGTGTAATATTTATTAAAATTAAATTATACATAATCATCAGTCTTACATTATTTAATTCATTAAAAAAATCATAATGCATATGAAAAATACTAAAATTCATAGTGGTTAGATTTTATATACATTAACATTCTGGCCAAGTTTGAGGATTTTTTCGGAGTTGAATTGAATGAAAAATTACGTAATAACCTTTATACTTAGCTCTATTTGATTTTTCACATTTTATTTGCATAAAAAATAAAAAAATTCTTAGAAATCTAATCTTTAAATAATCTAAAATTTTTATTTAAGAGAATTTGTTTCACTGTGTTCATCCTTGGGTTTCTCTTGATCTTTTTTGCATTAAATCGATCGATTAATTAATATTGAACTTTAAGTGTCCGACTACAACAAAACGGCATTACTAACCCACGACGTTTACAGGGTTTCCGGACATAAAGTGTAAAAATACTCCCAAAAAAGAAAGAATTCTCGATTTCCACAGCTGTGCCATTTAATCAACTTCCTTAGATCAACTTCTGAAAAAACATGGGATTTTTACCCGGCAGACCCTATAATCTTTTGCAATTACCTCTACGACCTTCGAAACATCAATATTCCTCCCAAGACCCCTTAATCTTGCTCCGTTTTACCACACGAACCCTCCGTCTGTGTGCCGTCTCCTTCGTAACCTAACCAGAGTCTACATAGTAACCCTTGTACGACACAATCGCCAGAGGCGTGCCACGTGGCATGGGTTTAGAGTTTTGGCAGGTAGCTCGGATAAAGAGGCATATTAACCAGAAATACTATTTCAGTGCGCTGGTCGTCAAGACCAATATTCTGGGCACCATTACCCATTAATCCACAACGTTCACTATCCAAAAACGAATATCAACTCTTCTACTTAGCTAATCCACTGGGATTTCTTTATGAGGAATCTGACCTTCGATTGTTTGGTTGGTTTTGAAGAAATTCCACAGGGATTTGCCCGTGAGTCCGGTGTTCGACACAAGTGCATTAACGACGACGTTCCCATGCACTGAAAGGAGTACCCACCTACATGAGGTGGGAGAATCACCTCCCCAGCAAGCACATCCTCCCATGGGATTCCACCGTCCCCACGGCCATCTCCAAGAATGGAGGCGTCCCCGCCGTGGTCCACTTGCACGGCGGCATCCACGAGCCCCAGAGCGACGGCAGCGCCTTCGCGTGGTATGCCGCAGACTTCAAGGAGAAGGGCTCGACGTGGACCAAGCCCACCTACACCAACGTCCAACACGCATGCAACCTCTGGTACCACGACCACGCACTCGGCCTCACCCGTGCCAGCCTCCTCGACGGCCTCCTCGCTCCCTACGTCATACGCGACCCCAACCTCCAAGCCCCTTTCATGCTGCCCTCTGGACCGGAGTTCGATCGCCACCTCGTCATCACCGATCGGAGTTTCAACAAGGACAGAAGCATCTACATGAACTTCGCCGGTAATAACCCCGACGTCCACCCGCAGTGGCAGCCGGAGTACTTCGGCGACACTATCACCGTCAACGTGAAGGTGTGGCCTTGCATGAAGGAGCAGAAGAGGAGGTACCGGTTTTGTTTCATCAACGCTAGTAACTCCAGGTACCTCCGCTTCGCCATGACTAATAGCATGTCGTTCACCGTCATCGGCTCCGACTTCTCATACCTGACAAAACATGCACGAACCTCCACGATCATCATGTCACCTGCAAGATTCCAAGGTTAGACATGCCCCTCAAACGGTCCTCAAATTATGGGTAAAATAGGATCTTCACTCCTGTCATAACAGCCGTTAGTGCAACAAGAGACGGTTGCAAACCCGAGGGTCTGCCCGTTAAGGGTTAGCAAGATTAAGGGGTCTTGAGAGGAATATCGATGTTTCGAAGGTCGTAGAGGTAATTGCAAAAGATTATAAGTTCTGCCGGGTAAAAATCCCAAAAAACATTAAATATAACTTTCTCAATCAAACCTTCAATAATATTCTTCCAATCCCACATTCACGCTCAAATTCAAAAGTCCACACATCTCATCCTACGTCCGCCTTCGAATTTCGAACTCCAACGGCTCCTTCTCTGCGCTCCGTTCCCAACTCCACCAACGGTTATCTCTCCAACGGTCGCATTCCATTCAAAAATCTCCACTATATCAACAACCGTCCCACTCCTCTCTCCCCTCACTGTTCTCGATCTCAATCTCTGAGATTTCCAATCCCAAACAAAAATCAAACCTTTCTCTCTCGTTCTCTTTCCCTATGGAGACTACGGATTTCCACTCCCTCCCGAGGAGAGAGCTCCAGGCCCTCTGCAAGACGCACAAGATCCCTGCCAACATGACCAATGTTGCGATGGCCGACGCCCTTGTTGCGCTCTTCGCGGTGATCCTTCTCTTCTTCTTTCTGTTTTTAATCTTGTAACTGATTTGATCGGATAGGTTTAGCTCACGGTTGGGTTATCTTTGGATCTTACGCAGGAGGGGGCTCCCAGAGAGGATCTCGCCGCCCCGCAAGAGCCGAAGACGAATATGAAAGCATCGCGCACGACAACCGCTCGACAGAACGCCTCAATGAGCAAAACTGGTCGATCTTCGAGGCGAGGCCCGGCAAAAGGTGAGGAGAGGAAAGAGATCGATGGGATTCCGCTGATCGAGCTCCCGGATACCCCTGTGGTGCCCTCCGGGAAGAAGACGAGAGCACGGGAAGCCATGAAGACTCCTGGGAGGAGTGTGGTGGATGAAACATGTGGTGAGAAGAAGCAAGAAGGAGAAGAAGAAGCTGCTGCGGGGCTGCTCAGTTCCAAAAGGGCATCGGCGAGATCGATGCGGTCGAGGAAGAAGGTCTCGTTCGCGCTCGGAGAAGACGGTGAAGGGGAGAGGGGATTTGTTAATGAGGTCAAGAAGACTCCAGTCGCGCCGAGGATCCGAGCAGAGGAGGAGATGGAGACGGGGAGGCGTGGAACGAGCCGGTCGGTCTCCGGAAGGGCCACGAGCGTGCGGAGTAGCGGGAGATTGAAGGCGGTACCGAAGATGGCTGATCTGTCGGCTACTGAGGAGCGTGGCGACGAGGAGGAGGCTCCGATTTCAGACAAACAGGGTATAATTCTACTTTTTGAAGCTTTTACTGTTGATAGTAAACAATTTTACCATAGGACTTCCCCCATTTTACCCTTCTACCATACACCATTTTTTGGTGTTAACTATATTCACCTTAAGAAATAGCCTCCACGACTGTGCGTAATCTTTTTTGCTGGTTTTGTTTTTATAGAATTTGTGGTCGCTGAGGAGGAGACGTCCGATTCGGTCATCACACACGAAGCGGACGGTCACAATGAAGAGGGAGTCCAATCCACCGAACGGATTGGATTGGAGGAGATCCTGGAGGACGTTAATCCGACGGCGGATGTTGCCGAGGCTGTGGCGGAGGATAAGAGCGACGATCAGCTGACGGCTGGTGATGTTACCGCAGAGGAAGAGGAAGCTTCTGAACTCCACCCCGCCTATTCCGAAGGCGGTGATCTCACCGTCTGCTCTGCCGGAGCTCCGGCATCCGAGAAAGTCTCTGAAGCAGTCCTGGAGGCTGTCACCGTTGGTGGTTTGGATGGCACCGCTGCCGTTGATGAGGATGATATTATAGTGGACGTGCCGGAGGTGCAAGAAGTAGAGCCACTTGCCGACGACATTGATCACGTCGCTGAAGTGTTCGAGGAGGATGTGAGTAATGGTGCTATGGCAAACGGTGAAATGCCGGAGGATCTGGATGAGCTTGCGGAGGATGGTGAAGTCAGTTGTGGTAATGCCGTGATGGTGAATGCGGTTGTGGAGGATCTTGATGATGATGATGATGATGATGTAGTGCAGGAAAATGTGCCAAAAGAGGGAATGGTGGCAGCACTTCCCGTAGTTGTCGCCCATCAGGTCATCAAGGCTGCTGAATGTGGCAAAGAGGTTGATGAGCTTATGGAAGATCTCATGGATGTGCCGAAGACTGCAGAACATCCCGAAGCCAGTTGCGACAATGATATTGTCGATGAGGCTACCGGTGAAGAGCAGGACAACGTGCTGGAGAAACCAGCGGCTGAAGAACTTCCTGACGGTGGTTGTGGCGACGAGCTTCCGGTGGACGGTGAGGAGCAGGAGAACGAAGCAAATCACCCACTTCCCGAAGATGTCCATCCGGTGGTTGAGGCCGCCGATCACGTTGAAGCAGGTGGTGAAGGCAATGAGCCAATGGAGGTCGCTGAAGAGGACGTGCCGGCTGATAACTCTGTTAGCGACGAGCCACCCACTGAAACACTTCCTGAAGGTGGTTGTGGTGACGAGCTTCCGGTGGACCGTGTGGAGCATGAGAATGTGCAAGAGGAAGAAGCAAATCACCCACTTCCCGAAGATGCACATCCTGTGGTCGAGGCCGCCGATCACGGTGAAGAAGGTGGTGAAGGCAAGGAGCGAATGGAGGTCGCTGGAGAGCACGTGCTGGCTGATAACTCTGGTAGCGACGATCTGCCCACTGAAACACTTCCTGAAGGTTGTTGTGGTGACGAGCTTCCGGTGGACGACGAGAAGCAGGAGAATGTGCAAGAGGATGAAGCAAATCACCCACTTCCCAAAGATACACATGCTGTGGTCGAGGCCGCCGATCACGGTGAAGAAAATGGTGAAGGCAATGAGCCAATGGAGATCACTGGAGAGCACGTGCCGGCTGATAACTCTGGTAGCAACGAGCCACCCACTGAGGCTGCTGGCGAAGGAGGGATCCCGGTGGAGAATAC
Source organism: Ottelia alismoides (assembly GCA_037367405.1). NCBI lineage: Eukaryota > Viridiplantae > Streptophyta > Magnoliopsida > Alismatales > Hydrocharitaceae > Ottelia > Ottelia alismoides. The sequence goes on along the minus strand of JAZKJV010006351.1, from coordinate 251,971 downwards.
CGATGATGTTCTCCTCATCTGCGATGTCACTCCCGTTGCTGAGACTGGCTGTGAAGAGATGACGGTCACAGTCAGTAAGGCTGCCAGTTGTGATAATCCTTCTGTGGTCGAGCTTGAACCACTTGCTTGTGATGTTGATCATATCGTAGAAGCTGCTCTTAGTGATGTGGAACAAATCGTGGAGGCTGCCGGTTCTGATGGCTCCACTGGCAATGCGCCAGTCGAAGAAGCATCGCTTCCTGAAATGTTGCTGGAGAATCTCGAAGTCAGTAATGTGGAATCTGAGCACGACGAGCTCTTGCCGGTCACTGAAGAACAAATCCCGTCTAACACCGAGCCTGTCGAGGAAGCCTCTGAGCTCATCCAAGAGATACCTGTTCCCGCACAATGTGCCGATAATGTTGCGCCGCTGTTGGCGAGTTTCATTGTTGCAGAGACGCCTGAAGCTCCTATAGAAGATGAACCAAATGCCACAGTAGAGGCAACTCCGACCAAGTTTGCTGCTATCGAGGCACCATGTTCTGCAAAGAAGAGCGCCCTCGGCAGAAAGGAAGCCGGCGTCTCTGACAACAAGGAGAACTCCGTCGTGATTCTGTTCAACAGCAGCATGCCGCCGGTTGCGGAGAACGGCACCGAGAACAAGAAGAAGAATGGATTGCCGACACAAGCGGAGCTTGAGAAGATGAGCCTGCGGCAACTCAGGAAGCAGCTGGAGGCTCTTTCTGTTCACGACAGCAACCACAAACACCATGCGCACGACGTAATATTACTTGTCAAAAAGTTTACTCATTGTATGTACCTTGAATATGTAGACGATATTGATAATGGTTTTTTGTTGGTAATTCTTGCAGATGGTTTTGATGAGCGGGAAGAAGGCCGAGACAAAGAGAACTGCTCTAGCCACCTTGCAGGACAACTGCCTGAAGAGTCCGCAGCCTGGTCGGTGCTGACGATGCTCTCCGGTGACGTGTGTGGTGTGATGCCTCCTCCTCTTAGTTAGATATATGCATACTCTACCTTGGAGTAGTAGCTGATTAGTGTGATCAGAGAGGTTACTTTTGTGTATCTTGGAAGAACATTGGAGCTATCTGAAGCAAATCTTTCTTTTGTGACGCATCTTTAGTATATCTTAAGGAAAACTTTTTCGATTTTCCCCCCTCTTTGTGAAAAATCGTTCTTTTGACTTTAATTTTGCTTTTGATTTCCTGGAATATCAATGAAAAATACGAAGTTTGATTTTGATTTTTTTCTAATAATTTTTTTGACTACAAACAACTATAATTTGAGCAAACTGGGAAAGATTTTACTTGATTTTTTTAAAAATAGTAAACTTTGCGATATAATTGAAAGACAGTGTAAAATTTCAAGAATCCTATTTTTACTTGGTCGTTTGGGGTGCAGCAAATTATTTGCAGTGTTCTCCTAAAATTGTCCGCTCTAAAATGAAAAAAACAAACACTATGCAAAATAATTTTATTTACGTAGAAAAATAAATTTGGCGTTGTTCAAAAAATTCACACCCATAAATTTACGACATTCTTTTTCCATGAAAATTCACACGCAATCACAGAGGGTCACCGATTTTCAAAAGAAATGTTATTAAAATAAAACATTTTTTCATGAAAAATTTACACACGCAGTGGTCAGGGCACCGATGTTCAAAAAATGATCTTAAATTTAAGAGAAAAATCGCCTGAAATGCGATGAGGAACAGTGTGTCCGGATCGCCTCGTCGACCTATAACGATCCCATGTCGTAGTGCCTTCTCGATTGTGCTCAGTTGGCGGCCATACACGAGATAGGCGTTGCTTGGGGTAAATTACAGGATCATCCCTAAGCTTTTAAATCCCAAAGTTTAAGCCCCATTGTGCAATCTACCCATGCAATGGCTCACATTGGTGCATGGGTAGCACTAACACCGCTCAACTTTTGAAAGAGGTATATAACCTCCCTTATCACACGTATCCCCTCATTGCCCGTCACGAGTCCACCAATGGGTTGTGTTGAAGAGCTCATTTGATATAAAATTGATCGTATGCTGCAATGAGGAGCCCAGTAGGCTGTTCAATACTTATTTGTGTTGCTCGATCTTGATCGAGCGGTTCACGTAATTTTACATTTTTTGTGAATTCGTACCATGCAAACTCACGTGAACCGCTCGATCAAGATCGAGCGGTTCAAATGAATACTGCAGAGTCTGTTGAGCTCCCTATTTCAGCAGACGATCCATTCCACGTGTGATCCTCATTGAGTTGTGTATTACATCGAGGCGGAACGCCTCCCTGGCCGCTATGTTCTTATCGGTTGCACTAGGAACGGGCTCCGCAAGAACTCGATCATGGTTGTGCAAAAAAATAAAATTTACCCATATAAAATTTTAAAATCGAGCAAGAGCAAATAAAATTTAGGATTTTTTTACTCTAGTCCTGCCTCCGAGATTGGGCAATTAGCAGCATTATTATGCATCTATACATTTTTTGCAATAACACTTACGCTCGTGTATTCTTACAAAAAAACTAGTGGAGACCCGTGCGTTGCACGGGGTAAAAACCATACTACAACAGTAAAAAAATCAAACGAAAGGTGTACTCATAGGTGTTTAATTTGGACAAATATCAGAGTGTCATTCCACTAACTTAAATTGGCACGTGATTAAGCGCATACATAGCGTAGACATACCTAAAATAAACTGAAAGTATATTTTCAGAAAAAAAAGTTTTATCACCACGAGGGGAGCTGCTGTAGTGAAGTTTACAGCAAAGTTTGCTGCATTTTTTTGCAAATTCTATTTCTAAAATCCAATCGTTACAAAATTTCACCCCTATCAGATGTTTACGGGTACTTATTCTTAATGGTCAACAAAGAAGTCAACATTAGAAGAACTTAAAACCTATTAAAAAAGGCATTGACATGTGATCGTTAGATTAATTAAGTAGCCATAAACATGGAATTTGTGTGAAATTTGGCAAGCATGTAGAGCATTAACCATAGATGCAATTGGATTTTTGAAATGAAATTTGGGGAAAAAAAGTTTAAAGTTACAACAGACTTTGGTGGTACTGCCCACGAGAGGATCAAGAGAAAAAGTTCAAAGTTTCCTTTTATTTTGACAAATTTCCCTTTTATTTTGACAAATTTCTGCTGACAGATACTCTTTATATATTGGATGCATAAATCAGTAGCCTGTAAAGCACAATCAAGTACCCCTTACATCATGCTACGATAAAACGCGATGCAATTTCTCTAAGCTATAGGAAGTGGATGCGTAGTCCTCAGACATAGAATGCTTGCTCCGCTCTCATATAGCGGTACTCTCTATAGTCCTATGTACTGTATTATGGTATACCGTATAATCCAAGTGAAGTTGATATTCCCATCACAGATTCAGAGCACCGACTTTGAATATTTGTCTATAATCCAAATGTTCTGAAGTCTAGTGAATCTCAAATACCACAGTTCTGCAATATTTGTTGGCTGATTGGGCACAGTGTGAATAATGTCAAGCCTTCAATCGAGAAGAAGCACGAGTTATTAGAATGAAGAAGTTTGAAGATCCAAAACTGGAACATCAACAACCTTGTGGAGTTGTTTATATCCCCATATTTGAAGAGAAATGAGGGTAAGTTCAACAGAACAGATGTTGGTTCCTATGGAAATGGAAAAAGGTAATATTTCGTGTTGAAGAGCCGGCGATTACAATAGTGCAGCAGATCCTTCCACTATTGTATAAGCAACAACAACATACAGATACAGATGCTGTAACACCCCAACCCCCCGGGACGTTACAGATGCTGCAACATTTGTAGCAGCAGATAGATTAGCAGTAGCTGTCCCTGATGGCTACCACTCTGATACAGCGGCAGCAACAACCAATTCTTATGTCTGCCATCGTGTTCATAATTGTATCCATGTATTATACATCACCATTTGTCTTCGGCATACTTTACCGACAAACTTGAATCTATCATCGTTGACCTCTTCTTACTTCTCGAATTCATCCATGTTGTAGGATTATGAGGGCAATATTGTTGTCTTACTTAAGAACCGAATTATAATAAATTTACGATCTTACATTCATATTGTAAATTTATAATAATTCGCTATAATAAGCATCAATTACCTGCATCATAAAGTAGGATGCCAAAGGCAGATGAACTTAGTCTTAACTCATAAGGATATTTTTAAAAACTTATCTGCAAAGAATTGTTTGGGTGGACAGAGAACACGATCTAATGCCATGTCAGGTGCAACTCCATGTTGACATATCCATGGATGGTCTATACAGTGAAAGTGAACACCCCATGTATGATATACGCATGAAGTTATGTATCATGAAAATAGTATGGATATTTCAATTTTATGAAAAATCAAGAAACTGGGCGGTCAGATCTCCATAAAAGCTTTTTTGGAAGTAAAAATAAATCTGGGAGAAAAGAGTTAGAAATTATTGATCAGAAGAGAAACCAAAAACGCAAGCAGACATATTCTATGCTACTAAAAAACAATCAATAATAATGGGTTTTCTTCATTCCAGATTGAATATGAATTTGAAACTTGACTGTAAAAAGAGTGCATATCCTGAATGTAGGTCTCTATAAAACTTACATGAGACTTCATGAGTAGTTAAGCGCTCAGAAGGTCGAGAACGATGCATCTTTCCAATGAGATCCTTCTTACTGTCGGAGATAAGTGGTAACAATTCTAAATCAAAATCAATATGCCTTTTTAGGATCCTAACAAATATTCCTTATTGTGTTTACGTGATACAAAATCTTGCTTTTTAAGTTCAGGCAACAGAATGAACTGATGATCAATGCCAACAAATTTATACAGTCCGCGTAAACGAAATTATCATTTTTACTCCCAATCTCAAAAACTGGCAACAAATACCCACAAACACGAAATGGATAAAGGAAGCAACATCGTTGTATGAATCTAGCAATAAAACAAAACCACTGATGAGCACCTGTCACCAATCACCATTGAAAGAGGAAACAACTTCCTCAATTGCGAAGTCAAATCCAACAAAAGACACCCAAAATCATGGGGTACCACTCCAATTCCACATTTTCTGGGAAAAAAACAGTTCACTTTTTCATCATCATCTCCGTGAACTCCTCAAACTTGATGACATCGTCGCCTTTGCGATCCACGTCGCCTATCATCCACTTGCATTGTGCGGTTGTGGTGCCCTCGGGGAGCTCCAGTCTGGCGAGCTCGTTGGGGGAGATGGAGTCATTGAGGTCGAGTTTGAAGATGTCAAAGGACTGGCAGAGGTCCTCCAACGCGTTGTCAAGGAGCACACTGCGTATGTTGAGGTTGATGAATTCGGCGAGGGAGATGAAGACCTCGCCACTGGAGTCGACATCAGCCATCATAAGACGAAGCTCTTCAGGAGGTCCAACCGGAGAAGTCTTAGAGAGAGAGAGCATCCCCGACGGAGAGGAGGGCAGAGGCGGTTGGGGATCATGTGACGAGGGCACAACATCGCTGGGCGAGAGCGAGGCAGAAGGTGCCAGTGCCAATACAGTCGGCAGCGATGCTATGGGGATGGGAGATCATGGTGCACTAATATGACCGGAGGACGGCGTAAACAGAACGGAGGCGGGGGAAGCAGAAGCCCTAACTGGAGATAGGGTTGGCTTCACGGTACAAGGCGGAGGCGAGGGGATTTTGGGGATTGCCGTGGATGTTTTTTTGGAATGATGATGGGACGCTGGGATCAAAAGGGTAAACTTGGAAGGTATGATCGAGGTTAAGGATGAAATTGGAATTTTTGCACAAAAATTAATAGAGAGCACGTGACTTGCTGAGCTTTAAGATTTTTTTTTGTTGTGTAAATGTAAACTATATATTCCCAAAAAGAGGCTAAGGACTAGTTACAAAAATACGAGGGCCAGTAAAAACTAGCCTAAAAAAGAGAATGGACATACATTGGTTGGAGGAATTAAGCTGAGCCAGAGAGGAGAAAACAAAAACTATGCAGCCAGCCTAAAATTTAATGTATCTGAATGTAGTTTGGACCTCCGCAACAATACGCTCAGGGGACTAGCGGAAGCGCTCGACCAGCATCGATTTCGTTCCAACCAAATATGCCTAACCACAATCGCGAGGATGGTTGCGAAGGTGGAACGGACAGTCGGAGATGGCAGGTTAAGGATCCAGTTGACAAGTTTGTGGATAGCGTTAGAAGGAGGGACCAACAAACCGATCGAACTACATGAGTCCTGCCAAATCGAGGAGGAGAAGGGGCACAAGAGCAGCAGGTGATCGTGCGTTTCCGCCTCCACAAAACAGAGACCACACGTAGTAGGCAAGGCCATCCCAAAGGCAATGAGTCTGTCCTTAGTAGGGAACCTTCCAAGGAAAGCCCTGTAAAGAGTGAATGCATAGGAAGGCGGGATATGCCTGTCCCAAATAACTGCATGCCAGGAGACCAGCTCGGCCCGAGGGCGAAGTAGATGAAAGGCACTCGCAAAAGAAAAACCTGATTGCGAGGAGATCCATGAAGCATTGAGAACGTCGCCCCGAATGGCCTCCCGCAAAGTCGGCCTGGATGCCAGCATCTTTCGCCAGTAAATAGAGGAGGAGGAGGCTGACGAGGCCTCCCAAAATGGACCATTGCTAAGATATTTGGCGCGCATATACACCGCCCATATGGATGAATCAGCCGAAAGAAGACGCCATACCCAAGAAGCAATCATTGCCTTTCGGTGGGAGAGCAGGGAGTTCATTCCCAGTCCCCCCTCCCTTTTTAGGAGACAAATATGGCTCCAAGAAATGTCATGGCGCGTCCGCCCCCATAGGAAATGGGCGCACATTTTGTCAAGTCTTCTGATTTTGGTTATAGGGATGATGACACCTGCAGTCCAGTATAGAAAAATTCCACGAATCACTGTATTTAACAATTGCGCCCTACCTGCCATAGTCAAACATATGACGTTCCAACCGTTGATGAGAGACTGGATACGGTCTTCAAGGGCTCTCGAGTCTGATCTACGGCCATAGGAGGAGGCCATTGGTAGGCCGAGATACATTGTGGGTAGGTGATGCTGGAGCATCCCCATGTTGAGGGTGGAAGCAAAGTCCGGGGTGGCCCATCTAGGCCTAAAGATTTTACTCTTCATGTGGTTCAACTTAAGCCCCGGCACCTCTTCAAACTCTTTCAAGATGTCCCTAACGGCACTCAGGGAGCGAAGGGAGCCCTTGCAAAATAATAGAAGATCATCCGCGTAGATTAGATGAGAGGGGGCAATGCAACGACCACGGCCCAAAGGATGGAAGCGGCCTGCTAATAACGTAATTTCAATAATTGAGGTGAGAGATTCCATGCCAATCGTGAAGAGCAGAGGGCTGAGGGGATCACCCTGACGCAAGCCCCTAGTTCCTTTAAAGTAGCCATGGGGAGACCCATTGATTAGAATGGAAAACGAGGCAGTCGTAATGCAGTTCTTTATCCAAGAGATCCACGTGGAGCAGAAACCCATAGCCGATAGGGCAGCAAGTATAAATGAATGCTCAATTGAATCGAATGCTTTGGATAGATCAATCTTGAGGCATGCTTTGTTGCTTGAGGCTCTATTGTCGAATCCATGTAGGATTTCATTAGCAAGATGAATGTTATCACTGATTAATCTCCCCTTAATGAAAGCTGTTTGATTCAGCGAGATGAGGGATGGGAGAACGGCAGCAAGTCTGTTGGCAAGGAGCTTCGAAAAGATCTTGTAAATGACATTGCATCCGGAGATAGGCCGATAGTCTCCAATGTTAGAAGGAGTCTGGACTTTGGGAATCAAAGTGAGAAAGGTATGTTAACCTCTCTAACCATCCCCCACCTTTGTAGAGAAAGTGCATAGCAGCCTGGATGGAGTCTTTGAATAAAGGCCAATGACGTTTAAAGAAATAGGAATTGAATTCATCAGGGCCAGGGGCCTTGGCGGACCTAATAGAAGACAATGCAGCCCAGATTTCGTCTTCCTCAAATGGCCGAATAAGCCAGTTATTTGCTGTCTCCATAAGGCATCAGCGTGGAGGAGGAGGAGGCAGACTCAAGGCAACGAACTCGGATGGGGCTAAAAGAGAAGAGAAGTGCTCTACAGCTGCCTTAGCCACTTCAGACTGCCTATCAACAACATTGCCGCCAGGATCGATAACATTTGTGATAAAATTCCTAGAGCAACGTATTTTTACCGCGAGGTGGAAGTATCGGGTGTTGCGATCCCCAAGGTTCAACAAGTCCACCCTACTTTTTTGCTTCCATAATGATTCCATATCCTCCTCAAGGGAGTACAAATAATCTTTTTTTAAAAAAATGAGCTTTAAGATATGTATAGATAGATTGCCGTGGATGTTTTTTTGGAACGATGACGGGACGCTGGGATCAAAAGGGTAAACTTGGAAGGTATGGTCGAGGTTGAGGATGAAATTGGAATTTTTTGCACAAAAATTAATAGAGAGCATGTGACTTGTTGAGCTTTAAGATATGTATAGATGATAGTACGGTCATTTTTCAAATTTTAGAAAATATTTTATCAAAATTTCAAATTTTTATTTTCCTTATTTAATTTCAAATTGTTGTTACAAAGAGAATATTGTTGTGCATGTTCGAGAGTTATCAGCGTTGAAACTTGTAATTTTATTTATGCTTAATGGTGAAATTTTTGGACACTCATCTATACGGTGAAGGCCTTTTTTCTTTCAAAAATGTGATTTCAAATTTTAATTTTTATTTGATTTTTAGTGATTTTTCTCATCAAACTTACTCTGAAATGATGGCAAAAACCTGGCAAACGCTGTTCAGGATGGAACTTTTTTATCCTAATCAAGCTATTAATCAAACAATAAACTAGAGTGTCATTATGTACAATTTTTCATCAAAAAATAAACTATAAAGAAATTTCATCAATTATAGTACACTTACCACTAATAAAAATGTTATAGTGGCCTTTTGTAGTGTTTCATACACGTAATAAAAATGTAACGCTATAGTGGTCTTTTTGTGTATAGATATAATAGAGTTACATTTTAGTACAAAATAAACTTGAAGTAATTATTTAATTCTTATATAAAATTCAAATAAAATTATATAAAAAATCTAATTACTTGCTCTAATAGACTTTATCCACAAAATTACTTTTTAGGCTTCGTTTGGTTGTTGGGTTAGGTTGGATTCGGATATTCCTGGGAATAGTAAACTGTGGGGAGGTTGGGAGGGTTGGAAGGAGTACACCGGTGTACCTCAACCTAACCCTGCAACCAAACGAAGAATTCTTGCATCGACGGGAGTGTGAGCCTTCGGTCTGGAATTCAGGGCGGCCGGACCCGACTGCGCTGCGAAGCGCGCGCACGAGGGACTGCCACGTGTTCCGCTTTAGCGAGTCCCCGGTGAAGACGAGTCTTTTCCCTGAAGGATCTCCAGCATCTTTCTCCCTTCTAATATGTGATTAGTCGCTAAATCACACATTAAAGGATACTTAATCTATAAGAAGAGTTCAAATTAGGAATTATATCGTATATGGATTTTTACACCGCTGCCCTTAAACCTTTTTTCCCTACAACGTTACAAGGACTGTAATTTACATCGTAATTATAAATACTATAGGGCGTAAGCTAATTAGACAAGCATTAGGAGTCTTGATGTAAAAATCCATTTATTTATATTTTTCTGAGCGCGAGGAAAGGGCGGTTTCTTTTATAAGTTCTTCAAATTCGATAATATTAGGGTGTATACCCGCGCTTCGCGGCGGTAAACAGAATACATGAGTTAGACATCATTGCCTCATCTTAATAACAAAGACCTGTGGATTGGTCAAAAATAAAAAGAACACGATAAATGATGAAATACTCGAAGTATAATGCAGTTGTTATTAATAACTATTGATACGTTGGAGATCAATTAGCATGAATAAAATTGATTCCACTTAGATAGAAAAACGATAACAACAAAACAATAATTATTGACACTGCAGTTCAGTTCATCTGAAAACGACACAAACAATAACAAAAAATTCATCACTAAACCAATATCAATGGTTATTATCAATTCTGTATCCAAAAAAACAAATACAATAGTTATAATAGTAGTTAAAATTTATTATTTTTGTCCAAATATAAAAGACTACAAACTTTATTTGATAAGGCTGTAATAAAATCTATTTTCTTTTATTCCAAAATCAACTTTATGAAATAAAAATTAATCGTATAATATATAGATGTGAAATCGATAACTATTAAAAATATCAGCTTTATTAGAAATTTCAGTTTTTAAACATGTATCCAAATAAAAACTGAACATATAGTTTCTAACCGTAGATTTTGGAAGAGGAGTGGATATTGCAATAGACTCGAAGTGAAGAATCTCTTAATATTGAACGATGTTAGCACCGGCATACTGGTTGTTTAATGTTGATGTGATCATAAAAGGAAGTAGACACACATGCAATGACTAACCTTATAAACTAACTGTTGGTTTTTCATTCTAAATGATTGAAACGAGGTCCATTATATACAACTTTCTCAAAGATAGCATAAACTTGCACGTGCATTGGGGTATGATGGATGATTTTCTTCAATTTCTTAGCTACCTCAATAAATATAGTTTGAAGTTAAGGCTTGGTTCACGTTGCTTTGTTTTTCATTTTCACTCAAGTTATTGTGTTTTTTATGTTCTAATTTTCCGCTTGATTCTTTTTGACATGGCAATTTATGTATGATCCAAGGGTGGACCCCTTTGCATGTTGTAATAATATTGCAAAAATAAATTCCATTACTTGACATAGTTTAATTTATTTAGTATAAAATCAAGCTCTAGCAAAATGATGCTTATCATAAAAAACACATCGAGGACCAATAATACTAAAGCAATAAAAAAGACATAACACTAGTTTCCTTACCATGAGGCAGGAGATGCATGCAAACATGATGACTACGGTCTCAAATTATATGTTGATGTTATAGGTCTTATTTTTTGTCTGAAAGTTCAATGAACCGTATACACCACCATGATACATTTGTAGGTGTTCATGCAAGCTGACCGCAAATGGCTTCTCAACGGGGAAGATGAAGCAGCTTGTCCATCACCAAAGAAAAACGAAAAAGTGAGTTTGTTCACATGCGAAGAAAATCTATAGATGAAAATCAGGCCGAAGGGTTCCCTGTTTAACCATGTAAGGCTATGAGATATGGAGAATTTGAGATCATAATCAATCCCCACCAGTCGAAATCTATGTAACTGGGATGATATGATGTTGCACAAATGCAAACTGTTGTCAGCTCTCTACATTTTGGCATCCTTCCCCTTATCATCGCAAGATTGAAGGGCAGATACTCCATGACAACACGGCTAGAAAAATGAGAATAAATGGGAAATTCCACAAGTGGAAAAGCTTTCAAACGGCTTCCCAAAAGAATCGTCTAGCATCGAAATTCGATCGAAATGACCGAAATATGGGGGTCCCAGTGCAAAAAAATGACCGAAATTCCGGTCGAAATTCCACCGAGATTCTATCGAAATTCTGTTTTGGTTGATCCCGAAATGATGACCGAAACCGACATTTAGGGCCTTGTAATGGAAGAGGGAAAGGGGAATAAGAGAGTGGATAATGATGAATAAGGAAAGAGGGGAATAAGGGCTTATTCTGATCCCTATTTCCCTACAAAACATGGTCTTAGGGTCCATTCAGATAAAGGGTTATCTTGAAGAGGATAACCCTCCCAAGAAAAGGGTTATCCACCATTGTGATAACCTTTTGTGTGTGTTGGTATTTGGATAGGTTTGTTGTGCTGTGATTGTATTAAAGTTTGGAAAAAATGATTTGAAGTGGAGTATTTTATAATTTTTAGATGATAAGATGGTATATTATAATATTTTATTGGAATAGATGAAATGTAATTTGATGTATTAAATTAGTGTGTGTGCGTGTGGGGTTTTCAAGTTGGCATGTGTGATCAGGAATAAAAATAGTCGGTGGGCCCCATGAGAATCTGGGGGAGGGGGTTTCTCTCTATCCGAACATGGCCTTAATCTCAAACCCCTTTTAATAGAGATGAGTAGGATTATAGAAAATGAATTATACATAAAAGTCTAACTCTCTTAAAAATAATCAAACTCTAGTAAATCGTAATTTTGACTCCTAAAAAGACTCCTAATTTAAATAACTAAATATGTACCAATTCATCTTGATTTAGTTAGAACAAATTTGAAATTGCTACAGACTCGAAGTACATAAAAGAACACCAACTAGTCTTAATTTAGCCATAATCATCCATTTGCACATGCATCAAACGCTCACATGCAATAACATAGTTTCGGAAGATATATCCCATTAAGATTGGGTTATTCACTTGTTAAACTAGTGAGCACGGTGCATAAAAAATAGGTCTCGTGGAATGAGGCCACATGCTTCATCACCACCTTTTTCAAAGTTATGCCTTTGCACACGATGCTTGGATCGGAACAGCACTTTTTTGGATTGATTTAATGTCTTTTGGTATTTTGAAGATTTTTTAGGTTGGGGAGGGTGATGCAATATGGGGTTTGTTTATTGCTGAATATCAATTATACAGAAGGCTTGGATAGTTCTTCTATCTATCTAAGATGAGGGATATTTAATGTTATCTAAGGGCTTGTCGATTTCTATCATGAAGAATGTCTTTCCTTTTTGAGCCCAAATGGTTACGAGAAATTGTCCCATTTCGAGTGTTGTCTTTATTTTGTTCTTGAACTAATCTAAGTTATGGATGACACTATTATTCTCTCATTAATCATCCTTTTACTTCATAGAAGCTCAATTTAAGAAAAGGGATTCGGAATGGAGGCAAGATCGTGGCAAAAGTGGTTGCGTGAGGGAGATGCGAAAGCTAGACCATGCTATAGCGAGTGGGAGATGCAGAAGTAACCTTATCCATTCCGTGTTTGTGGATGGTTCAAATGGAGATGCAGTTAGGTTTGCGGTGGAAGAACATTTCAGAGGGTTGGGCAGACGTGCAAGCATGTGAGGGAGCCTCTCGGACAACATGTTTTCTAGGCTATCCCAAGACTGACTTTTTTATTTCCGAAGCTAGGGAGGCAATTTTAATCTAAAATTTGACAGTGTATCGGGTCGGGCCCATGCTGCTACCTAATTCTTTTCTTCAGAGAATTAGGAGACATGGTTGTTGTGGATGTCATGGACATGTTGAGTGAATTGCAACATGGTAATCAGGGGTTTGCACATCTAATTGGGCTCTTATTTTTCTTTTGTGTAAGAAGGATGTGTCAATAAACGATGAGGATTATCACTCGATTGCATCGTCTAATGTGATCCATATCACTGTGGCTAAGGTGTTGGCTAATCTACTTAAGAGGGTTACGAATCACATTATTTCTCCTCACTCAGCTTTAATTCTGAATAGATATCTAATGGATGGAATAGTTATGGCAAGTGAGATTTAGTCCAGTTGGAATTGAAGGAAGATTAAAGGGTTGCTATGGAAGGTTATTTTTACTAAAGCCTATGATTGTGTCGAGTTGATATGCATTTGGGACTCTCCTTATCGGAGGGATATTCCTAAAATCTAGACTTACATTGGTAAAGAAATGTAGTAACGTAGTAGCACTCCCTAACTCTCAGTTTTGATCATTGGTGTTTAGAAGGGTTTTTTTCCAACCTAAAGGGTGGTTCGTCGGGGTTGCCCTCTTGCTTGTCTTCTTTTTGTGATTGTTGTTGATGTGCTTTTAATATGGTGCAACATAAAGTTCAAAGCAATTTTTTTGATGGTTACCATATGGGAGGATATTTCTTTCCACGTTCTTTAATATGCCTATGACTATTGTTTGTGGAGAATGAGGTGCATGAGGTAGAGGAAGTTTCAATTGTGCTTAAGATCTTTGGTGATATATCGAGACTTAGAATTAATCACAACAAATACGTCTTTATGCCTTTTTGGGTTGGCATCTGGCAAGATTGAAGGTCGCAATACTATGTTGATACTCCAAGGGCCTTGTTGCCTCTCCAATATACGATCTTACCTCTTGTGTGTGGTAAATTATCTCAGGCAGATTGGTTATCGCTTGTTGATAAGCTCGAGAAGAAACATGCGGGGTGGAGGATGGTATTGTTTTTTTTTATTTTTTTATTATAAATTGGGTGATCCTCCATTGTGGGGTTCATCGCCAATAAAATTTCATTAAAAGGAGATAACAATACATTACTGTGATGACTGGAAATTATAAAGCGCAATACAATGCGAAGCTGCATTCTCATAATAAAACCTCTGGTTTTTTAAATCAACTCGTTACGTCATGCCCAAATGACCCAAATAACAGCAAACAGCTTCGAGCAATCATTTGTGGAGTTGGACCCGACTGCCCTTATAGAAATCCAGAAGTCCGTTGTACCTCCTGTCGCGACCCAAGGAATCCCAACCTCCTTCCAGACCCGTTGAGATGTCGGGCACTTGAAAAACAAATGATCGGAGTCCTCCTCTGTTTCCTCGCACCTGTCGCATTGTGTGTCTGCCCGACCTAGCACTCTCCCTCTCCGTGCTTTATCACAAAGGCGCGCCCCCTTCACAGGCACCAGAGGAATACCTTCATTATGTTCGGGATCTTCACTGCCCATCACTTTTATGTCCTGACACAGATCCCCATTCTGCTCCTCTAACCTCCTACTGAACTCTCTGTACGCATTCTTCACAGAGACGTTGTCTTCCTCCCATTCAAAGTGATCTCTGTCAAGCGAGAGGGCCCTAGGTTGGGGGAGTTTTATCTGCATCAGTAGGTATTCTTCCAGCCGTTGATCAGAGAGGTCCACCTGAAAAAGGGGCGACCATGTGTCAACATCCGCCATCTGCATCAACGTAGCCTCTTTAGTAGCCGACATAGCAAAAAGGCGTTGGAATCTGAATTCAAGCATGCCCTCTCCAGACCAGTCATCGCGCCAAATACGAAATATGTGTCCTTCTCCCACTTTAGGCCGTAGTCTGGGCGCCATACTTTGCAGTAGTAGCCGTAAAAAAATCAGTTCTAGGTTTCATATCTGTTTAAGATGCTGCAAGTAAATACCTAAAAGCAAAGACATGTCTAACATAAATAAAGAGTAAAAGCAGCTGCTACACATCGACTGGCTTTGGAAAGCTCGCTATAGAGGAATCATGAGATGAAATCAAGAGAGAAAGATGATCTTTACCGTATTTTGTTGTTATCCAATATATAACAAATATATATATATATATATATATTGTAAAAAAGGGCACAAATGTGTATAAAGCAAGAAAACCCATACCTTGTGACTGTGATTGGCTTTGAGGGCCGTTATCCATTGTGTGAGCAGATAGAGAAGGCATGGTAACACCTACTTGGGCGATCACCGGGCTGTCCCTTGGGTTGACTTCCTTATCCATCATCATGCTTTCTAAAGTTGAACCATCACAAATGATATACATCAATTTCAACAACACGTTAATCGGATCATGTGGTAACTTCAAATTCTCGAAGCAAAACATCCAAAAGTCAATCAAGCTATAAAATACGAAAAATCTAGGGCTAAAAACCCATCACCATTTGTTAATGGTGTTAGAGCATTGGAAGAGGCGGAATCGTTAACAGAATCAGAATCGGAGAGGCAAATCCACCTCTGCCACTGCCTCCTCTCCCACCACCTCAGAGAGACATCACCGGGTATGATATTTAAGATTAGAGAGAATTGATAAAGCGTGAGACAACTTTAGGGGCTGTGAAGATTTGACAGGTGGGACGACAGTTGGAGGACAAAATCAAAGGGGGATGACACATGTGCGAGAGATAGAAGGTGAAATGCCTCTGGCTTTTTGGAAGGGAGGAAACTCGAGCACTCGAGCTGTACGAAGGAATTGAAGGGTTTTTACGGGGGCTTGCCGGAGATTTTACCACATGGTTAAAGCTGGGTTGAAAATCCAACTTTAGTATATGTAACAAATAAAGTTTATAGGACACGAAGATTAATACCAGGCCCTACGATGAGGGAAAAACCACAAGATCACACACAAACCCTAATCTCCCTCACAAGAGATTAGGGGCTCTCTCTTCACTCGGTTTACAAGAAAGGAGGGGAGACGAGTACATTTTATAAGATGGTGGGTAAACGGTCCCTCATCCAAAGACCCGTTTAACCATTTAAGAAATACAACTCAACACTCCCCCTCAAGTTGGACATACATATCGATCATGCCCAACTTGCCTATATTCTGCTCAAAAATCACCGTAGGCAACTCCTTTGTGAAGAGATCTGCAATCTGATCACCAGATTTCAAGTAGGGAAGACACAATTGACCGTCATCAATCTTCTCACGGATGAAATGCTTGTCAATTTCTACATGCTTCGTCATGTCATGCATAATAGGGTTATTTGCTAAGTTTATTGCAGCTTTATTATCACAGAACATCTTCAAAGGCATGATAGGTTCAACACCCAATTCTGCTAGTAGAAGTTTCAACCAAACGACCTCAGTAACCCCATTTGCAAGGGCCACGTATTCAGCTTCAGCACTAGATCTAGAGACAACATTATGTTTCTTACTTCGCCATATGACCAGGTTACCACACAGATAAACAACATACCCTGATGTAGACCGTCTATCATCCACAGATCCAGCCCAATCCGCATCAGTGTAGCCTTCAATGCTCACGCTATCTTGCCTTTTAAACAAAAGGCCTTTACCTGGGAATTCTTGATGTAGCATAAAATTCTATTAACGGCATTCATATGAACAATGGTGGGTGCATGCATGAATTGACTGACCACATTTACAGCGTAGGTAATGTCAGGTCTTGTGAGAGTAAGGTAGATTAATTTGCCAACAAGTTTCTGATACCGTCCAGTTAAAGCTTCATTGAGAGGTTCACCATCTGTTTTGCTCAGTTTATGGTTAGCGTCTATAGGAGTAGAGATTGGCTTGCAACCTAGCAGGCCAGAGTCCTGAAGTAACTTGAGTGCATAGTTTCGTTGATTTAGGCACAAGCCACCAGGGGAATTGGTCATCTCAATACCAAGGAAGTACTTTAACCTACCCAGGTCTTTAAGTTCAAATTCTGTATCAAGAACCTGCTTTAGGCGGGGTATTTCTGCATCATCATTACCGGTCAGAATCATATCATCTACATAGACCAAAAGAACGGAAATTTTTCGCCGCCTTTTTTTATGAAGAGGGTATGGTCGCCATTAGCCTGGTGATAGCCATTGGTGACCATTACAATCCTGAGTCGCTCGAACTAAGCTCTAGGTGACTACTTAAGACCATACAAAGCTTTCTTCAATCTACAACACTTGCTCAGTTCTTCGTATCCATGGGGCATTTTCATGTAGACTTCTTCTTTGAGGTTTCCATTTAAGAACGCATTCTTGACATCTAGCTGATACATCTTCCAAGAAAATTGCACGGCCAGACAGATAACAATACGGACCGTGTTCATTTTGGCCACAGGAGCAAATGTCTCAAGATAATATATCCCGTACTTCCGGCTATACCCTCTTGCAACTAACTGTGCTTTAAATTTGTCCACTTTGCCAGCAGAACTATACTCACCGTGAAGACCCATTTAGAACCAACAAGATGAGCACCTTTTGGAATGTCCATAACATCCCAAGTGTCGTTCCTTTTTAAAGCCGTCATTTCGTCGTCCATCACACTCACCCAACGTGGATCACCTTTTGCTTCAGCCACATTCCTTGGAGGATCATGAGAGTCAAGAAGAGTGAGAAAGCTTTTATAACTGGAACTCACCTTAGAGTAGGAGACAAAATCCTCCACAGGATACCGAGTAGAGGGCCTGATTGACCTGGTAGCCTTACGCATAGCAATGGGACGATTATCATGTAGTTCTTCATCACCCTCGTTCACATCATTAAGCATAACATTAGGTTCAACAACTTCAATATCAGGAGAAGAGGTACTACTTACAGAGTTGTCGGTACTTGGATCATCCGGGGATGGATTGGGATGTTGATTTAGTAGTAGATTATCCACACATAGCATCTATTATCTCTTCTCTTCCATTCAAGTCATCCATAACTCTATCACAGCCACCGTCGATACCAGCGGTAATAATATCCCCATGGTCATCATATGAACGCAGGAATTCATCCATAGAGTAAGTGTTAGTAATATTATCCATGGACTCCCCTGAGATAGAGACTTCCCATAGTATGATTCACATTCATGGAAAGTAACATCTTTACTCACATATAGTTTCCTTGATAAGGGATCATAGCATTTGTACCCTTTCTGTGTACTAGAATAGCCAAGGAAAATACACCTGATGGCTTGGGGGTCCAACTTCCGTCTGTCAGGACCAGAGTGGTGAACAAAACATATACAACCAAACACGCGAGGAGCAAGAGCAAAGGGTGATTTGTCAGGATGCAACACAGAGAAAGGAACTTTCTTTTTAATAGCAAGAGAGGGCCTTCTGTTAAGAAGGAAAGTGGCAGTGGCAGTAAGCACTGCCTCCCCCCAAAAATTCTTAGGGACATTATGACGAAATAAAAGAGCATGGGTAACTTCCAAAAGAGATCTGTTTTTTCGCTCAACAACGCCATTTTGCCGAGGAGTGTAGCTGCAAGACGTGTTGTGCAAAATCCCTTTTTCTCGAAGAAAAGTCTGAAGGAGACAATTCCAAATATTCCTTAGCATTGTCTGACCGTATGGTTTTTACCCTGGTATCATGTTGATTTCAACCATGAGAACAAAATCTCTAACAATTTTAGGAACTTCACTGCGACTCTTCATTAAGTACACGTAGGTATAACGGGAGAAGTCATCGATGAACGTAAGGAAATATTTGTCACCTTCTAAACTCATCACACTTGAACGACCCCAAACATCTGAATGAATCAATTGAAAAGGAGCAGTACTTCTACTATTCGAAATGGGATAAATAGTTCTAGTGTGTTTTGACAACTAACACACTTTACAAGAGAAAAAAATCATGGTTCACTTTACTGCATAAGCTAGGAAATAAAAGGAAAGGGAGGAGTAACCAGGATGTCCCAGACGATCATGCCATTTCTTCAATTCACCAACATCTTTATTTCTTTCATCAGTAGCGACTGCAACCCAAGTAGAGATGATCCTAGCAGGAAGACGATACATGCCATCAACTACTAAACCAATCCCAATCTGCTTCCCTGTCCCCAAGTCCTGCAGGACGCAAGTGTTTGCATCAAAGATTAAACGACAGTGTAGGTCTTTAGCAATACGATAAACAGATAATAAACTGATTGGAAAGTCAGGAAAGTGAAGAGCATCCTTCAAGATAAATTTATCGATGATAGATATACTTCCTTTGCCAGCCACAGTGACAGACGATCCGTCAGCTAAGTTAACTCGGTCTCGTCCCGAAGCAAGTTTATATTCATGAAACATCTTAAAATTTCCTGTCATATGGTCAGATGCCCCACTATCAATAATCCATTCATCATGAAAAAAATTTTACCTTGGTAGGTTGCAGCAGCCATGGCAGCATTGATGACATCAGCATCACCCTTGGTGTTATCAGAGGCCGATATCTTCTGAACATATGCATGTAAATCCTTGATCTGATCAGTCGTCAATCGCTTTCCTTCAGCAACCAGTGCAAGTGGTTTTTTTCCTCTGCTCATCTTCTTTTCATGATGAAGTTCTCAACAAAAATCAATCCCATGTCCAGTTTTCTTGCAGTGTCCGCATTTCTTATATCTCCAATACCCACTCTTGCCTCCTTTGGTTAACAAAGCAGATCTTTCAAACTGAGATACATTATCATCTTTCATCACATTACGTCGTTGTTCCTCGGACTCAATAGCATGGTAGATCTCTTCAATATCAGACCCAATTCCACCTGTCAGGAGTTGACTTCTGGTTGCCTCAAACTCAGCATTCAGTCCTTCAAGAAAAATGAAAATTCTCTGCTTCCAAATTTCATCCCAATATTTTTTTTGATCCGTAGGGCTAGTCCAGGTATCGTCACAGAAGTAATCGATCTCTTTCCATTTGGTCTTTAAAGAAGCATAATATCCAGCAACAGTCAACTCACCTTGTCTCATAGTATAAACATCCCTGCTTAATTGGTACATACGGATGTCTTGCTTCTTCTGCCCATACATGCTCTCAAGGGTGAGCTATTGGTCTATGGCCGTCTTCTTCCGAAGGATAAGCGGTTGAATATCAGATGAGACATCATTAATGATCCAATTTCGGCATTGGCTATCCTCGATGTACCACTGTTCATATAACTTGTCAGTTACAGCAAGGATTTTTTTCCGGCCATCTATGTATCCTCCCCTACCACATGAAGCTAAGACAACCTCCATTGCTGCGGATCACATTAGATAATTGTTTTTTGTCAACTTCACAATGGTGACATGAGCCGCAACATTATCCATTCTAATGGTTATGACATCTCCAGTATTTTCTGAATCCATATAATCTCAGAACAAGTACAATCACACCACAACCATGAGTAGAAGAAAAACTCATAGAAAAAGCTTCAAAGTAACAGCACCAACACGGACAGATGGGATGTCAGGTGCAGTGCAGGGGCAGAACCCCACACAGGGGTCTCCACACTAGGATAGAACCCCTCGAGCGAGCGAGCAGGCGGGTCTTCGCACCAGAGCTTTGCGCGCTTGCGCGCTTGGGAGGCTAATGGCGCTTGAGGCCACGATACCAGGCGCTTGAGGCCACGCGCGAGAGCTTCACGGTGCACGGTGACGCGCGTGCGAGAGCTTCCCTTCGAGGGCACGTGCGAGAGCTTCGCGGGCGGAGGGCTTCCCTTTCACGCGTGCTTGGGAGGCAAGCACGGTGACGCGCGCCAGGAGGGGACTTCAGGCGGGGCTAGGGCACGCACGAGCGCGCGACAGGAGGCCCCATGGTGGGCGCCAGGCAGAGCACGAGCAACATGCGTGATGGCGGCAGGCGGCAGGCAGCAGGCGTGGGGCTAGGGCAGGAGATGGCGGAGATTTGGGGATGCACTCGGATCGAAAACAAACGAGTCAAAGCTGGCTCTAATACCATGTAACAAACAAAGATTATAGAACACGAAGATTAACACCAGGATTTATGTGGAAAATCTACGATGAGGGAAAAACCACAGGATCACACACAAACCCTAATCTCCCTCACAAGAGATTAGGGGCTCTCTCTTCACTAGGTTTACAAGAAAGGAGGGGGGATGAGTATATTTTATAAGATGGTGGGTAAACAGTCCCTCATTCAAAGACCCGTTTACCCATTTAAGAAATACAACTCAACAGTATATGTAATAGATATTAGAGAATTTTTGTTAATTTCATGGTATTGAAATTTATGAAGAATTTTCTTTGTTATTTTCATGGTAGCTATTATATGATACTTTATCATAGTCCAAAACATGCACTTTTACAGCGTGCCCCACTTAGTCGATGTTATTTTATTATTACTACAACCCCCTACGATCTTACTCTATTTGACACTTAAGCCCGTTGTAGCACAAGAGTTTGTAAGTTTATAGGGATCGCGGTTATATATACCCCTGTTGAAGGGTTGTGGTCTAAGAGTAAGTAAGATTATAGGACTTGTAATGTAATTTACAATGTTTGGGTCTAATTACAAAGAATTTAGGGGTTATGGTGTGATTGAACAGAAGCGAGCTGATATTGCTCAGTCAGAAATTAAATTTCGGATATTTTCTAAAATCCACTTTAATTTGTAACTAAATCCATAAACATGAAAAAAGATAATAAAAATGCATAAAACCTTCCGAATTTTTTTCCGGGAAAAGTATAACAGATACAATACATTCGTATTTTGTACATATACACAAATTTAAGCAGAGGTTCCGATTCCTGTGAGCGTCTTTCAATAATTATCACTCGAACCACGAATCGCCGGCGATGGCGGCGGCGGTGATGGCGGCTGCGAATTCCTCGAAGCTGATCCGTCCGTCCCCGTCGATGTCGGCCTCCCGTATCATCCCCGTGAGCTCGGCCACGGTCAACGCGTGTCCGAGCCTCGCCATGGAGTGCGCGAGCTCAACCGCGGTGACGTAACCGTCGCCGTCGCGATCGAACATCCGGAATAGCCTCCGGAGTTGCGGCTCTGAGTACGGACAACCGACCTCGGGCGCGACGACGGCGAGGAGCTCGGGGAACTCGACGAGTCCGTTGGAGTTGACGTCGATGCGACGGAGGACGGATTCGACGCAATCGGGCGTGGGGGCTAGGCCGAGGGAGCGTAGCAGAGATGCGAGCTCGAGCTCTGTGAGCGCGCCGTCGCGATCTCGGTCGAAGGCGTCGAAGATCTCGCGTAGCGACGCGAGTTGGTGGCCGGTACCGGGGGAATTCATCGGTTTATCTTCACGGCGGTGGCGGAGGAGGAAGATTGAGAGGACATCAGTATCATCTGATCGAGGGTTTGGATGGAAGCCGAGATTAATTTTAATTTCAATTGCGACGAAAGCTCACTTTTAAAAAATATATGTGTGGATTTTGACATGAAAACCCCTAAAATATTATCCTGCCACATTGTAACCCCTGTAGTCTTATTCTTTTTAACACATATAACCCTGCCCGAGGGTGGTGATGTAAGAGTTGGTAAGATTACAGGGGTAGGAGTGTAATATAAATATTATAGGGTCTTCTATAATTGGACTGAGTTAAGGGTCATGGTCTGAACATTTCGAAAAAATAAGGGAAAATTTTGATGTGAGGTCCACTAGACTCGGTTGATCTCATTCTTCATCATGCTACCTTCTAAATATAAATACTTAGCGCTACCAAAACATTTTTCCTTACAAAAATACCCTTGCGATATCCCGTGGTTGTAGCAGTGGCGATCTCAACCGTTGGATGATTTGTTTAATCGTACTAAAGATCCCCAAGGACCTGCAGTTAATTACGAGTTTTTACGATGAATTGTGTGCAAAATGAATTTTTTTTTAAAAAAAAGGCGTGATTATTTAATTGGATTCCAGGCAGACAAGTGGTGGTGGACCTCTATTTCTAATACATCTTATCTCTTCCTTCGCCACGCCGTCAAACCATAGCCCATTGTTTTTCTCCTGTGAATATTGCACAAGTACCCCTTGTGTATACATTTTTTGAGGAAACATGACATGAATTATTTACTTGTGATGGAATACAAGAAGGGAGGAATGGTCTCTGTAGACCATTCCCGTTAGGATTGAAAACGGATCGGATATGTCTATTTTCATATCCATATTTGCTTCATCTCTATCGAATATGGATACATATATGATTTGGATATGCATTATAAAAACCATGTCTTTAAAAATACGGATATGAATCCGAATTGGATATTTATCGAATCCAAATGCAGATCAAATAAAGAGCTAATCTACATATGGATCGAATAAAAAGTGAAATCCAAATATGAATCCAATAAACATGGAATCCGAACATATCGAATAAAGACCGCATATGAATATGAATTGATTTTTTTATCAAAGTTCAAAATGATTTTAAAAATGACAATGAAATACAAATAAGGTGCATCATGACAAAAGGAAGTGTCGAGGTGACCTACATTCTTGACCGGAAGCAAAAAGAGGATGGGATTTCATAAGTTTTGTTCGTGCTCATCCTCAAAGAAACATGAATTAATTAATACCATTAATATAAGAGGAAAAGAATCCTACTCCATGGAGTAGGTAACTCACCTAGTCCACTTTCTTTTTTTCAAAATTTTTTTATTTTTTTTGAAAAATACTTCCATGAATTTTCATAACTATATCCCTCTAATATGTCATTCAAATTTCGTCAGAAACAGAAACTCCTACGGCCTCTATCCAAAACATGAAAAATACAGCAAGTCTATGACCGTTAAAAAATGACTGTCTGGATGGAGACCTTAGGAGTCTCTGTTTCTGACAAAATTTAATGTCATATTAGATGGATATAGTTATGAAAATCCATGGAAGCATTTTTCAAAAAAAATAAAAAAATTGAAAAAAAAGGAAAAAGAAAATAAAGTAGGTAAGTTACCTACTCCATGGAGTAGGATCCCTTTTCTATTAATATAATGTATAATACTTATATAATAGCATAGGGTTGCGGCTTATATTATATTAACTAACATATAAAATAATATTAAATATTGTATTCAGATATCCGGATCCGAATCCGAATATTCAAGCCACTACCATATCTGTATCCATATCCGCAAAATTTTTACAACCCATATCCATATCCGATCCGTATTTGATTAATATTCAGAAACGAATATCCATATCCGATAATTTTTCGAATATGACAAGCGGATATTCACATATATCCGTACATTTTTTCATCCTAATCCCCGTTCACGTAGTTACATGATCTAAGGGGTCAGTCTTCCGACAAAATGATTTCCCAGATTTTTAGTTTGTGGATAGTGAGAATCGAATTAGGATAAAGGTTTGTGTTTGCAGATACACATCTCTGCAACCACGTGATATTATAAAAGGGTGGAACCGTAAATTTTACAAGAATAAAAAAAGGAAAAAGTTAAGAAGGGCACAAATGATAAAAACTTTATTAATTATTTGCATATTTTCATTTATTACTGACGACCCTTTCACATGGGCATACAAGTTAATTAGAGTAAAATTTGTAGGGGCTATGTCGCAATTGATATCATATATAGAATCTCTAATCTGCACATCGCCTCTATTTAAAAATCTCCTTTAAATAAAGCTGGTCGTTATTATTGCTAAGCATTTGAAGAGGATAGATATCATTCCTTAGTTCATAGTTTATTTTCAAAAGTACCTTTGACTTTATATATGCCCTCAACTTTGTTTTTATTTTATTTAAAAAACCGTCCACTTTTGGGCCTTTCCTTGTCACCTTAATACTTATTGTTAATCTGAGATGAGTGGTAAGTGAGATTTATCCTTCGAACTTGTTCGATTGATTAAGGAAGGGATAAAACACTGTAGATGAGCTAATTGATCCGTAAATTAATTGAAAAACGAAGATAATCAGCATAATCTGACGAGTTACTGATCCTTTCTCACAACATTTATCGAAACTGTCAACAAAAATGTACAGACTAACCAACAACAAACCAAGGACGGCACCGACGAGTACCGCGACAGCACTTCCATCGCCCATCAGCAAGAACGAGACCAGAAGTTGGTGAAGATTTGAGGATTTCAGAAAAACAGTTAACTGATCAGTTCCGCAGCATCCACTGCTCGATGTCTTTCCTGAGCACGCCTCGAGTCCTACACCGAAGGTCGTGTTTCCGATGAGACCCGTGCTGTGAAGATAGCCTGTACTGGTTTATCGCCGCGGCTGTGTTCGGTGGATGCATCATCATGGCAATGGTAGGGAACGGTTTCGCGCGTGCGGTCCATCTGGAAGAAAACAGATGCCTGCTGTCACTGTTGGTAATCTTGATGCTGTGAAGGTTCTGGTTTTCCATGGGCAGGCGGGAACTCGTTGTGTTCCTGGGTATGCCTGCTGTTGTTAGGTGGGCCTTTGGAGGCGGAGAGGTTCGTATCTGAGCCGAAGGCTTCAAGCGATCGAGCCACCGGAGCATCCAGTTACCAAGATTCCGGCCAACTTCGAGGTCTCGCTGCTGGACCTTCTTGTGAACGCTAAGAGCCACGTCAAAGGCAACCCGAGTACGCCTGCAATTGGGAGATGTGTGTACATTACAACTGGGTATCTAATACTGAATATTACACCAACAAAAACAGTTGCAAAACTCCGTTTTCAAATTCCGAAGGATCGATGAATAAAGAAATGATGTCCGATCCAGCAATACTCGTTTACGTATTTTTAGAATATTTTTCCAAAAAATATGTCCAGTACATACCACTCATATGTTTATTGTGAAATATAGAAAATAGAATGGGAAATCAAGGTAAGGAGTAATATAGATTTTACGTGGAACCTTACTTCCTATGGAGCGAGATAAAACCCACGGGAGAAAACCTCACAGGAGTGGATATTCTACTAGACCTCTCGATGAATTCATGCAAGTGGGACTCTATTATTGCCTCAGCCACATTAAGTCCAACCACTTAATCATGTGTGGGACTAAACAGCCTCTTACAACTTTTTAAAGTTCGGGTGCGACATTGAAATTGGATGTATAGCACAATAACTTTGATTTCATTTGCTATATTTGTGATTACATCACCAACCCCTATGATCCGACATAACTCTTACAACACAACCCGTGGACAATAGCATGTGTGTTAAATAGAGTAAAATTGGTGATTTCAGATATTATAAGGGTTGTGTATTTCGACAAGATTTTAGAGGTCATGATGTAAAAAATCCCAATATATGGTCGTTAAATAACAAGATAAAAGCACAAATTGAACTTCAATCAAATGATGAGCATCTTACTTTGCATTAAAGAAAATCCTAAAAAAAAACCTTCTTTTTAAATTGGTCGAACCAACTATGCGATCAGACCGAAAAGCGATAGAATAGAGTTTATTGTCACACTTTTCGTTGCTCCGAATACCCCAATTCTCCCACAGCATCCGCTTGAGTTGAAGGGGACGAAGATCACACAAATCGACAACTTCTATCATTTCCCGCCCCCCCACGATTTCTCACATCCTTTCACTTATCATACCAACCAAACGACGTAATTGTCTCGTGTTCATCCCTCTCCCATCGCTTCCCTCCTAAATGACCAGTTAACTCGGAGCAAATGGTAAAAGAAAGGGAAGTAATTAAATTACCAATCCTTCTCCCTATGGATTTGTGGCATTAAATTGGTTCACACTGTTGAAGTACAAGCGTCATGTAGATGGTTAACACATCCAGAGTTTAGTCTCACATTATCCCAAACCTCATGTATCCCAGTCAAGGGCGGAGCCTAGAAAATTTTTGTAGGTGGGGCCACAAATATATATATGTACAATTCATGTCCAAATCATAAACGAGATTGTTTTTTGTATCCGAATCATAAGGCACGTTATGAGATCAATTATATGATAAAAAATGTTGGTTGAAAATATAACAAAAAAATGATAAATGTGGTATACTGGTATGCCAACTATGGAGAGATGGAAAGTGTAGTTAGCAGCACAATCAATGAAAAATATATTATTACAAAAAAATACAAATGTTATATATATATGGGGAAATTGGGGTTACCTCTTTGGTGTGCTAACTTGACTCTCTCGCCCCTCTTTTATTATTATTTTATTTTTGAAAAATGAATCCGTGAAAATTTATCACCGTATCCCTATATCATGTCATCCATGTTTCGTACGAAACAGAGATTCTTAAAACCTCCATCTAGACAAACGCTTTTAACGGTCGCAGAATTGTTGAAATCGACCTCATCTAGATGGAGGCCGTAGGAGTTTCTGTTTCATGTGAACCTTGAATGACATAATATAAGGATATAGCATTGAAAATCCACAGAAGCATTTTTCAAAAAAAAAAAAAATTAGAAAAATGGGACAGGGGGAAGTATACGTTCGTTCACCTATTTGATATAATTACTATGATATAAACAGATTTAATACATTCAAATGATGTGCATCTATCCAATACGTGTCTATTTAAGGCTAATATGTACAATATTTCTAACATTATTCACACGCGATAAATATCCATTTAACATATGTATCCATCTGTTAAGAATATAGTAGTATCGTTTTCATATCCGTATCCACATCTTTATTCGTATTAAAAATAGACAACGATATAGTAACACATATATCTGTATCTGTTCGTTGCATCTTTAATAGAAATGTTAAGCTTTTACTGAAAATTGGAAAATGAGGAAAGGAATGGTGGTGGTACTTTATGTAAATTTAAAAAAATGGGAGAAAGGAATTGTTGCCCTTTATAGAAATTTCAAAAAAAAATAGGAGAATTGTTGTTAGAAATGGAAAATAGCATGGACATTTTAATAATTTACCAATTTGAGAGGGGGGCCATGGCCCCTACCCGCCCCCTCTCCCTCCGCCCATGTATCCAGTGAGAAAGTCAATAGACACATTAGCCATTTGAGACGTTCTCCCATGGTTTCATCCCACTCCTTAGGGATAGAGTTCCACGTTAAAATCATGTGTTCCTCAATGTTTATTTTCTTTTCTCTAATATTCACTTCCACATTATATTTTCTAGCATACACATTATAGTTTTGCGAACATCTTCATTTTCATCATCCTTCCCCTTGTTCAAAATCAAGATTTGCATACATCCTTTTACTCATGATCTACAAGCTAAGCTAGGGTTTTCTTCGTTCTGTTCTGGCCAGCACAAGGCTTTCAACCGTGCCCCCCCCTCCCCGACTTCAATCTAATGTACGCTTCAGTTTTCTCGGTGCCTCTCTTTTGGTCACACATCTAAAACCACCAGTATCAGACCACCGCCCTTCTAGGCAAGCAAAGCTGCCATAGCCACATCTCGCAACTTGCTGAAATTAAGAAATCCTTGAGGGTTGATTTTCTTGGTTCTTGGAAGATAGCATATTAGGTACCATTGTTGAGATTCTTGTATCTCTTGGTCTTTATTTATATTAATTCTCCAGTCTATCTTAAGTTTTTTTCTCATATATAAGAGAGCTCTAGGGCTTTGAAGAATACAACTTTCATTTTCTCCTTTCACGTAGTATCAGAGCAACGGTCCTAGACCAGAGCCTGTGCTCTAGAGAGCTAGCACCACCAAAACCCTAGCCCACTCTCCACACACGGAGCCTCCGCCCATCCGCTCCACGCGTCGCCACGCCACCCGAAGTCGTTGCTGCGCCGCTCCACGCGCCAACACAGTCCACGCATCGCCGCCCGTGTGTCGCCCATGCACCGTCGCCCGTAAGGGTTGTGGCCCCCGCCTCCTACGTTGTTGCCAACATCGTGTTTGGGTGCTTAGGGTGTGACATCATTATCTAAAATATCCTAGTTACCTAAAGTCTTCAAAAGAATGGAAGGGTATGAGTCTATGATGAGCCGAAAATCCCATGAGACCCGAGTACGGATAAAATCAATCAAGGGTCGTTGCGACCCGGATCTCGCAGATCGGACTCAGCAAGAAAAATAAGACCATCAAATCAAAGATAAATCGATAGAATACGAACAGCGGTCTTCGCTATTTATTTAACCTGGTATAGCGACCAGGGTCGAACTCAAGGAGCACGGATTGGCTCAAAAGAGCCTACGAAGTAGTCGAGAGATAAAATAAAGAATAAAATATTTTTGATGGATTTTAAGTATTTTTAAATTTTTTGTGTTTTTAGTTATAAAGGAAATATAGGAAAATGGATAAAAGGAGCAAATTCGACAATTTATTAAACATTCAAAAATGCTCGGAAAATTCAAATAAAATTATTTTTGTGTTTTTTATATTTTTAAGTGTTTTTGGTAATTTTCTAGGAATTTTATAATTTTTAGTTGATTTTTTAAAAATTGAGAAAAGGGAAAACAGTGACAAAATGTACAGTCATATTTGATAGGCTAATTAAAAATAACTAATTAGCCTCTCAAATGCTGATGGTAATTTTTATGAAAAGTAAATACAAAAACTAAGCTACAGAAATTGGAATTGCAATTTTTTAGAATTTTTATGAATTTTTATAAGATTTTTAGGGTTTTGTGATTTTTAGGGGTTTTAAAAATCCAAATGACACAAAAATTGGACAGAAACTTAAAAACAACCAAACAAGCAATCCCAATTTTTTTTTAGAATTTTTAGAAAAGTTTTTATATTTTTAGTTGATTTTCTTTTCCAGATAGCAGTAAAAATGAAGGTTTTTTATTTTTAAAAATAGCAAAAAGCAAGAAAAATGTCCCAAAAAATTAGTGAAATTTTTACACAGTGGCAGGAGCCACGTGTCCAAATTTCACTTGATTTGGAGTTTAATTGATATTCTATTCAATCAAAACAAGACACACAGCATACAAGGACCTAAATGCAAGAAAATATAGTTCGGGGACCAAATCGATAACAAGGCTAAAAAGCTCAAGGGTCCTTCTGCAAAAAGCCTGAAAAAACACGAGGCATGCACGTGATTCACACTCACAGGGACTAAAATGTAATTCCTATTTATAATAATGTAAACAGTAACAGCTCCAAACTATAGGGTAAACAATGTAAAAGTTCCCAAAAATCACGTGTCGATGCACGTATTCCACATAAACAGGGACTAATTTGCAAATAAAATAAACATAGGGCACACGATGCAAAAGTTCCAAAATAAAACAACTAAAACTAATATTTACAGGACTAAATTATAATTGCATAAAGGACAGGGGCCTAAGTAAAAATTACCCCATTATTAATGATCAACGGCAGAAGGTGACGCCACGTGGCAGATCGGATGGCTGAGAGCAACGGACGCCCCTTCGCCGATGGACGCTCCAGATAGAATCTCATATGGATCGGACGGTGAAGATCTCCCGCGAACTGACGGCCACGATCAAAATTGGGGCTGGAGCTCGATCCAACGGTGGAGGAATATCCTCGAAGAACAGCTCGCCGGCGAGCTTTGCCGGCCCAATACGCGC
Organism: Ottelia alismoides; assembly: GCA_037367405.1. Lineage (NCBI taxonomy): Eukaryota > Viridiplantae > Streptophyta > Magnoliopsida > Alismatales > Hydrocharitaceae > Ottelia > Ottelia alismoides. Next base: position 221,517 of record JAZKJV010006351.1, on the reverse strand, counting down.
GCTAGAGGGCTCCTCAGACGCTGCTAGGATAGGCGAAATGCTTCTGACGACGTTCCGCAGCTAGTGAATGGCTCCGATGGGGCCGGGAGGCCCAGGAGGGTCCCGGCGGCGAGGTGGACGTGGAGCACCTGTGCTCTGAAATCCGAACCTCCAGATGAGGTTCTGGGGCGCTCTAACCTGCACAGGAAGAAAGAGGGGTCGAGGGCAAACTGCCTCGACCTGTTAGCGGGCGAAGTGGGTGGTCGGATGGGTCGCAGCGTGGTCCTCCGGCGAGCGGCGGTGGAGGAGGACCGAACTCCTTGTTCCGGGACGAACCAGGATGGGTGAATGGGTGGAGAAGGTGGAGAGGGGTCTGGTGAAGGTGAGGAGCTGGTCGGAGTGACAAATGGATGATCGGAGACGGTGGACAACGACGACGGAGCTAGAATGAAAAATCTAAAATTAGAGGAAACTAGAGAGCATCTGACCTAAAGGGTGGCTGAAATCGTCTGGGCTGGAGGTCGGGGACCTCCGGGGGTCGTCGCCTCGATGGCTCGACGGGGACAGAGGCTCGGGCTCGCCTCGCGGCGGAGCACGGCGGTGGGAATCGCCGGATCAATGGTTCCCGGTTGCTCGTCCCTCTCTACGACTCTCCCGCACGCGGCTGTCACTCAGGTGAAGGAGAGGAGATCATCAGAGGCGAGGGGGAAGGCCAAAGATGGCGTGAAAAGCGCGGCGGAGCTGAGATATGTAGTGGGATGGGTCCGATAAAATGGGAGTCGGGAGAGGTTCTGGGTGCACGGATCCCTAGAAGGAATGTCGGGCGTGGATCGTGGACCAATGAGCATCAATCAGAGCCCGGGGTTTGGATGAGTGGTGATCGGACCGATTAGGGAAAATTGGGCGAAGTCGGGTCGAAAGTCGGGTCCGGGTAAAAGTGGTCCAGGGGGGGAGTTGACCGGGGGTCAACAATCCCCCGTGGACCAATGGGAAAATTCCATTGGAAAATTATTTAAAAATTTATTTTAAATTAATAAATGATTTTATTTCAAAATATGTTCAACATGATAATTATTTATTATTTTCAAATTATTTTTTTATGATTTTTATTTATTTTTTTGAAAAATAAATGGTGTATTTACATTATATTATTATTATTTACATGTATAAATACTTGTGTATTTTTTAATTCTTATTTTTATTGTTTTATTTATGTACAAATATTCCAATTTTGTATGTTATTTATTTACACCATAAAATATGGAATAAAAAGATTTTTAGTTGATTTTTATTAAGTATTTACAAGGGTGAAATCAATACATCTTTTATTTTGTGAGCATGGTATATGTACACTGATGAGAGAGAAAGTATTTATTTTTATTTTTATTTTATTATATATTTTATTTTTTTTACTTTATTTTAATAAATATATACTTTTAATCAAAAACACATTTTTATTTTTATTTTGAGGAAAATAAAATTATTTATATATAGGTGTACGTACAATCATGATTGATCCTATCTCCCTCTACTTGGGTTCTTTTTGTGGTCAGGCCAATGATTGGCCCTCCCTTGGGATTAGGTCGCTCAATATTTATTCTAAATATTTCCCTCTTTTTCTATGACTCTTTATTCTTTTATTTATGCACAAAACATGCTAATTATTTAATATTAACAAATGCATGCCTTTTGATAATTTAGTATATTTACACTTATATGCATGGTGTTTTTGCCAAAATAACTAGCTAAAATAAAAGAATAACGAGTGATGAATGGGTATTCATCAGTCTACACCCACAACCATCTTCTTGTATGTCAGTGTAGGTGCAGGTCTTTCTTGTTGATGACCCAGTCTTGGAGATCGTTGTCATCATGTCTGACAACAAAGCTGACGTCCCATCCTTGGGTGCATTCAAAGGTCCAGCATCCATCGTCAAAATGGATGGAACAAAACTATGAAGTGTGGGTCATGCAGTTCATGAGTTTAATACAATGCAATGGCAAGAAGCATATCCTCACGATGGAGGAGCCACTGACAACACTGGGACAAACGCCTCATGGAGGTGGGTGATGCATATGCATGTATGTCGCTATCCAGGACTGTGTCCACAGAGATAGCCAATGATATTTTGAGTCAGCATACTGCAAAGGCTATATAGGATATTCTCGCCCCTGCATATTATCCGGCGAAGAATGAGTCAAAGATACTGCAGCTACAACACGATAACACATATAAGCAGAATGGTCGTCCCCTTCATACCCTCTATACCTGTCTGAGGGGTATGTTTGAGAAGTTACATGGGTACATTCCTTTTATTGCTACACCAAAGCAGCTCAAGGCATACAGAGACTCTATAAAGACTGGGGTCTTTCTAGCTGCTCTGATCATGAGTACGACGCAGCTTGAGCTCAGATTCTTACTAATGCTACCATACCTCCGACGGAGGAGGCATCTCGCAGATTGAGCAAACTTTCTATATCCTCTGGTAGTACTCTATAGTCTCAGACATCTCCAGTTATGGTTGTGTCTCGAGGAAGGGGGAAGCTTTACACCATATCGTGGTAGGAGGAGCTCTAGTCGTGGTAGAGGGGGTGGTCGACCCCGTCAGCCTTTGCACCTACTGCCACAGTTAGTCACTCTGAGGAAACCTTCTATTCTAAGCATGGATTCCCTACTTCAACTCGGGTTGCCAGAGCAGACACAACACGTTGGGAGTCCTTCCCTTATTTCTGATCAGATATTTGATGAACTTGTGGCGCGACTCAGAGAGATTATGCCTACTCCTGGGTCAACCTACTCTCCTTCAGGATCCTCAAAGGTAGTTGCCTCAACATCAGCGTCTACATCAGGTATAGCGTATGCCTTTACTACTTGTTATAGGGCAGATTTATCAGAATGGATCATGGATTCAGGAGCATCTCATCATTTCCGTGGTGAAAGAGGCCAGTTTAGTGACTTTCGTCCGACTTAGCCTGGACGATCTTTTGTGATAGCAGATGGGACACACTCTCCCATCACCGTTCAAGAGAGGTGCAGTTGACCCCCGCAATGAGGCTTCCTAATTGTAAACATATATATTATCTACTTATGTAGTCTTTTTATTATTTTCCATTCGTGCAGTACTCTTGACGTAATTTACCCATAGGCTACTCTCCTATGTAAGAGAACCTAGGGCTAATGGAATAAACAACTTCTTCTATTTTCCCAACATGGTATCAGAGCGACGGTCCTAGACCGGAGTTCGTGAAACCCTAGCCCTAACCCTAACCCCACCTGCGTGCCTCTCTCTCTCCCCTTGCGTCGCCAGCCCCCACCCGCACCGCTGGTCGTGCGCCTCAAGCGCACCAAGCTTTGCGCGTCGCCGCTGGCCGTATGCGCTGAGCTCTGCACGCTTCTCTTGCGCTGAGCTCCGCACCTCACGCGCCCCATCTGTGCACGGTGCACATCTCCAGCGCACTTCGTGAGCCTCTCAGAGCATCTCGTGCACATCCCCAGTGCGCATGCTCTAGATTCTCCAACGCGCACGCCTGTGTTCTCTTTCGTGCACATCCAGTGCGCACCTCCAGTGCATCTCGCGACTCCAGAGCGCACTTCTACGTGCATCTCGTGCATCTCCAGTGCGCATGCTGCGCACTCCTGCGTAGCATCTCGCGCACTTCCTGCGCCCAATCGCGCGTCATTGCTGAGTGTCCGTGAGTCGCAAATCAGCCCGAGTTTGTTAGTGTAGCGCGCACTTCCTGCACGAGTTTGTCTCTAGCATGCACAACTTCAAAGAAATGGGTTTGGTTGCTTGAAGTCTACACATGCAACTAAACCCGTACATGTTAGTGTAGACAATTACAATTTCAGTCTTCTACTACCAGTATGTCAGAGAGCAAGGCGGAAATTCCATCTATAGGCGTCTTTCGAGGTCCAGCGCCTATTGTAAAGATGGATGGTACGAACTATGAACTGTGGGCAATGCAGTTCATGAGTATGATGAAATCAACCGGTAAGAAACACATCCTTACCGAAGAAGAGCCTGCTGAGAAGACTGGAGTTAATGCCTCGTGGGAGGCAGATGACGCATATGTCAAAGTATGGCTATCTGGTACTCTAGCAATCAAGATTGCCAATGATATTCTTCATCATCCCACTGCCAAGGCAATGTGGGATATTCTGGCTGCCACATACTCTCATGCGAAGAATGAGACAAAGATTCTGCAACTTCAGCATGACATATTCACCATCTAGCAGAATGGACGACCTCTACACTCACTATACACATCTCTACGAGGGATGTTCGAGAAGCTGTACAGCTTCATGCCCCTGACAGCCACGCCAGAGCAACAGAAGACCTACAGGAATGCTACTATGGTAGGAGTTTTCCTTGCTGCCCTTTATCCAAAGTACGAGGCGGCACGATCTCAGATCTTGGCAGATTCCACTATACCTCCTATGGAGGAAGCTTTTCACATACTTAGTCGGGTTACTGTCCCCTCTACGGCCACGAATCAGACTGCTTCAGCAATGGCTACCAACAAGGGTCGTAGAGGTTCTTATACACGTGGTTGTGGTCCTCGCGGTAGAGGAGGCCGTACTCGGCCAATATGTACCTACTGTCATCGCACCGAACATACTGAAGATACATGCTACTCTAAGCATGGATTTCATGCGTCTGCACAAGTCGCTGAGCAGATAGAGCCTCCATCTGCTGCCTCTTTAGATCAGTGGTTTGAAGATCTTGTTGCCCATCTAAGGGGCATTATTCCTTCATCTGGCCCAGCACCCACTACGGAGAACCAGTCTAATGTTGTTGCATCTGCTTCTGCCTCTACCAATGCATCAGGTAGCACACTTGCATTTACTAGTAGTGGATCAGATTATTTAGCTTGAATTATGGACTCGGGAGCCACACATCATCTATGTGGCGATCAGAGTCTACTTACAGGATACACACAGATACCTCCGGGTCGAACAGTGGTCATTGCTAATGGCACGCATTCCCCAATTACTGGTCAGGGGGAGATTAGACTGACACCATCTATGCAGCTCAAGAATGTGTTACACGCACCTGATTTTTCAATGAATTTATTATCTGTCAGCCAAATTACAAAAGACTTACAATGTCGGGCAATTTTTTATCCATCTTCTCTTGTTTTTCAGGACATCCTTACGGGCAACGTGATTGGTCGTGGCTATGAGCAAGGAGGCCTTTATCGCCTCAGTCAGACTTCTTTTGCTGGAACCTCATCCCTACCTACTGGACCCGTATCTCCTATGCTATGGCATCTGCGCTTTGGACATCTACCGCTTCAGAAGTTGCGTCGTGTGTTATCCCAGGGCCTCCCTCACACATCTATCCAATATGAGGCTTGTCAGTTGGGAAAGCATCATCGGTCGACCTTTCCCAGTCGTCAGTGTCGGAGTAGTACCTCCAAGTTTGAGTTATTTCATATTGATATCTGGGGTCCGAGTCGTGTGCCTGATCATCAGGGACACAGATTTATATAGTTATTGTGGATGATTTCTCTCGTGTGTCATGGATGTTTTTGTTAAAGAATAAATCTGAAGCAGGGAATATTATTATTAATTTTCTTAATGAGATTCGTAGTGTTTTCTCCACATCTGTTAAAATTGTGAGAAGTGATAATGTCCTAGAATTGTGTACTCATGTCCTAGCCAGGTATTACTCATCCCAAGGGATTATCCACCAGACATCCTGTGCCTATACCTCCCAACAAAATGGGATCGCTGAAAGGAAACATCGACACTTACTAGATGTCACCAGATCACTTCTTATACAGAGCCATGCTCCGTATTCTTACTGGGGTGACGCGGTCCTCGCAGCATGCTACCTAATCAATCGTATGTCGTCCTCTGTTCTAGGTGAAAAGATTCCTTTCTCCCTTATCTTCCCTGGTAAAGATCTGTTTTTCCTTACTCCTCGTGTGTTTGGGTCGGTTGTCTTTGTCCATCAGTTGTCTCCCGGTACTGACAAGCTCTCTCCTAAGGCTGTCAAGTGTGTGTTTGTTGGGTACTCCAGAACCCAGAAGTGGTACAAGTGCTACGATCCATTGCGCAGACGATATCTAGTTAGTGCAGATGTTATGTTTTTTAAATCTGTAATGTATTTTTCATCATCAGGTGATCAGTTGATACCTCCAATTAATACCGATGCCATTTATGTGCCACCATCACCACCATTGCCATCATCACCACCTCCATCACCACCACCATCATCTGCACCTCCTACTACTATACATGTTTCACCACTACCATTTCATTATACCCGCAGGTCTGCGCTAGCTCATGGTCATGACTCATCACCTAGCTCGCCCAAGGTATGTTCTGAAGATATTACTATTGATGGATCTGACAATGTTTTTGAGCAGGATGTGTTACAGAGGACAGACGAGGACATGGTTGATTTAGATGTTCCTATTGCTATGCGCAAGTCGAAGCGAAGTTGCGCTTCATATCCTTTAGCAGCTTCTGTGTCATTTGATCGACTAACTGGAGATTTCAGGAACTTTGTAGTTGCTTTGTCAGCTGTAG